>JAPYYS010000397.1:0-158256 GCA_030522525.1 Campopleginae sp. 14b
CAAGTTTTTCAAGCGTCTTATCGAAAACGATGATTTCAACAATAAAGAAAAGGGTTGTCGATCAAAAACACCATTTGAGATAAAAAAATTTCAGCCGAATTCTTATTTTTCATTTTGTCGAAATTTTTTTTTTTTTTTACTCCAAAAGTTGGTTGTCTCTTAATTTTTTAAGCCGCACCATCAGAATTTTCAAGATTTGGAGTGAACAAAAAAAAATGCACATTTTTGGGGGGGTGTTCCGCTTTGCCCGCCTCTCCCCTACTGAGTCAACGATAACGTTCCACGCGGCTTCTGCATATACGTGGCTCACCATAGCGTTGGAATGAAATTGCTTTGCCTGTCACCGGGCCAAATTTGCGACTAAGAGTTGAAGCTCTCGAGTTTCTAGAATATCGTGGCACTCGGTGTCCACAGTTTTTCACCCCGCAAGAAGTAAAATTAATATTATTCTATGAATTCATGAGAATCACAGAAAAATAAAATGGAACGATCGAAAAAAATGACGATTTTTTGGGGTGTGATGGCAATTTTAGTAAAAGTCGAAATTTTTGTTAATTTTCTGGAACAACGGAATATTAACTCTTTCGAATTTTGAAAGAGTACCCTCCGGATCAGCTGGGGCCAAATTTGAGTGTTTGAGCGAAAAATTGAAGCTCGAAAAAATCATTGAACCGATGGAACTGATAAAGCCTCGGGAATAACGAGGTCACGCACTTTTTTAAAATATTACTATCGAGGTAATTCATTTCCAACGTAGCGACGATCTCGGTAAACGTATACCAAGTTGTTTCGTGGGTTAAAAAAATTAAATCGACCTATATCGAGCGAGATGCGAGTTCGTTGCCTTTTAAAGAGTATGTGCATGCATCGAGATTGCACAGAGAGCCAACAAGAAGAGCTCGCTTCTCGTTCATATGCGCAAAGAGATAAAAATATACGTGACGTACCGATTAAGCGAAAAGATCCGATAATCATGGCTGATAGAGCGAATTCGAATGAGATATCGAGAATAAGAAAATGTACGCTCTGTGTGTCATCGACATCGGGAGGATACATAGATATAAATAAAGCATTTTAAATCAAAAGGAACTTACACACGGTTGTTCACATGGAAATTTCATTTATAAACTTAGTCTCTTTCGAGCCATTTCTTCTCCATTTATAAAACGCAAGAACGAAGCAGACCTGAATATTCAATTTTCTCGTGTGACCGTTTTTTTTTTATTTCGATTTTATGACCAATTGAGTCTCCTTCTTTTTCTACATTCTACATGAATTTTTACGGCTTTATAGAGCCAAGAGCCACGAAGAAGCCACGACGATGAGAATTTCCCCGAGTTTCTAAGTATTTTTCTTCCAAACTGACAAAGTTTTTGTAAAGAAATCTATTTTCCAACGATTTTTGACCAAACAATTGCATTTTTTTTTTTTAAATTCTAATCTAGACAAAACGAAAAGGCTAAAAAAAGATTATGGAGATTTGATGAAAAACGTTGATGGAAAGGCGAGGAACACGGTTGGGGCTTTTTTACTTCACAGGAAGCTGATGAAAAAAAATAAAATAAAAAAAAACGCTATGAAGGAAAGAGGTCAGGGTTTCGGATTGCAAATTTCGTGTGAAATGCCTCATGTACGTATATGGAAAGTGATATATGTATATTAATATATGATAGAGGGGATGCTGCATGTGAACTCGATTATACGTAGAACGTATACCATGATCGAGAAATTTCTTGTCCCCTACGGTAGAAAGAACGAAAACCATCGAGGCGAATCACGATCGTGTTCTCTCTAGTTGAAACGAGTATGCGATAACGAGAGGGTGAAAAATATGACGTTTTTTTTTTTGCACCAAGAGATGGTACAAAGACACTTTGTGTTATTTAGAGCGTATAGTCGAGAGAGGAAAAGAGAGACAGAAAGACAAAGAGAGAGCTTGCAGGGTTAATAAACTTTCTGGTTGTACGTGTCAAAGCCTCCGTGATTCTTTCGATCCACATTGGAAAGAGACATCAAGACATATTCGCGTGAAAATAAATATCGTCATCGACAGAATTCTGGTTGGAGATATCCGAATAAATTTCCAGCAAACACCAAAAAATTGGCGTTTCTCATTCAATAACTATTATTAAGGCTGATAAAATGAACGGAAAATATTTTTAAGAGAGAGAGATATCGGAGAAATGAAACCGGGTCAAAATGACCCAGCAGAGAACGTCAACAATGGCTCGAGTTTTCTTCTGCCCCTTTCTCAGTACGGAATTAAATTCCATCCCCAACATTTTGACACATGCCTGCATTTTTGTTGTCCATATGCTTCGGTGTACTTGGAGAAAAATCAAAAAAGCTCGAGTTATTGGGATACGTATCGCCTTAAGGCCTGTACGATAATAATGTACCGCTGGAAACGTATATTCTAAACGATTGGAACGGCTTTATATATATGGTAAATAAAAATCAGTAGGTATTTCAAAATTCGAGGAGACAGCGACGTGCCAAGAGAGCCGAGTGTGTCACTCATTTGCATATGGGGTATCCGGGCGTTGCTAGAAACGCGCGAGACCGAATCCAATGCACCGTACGAATTGACGCATCGCATGTGCACGAAAGCTCTCGTATTTACGTATGTACCAACTACATGACACGAGGATATCGTAATTTCATCTCACATTTCGATGATTAAAAAGCTTTGCATTGGTGAGCCGCCAAAAGAATAACAAAATTTCGATCCACTGTACTTTGTAACCGATGAAGTTCGCATCGTTGAGATGCATCGAAAACTATTTTTCTATCAATCGGAGCGCGACATTTTCGGAAAGTATTTGTCAAAAATAGGGGGCAGACTTTTCTTCCATTCAAAAAGTGAATTAAATTTTTTTTAAATGGCAAAAAAGTGAATTGATTGTCAAAATAATGATGGAAAAAAAAAAATTTCGTTTTTTTTTCGACGACGCAAACTTCAGTATCGTCTCTATACATACACCCTTTATATACACATACAAGAATTCCATTTAGAATATGAAAATTTAAGCTTTTGTGCACACCGGCTGTATAATTTGTTTTTTTTTTTTTAATTTTCACCCTCAAAAGTGTGACAATAATTTGACAGGGAATGTGTGGATTCAATTAGACACGAGCGGGTTAATAAGCAATCGAAACCAGTTTTAATTAGAGCCTCTCGATTTGTTACCATTGTTAACTGTTCATATAAATATCGAATTGAGAATAATTGGGGAATAATTTATGAATTATTTCATCGATTGTTCTTAATTGCGAAGTATTGATTAAAATTATGATAATTTCGTGTTAGTTGAGTGCGTTTGGTTTAAAAGAGAGGTGGTTGTTTTAGAGCATCGATGGATTATGCATAATGATTGTTGTTGTTTTTTGTTTATTGTAGAGACAAGGAAATAGTGGTAATACGTTACCCAAATTATCAGCTCGTGTTGTCCGGGAGGTGAAGAGCAGGAAGAGTATTACGAAGATTGCACTCATGTTGAAAGAGTACGGATATCTGTGCGTGAATGTTATCAGGCTGACCCACGGGTAACATTCATCTTTAGTTAGCAGCACCAATTCCCTCTGACCCCTAATAATCTGATGCACTGTTTCGGAGCTTGCGTCACTCCAACCCGAGGGAATAATTAATTTTTTCTACTATGAATATCAATATTTTTGCTCACACTAATATCGGCGAGGACGACACTTTTCAGAGCTAAGAAAAATCACTCGATTATTCCTCCGATGCCTTTGCACTTTATCACTTTTCCCTAATATTTTTATTCGTTGAATTTCATCGGAGAATTTGTTTTTTTTTTTTTTTACTCACACACTCAATACTTATGATAGGTACATGTCAAACTATACACACTATGGAAACGTCGCGATCAATCAATATATTCAAGTTCTGACGTTCGTATTCATTGGAATTCCAATTATCTCCAATTTAATTTAATCCATTCGCTCCACATTGTTCCCACATTGCTGAATCACGTAGCTATATACCATCTGATTGTTCAACCTTTTTTTTTTTTTTTTTATTTTTTTTAATTAATATTCTCGCTTTATTTTAGTATCAGGAACACATGATTCGGCACTAGATTTAATCCAGCTAATTTTCAATCACTCATACCAACGTTTTTTGATCTTTAATTATTTTATCCCTCGGTCCAGCACGGGATTGCACAAATCAGCCAGAGATTTTCATGCGATATTCAATAGTATAGCCACAAAGTATTACAAACTCGCTGCAATCGTATTTCGCTATTTTCGATCCAATTTAATTGATGCGATGACGTGGACGAACAAACACTCTCGAAAATTTCACTGATTTCACACAATTTAATTAATCGACGAACTAATTTAAACGCTGCTCCAATTTACGTCGACGATTCGTTCGAAATTTTCTATTTTTATTTCATTCGCCCGATTTTCAATCGTTAATATCCCAGAAATAAACATTCACGCGCACACACATAAACAATTACTGAGTCACGTGTTACAAAGAGATCCGAGCACGTGCTAACCGCTCGACGGCTGTAGTGCGACTGACGCGAGAACCGAGCGCGGCTTCGAAGCCTGCCGAGGGAAAGGGAAAAAGAAAGAGAGAGAGAAGGGGTGCTCCCTTCGACGCGTTCGACGTCAAACTCGCTCTCGGTCTATCGCGTCGAACTCGCGAACAATAATTCCGGTTTTCCCTCAATTTTTCAATATTTTTTCTCGTCCTTACCTCCGATTTTTAATGTTTCAAATAATTTATTTTTTGTTTTTCGATATAATTGTTCACAGAATCACGATCCGCTCACGAGACTCGCCGAGTTGAATTTTATACAACTTGGGAATCAGTTGCTTCACGAGGAAAATTTTTAAGAAATTGAAACGAAGCTCAGTCTCGAAAAAAAAAACGTATATATCCCGCGCTGCTGCCCTGGCTATCCCCCTCAAGGGTAACAGGACTCGATTGTCCTCCGCCCGAGAAAAGCGTCTGCAAGAAGAGCATGTGCAACACGAAGTGAAGCAATAAGTATCTGGAAATACTCAAGGAAACGAGGAGACAAATCTCTCTCTGGAGCCCGGTCAGATTTCAACGACCATTGCTTCATTCATCCGGTCCATGTACCAAGGTCATTCATTCGTGTAATCACTACGTATGCACACGGAGGAATAAAAATGTTGGTATAAAAAAAAATTTGTGAGGAATGTTTTACGCGCAGAGTTGCATAAATTGTTGGCGGAGATCGAAGCTCGTTTTGTCTTCAGCGAGATGAGCCAAGGAAACGAGAGATCTATTGTCAGTTTTTGTCGTGGACTAGCATGTGCGGCCTCTCGTTCTTTGCTCACTTCGGTATTCGCTGTGGGAGGGAATATCGCGAGGATTACGATTTGTTAAATATACTGCAAGCCATCGAGACTTGCAGGAGCTTCGCTCGATGAGCATCCTGCCCTCCCACCTGATATATCATTTCTGTAAAAGGTTTTTTCAGCCAGTAATCGTCTCGTTTTTTTTGTGCAAACTCCTTATTTTCTGTTTTACGAGCTCCGAGAAATCTGACAGTGATATCAAATTTTGATCATTGCAAGCCTTGAATTTTAATAAATCGTCTTACGAGCCATCAAAAAATGGCCACGTAATGCCTTTTCATAAGGAAAATTCATGCATCTCTATTTTCTTAGTCCATGAAGAATAATTCCCACGAAATATTGGGCAAAAAAATGTTCGAGCAAGCACAACGATCCCTATTGCATCGTAGCTCATTTTGTGTTTTTAATAAACCAAGTTTGTTATACGCGTTTGTTCGAGTCCTGAGAAAATGTGAAATTCCTTGGATATTTTAAGATACGATATGAGGTCGAAGGAAAGGGCCAGCATGTAAAAAAAAGAAAAAAAGAGAGAGAGCCTGCAAAAAAACGTTCGCTTATTCGTCTCACACTTTCTATCTTCCCCCATGGCAAAACTCTTCGATAGTATCGGCGGCATCATGTCGACGAGAAGAGTGCAGAGATCCTTCCTTGAGACGAGAGAGAGAGAGAGAGAGAGAGAGAGAGTGAGTGAGAAAGAGAGGAAAACAGCTTAGCCGAAGCTCGCGCGATGTGCTTTTTCGAGCGTGTGTTATATAAATCCGCCTTCTCTCTATTTCTGCGGTAGAAGAGTTTTCTTTCTCTTGCGTTTCGTATAACTCGTTCATTTTCATTTTTTTTCTATCTTTCTTCCTCCCGCTGCACTTTGCTCTCCTCGCTCGTTCTCCATCGAGGCATGTAAAAACCGAGAAATTTATGGGTGCGAAACGCTGGAGTGACCACTTCAGAAAATGTGAGCGTCTTTTCGCCATTGCTCGATGAAAAAAAAATAAACAAAATTAAAATATGCATGCTCTATTAAAAAAAAACGCAATAAAAACAACGAGGGGAGAAAGAAAAATAACCAACGGGTTAATTGCTTCAATCCTCGAGCATATAATCGCCGATTATCTTTTCTTCCCATTTGTATTTCCAAGAAAACTCAATCTCCCAAACATATGTACCAGCACAACCAACAAATTCGAACATTATAACTCGATTGTGAGGCACTTCATATGAATATTTGCTTTTCAAATTTTTTTTTTTATCCTGCTAATATTATTATTATTATTATTAACGAAACGTCACTTTGAGGAGTTTATTGGACGAATGAATTCTTCGGTAAAATAATGTAATGGCGCTCATTTAGGAGAGAAGAAAATGCTTTTTCATGGCATGCATTTTAACGTGTGAAAATTCGTTCTGGTGTATGCGGAATACGATGCGATTTTTCGCCCTGGAGCTCGCGATAATCTTTATGTTTTTCACGTTATCCTTCGGTCCTCTCTCACGATTTTTCAGCGTGTACCTTTACCTCGTAGTTACGTAAGGACGTCCTATATGTATAGGCGGGTGAAGCGAGGACTGGGCAACATTAAAGTCGCTCGTATTTTACTCTCGACGCGTCCATGCCGAAGAAGAGTCTGTGGGCGAGAGTGAAATATTACGTGTCCTGGGGGGAACGAGAAGAAGCCGGGAGGAACGACGGTAGCCCCGTCTGGTTGGTGCCCTTGCCCATATTTGCGCAATGTTTGCCCCTTACCTTTTTTTTTTTGACATAATGCCAAATTCCCTCGAAAACAATGAAATCAGAAGAAAAAAAATCGAAGCTTCCGAAGAGTCTGGATTAGTCGGGATAAAGGGAATGAAATGATTTTTTGACGATAAATTCATTCGGAGCTCACTGCGAAGAGGAAAAAGATATTGATCGACAACAAAGACCTAGGAAAAGTTGAAGAAACAAAAGGAAAAGACTGTGGAGGAGAAAATACGCTGATTTTTTCAAGTCGATCGAGTGCATCCAAATAAATATATAGAGGGGAAAATTTCAACAAGAAAATATAAAAGCTCGTGGTAATTGGTTCAATGAGCCGAGGCTAGATCCCCCAACCATTGGAGATGATCGCGGTCGTCAATTTTGATCGCTTCTCGTTGCGATTCCCTTCTGTTCAAACGCTTTCCCCTTTTTTTTCTATCCCTGCTCCTCCAATACACCGATTACACTATCTTTTCAGCCTTTTTCTCTACCTCCTTATTCTCTCTTTATATTTATATACTTGTAGATGTTGAACGTTTCGACGATACATTTCAGTCTTTTGTCTATCCTATCGTCTCGGCTTGCTATCTTCGGAGCTTCTTCCCAAGAGCTTTTCTCTCTACAAACGGAGGAAAAAAGGATACATCACGATCCCCCTCTCTTGCCCTTCTGTTTCGGATTCTCCCCAGCTAGAGCTCTTCTTCGTGCCATCCCTCGGTTCATCTTGAAATCTACAAGCGAATCTTTGATTTTCATTCCACTTCGCTTCGTCCACGTCTTGTCCGGGTCCCATTTTTTTTTTCTTTTCTCAAATACACAAGATTCCGAGGTAATAACACGTTACCATCTCGTTTCGTGTGTATCATATGGCCATTGCAGCGTAGATTCGATCATTCTATCGATTGTCCTGTCGGTACCGAATCCTCTTTCACCAACGTACGTTTATTCCATTTCCTGTTGTAACTTTGTCCAAAAATATCGATTCCATAAATCTCGCTGCGTGTACATAGATTCTTTCAGGTGCTACTTCACCTTCGAATTATTTTTCAGCCATGAGCTCAACTCTGAAAATAATACAATTTTTTTAATTCGATCCCCTTCTCCCCGAAATAAATTCCAACGGCAATCATATTTGCGGAGACGTTTGTTATTTTTCGTCCCCGATCAGGAGCAGGATCATTCAAACAGATTTTCGTGGAATAAAATATTTTCATGATAAAAATGGAAATATTAGTGTAGCCAGCAATATTCGTGGTCTTCACGAATTTGTAAAATTCTTTTTTTCCATCAGCATTGGCTCTTCGGCATGGACGTACTCTCGCGGGAGCCTGAGAATGAATATTTGTTTGTGACAAATTCCACATGGAGTTTCCACGACAATGGAATATCTTGTGTGAGTTTCGTGTCTTTCCTTATTCCAAGAAGAAAAATGAAAAGGACGAGAGGCGAAGAGAGGTCGAGAGGATGACAAAAAAATGCTCCGAGTTTCGGTTGTTCTACAACGTGTTTGTGCGCGTAGGCGTGGCATATATATGTGTACCGAAATCCTCAGGGTGCACAAGGCACGAGTAGAGCCTTTGCCTCGAACACATGTGAACCACAACAGGCGAATATATAAGCTTTATTTACCGTGACGTGCGACAGGCGACGACATGTGCGAGAAAACACGTTCGAGGACGAGAATTACGTTGCTCGATGCACAGATATACAAGAATTTGTCAGTAGATCCATTTGCCTCGGAAGAAAATCCCTCGGATATAAATCGAACATTGATCTATGAGCCCGACGAGCCTTGTATCCGTGCGGAGCAATAAATAAATAATGATTTATTGTTAAAAATGAAAATGGAGAAATAAATTAAATAGAAAGAAAAATTGATTAGGGCTAATGAACTGCATCGTGCAATTAATCGCGAGTGGAGCAAAAATTCGTACGATATATCGAGGTCGGAGGGATCCCCCACTTTTCAAGCCTGCTGCCGCTCTCGCTATTTTTGTTTTGCACATTTTTTTTCATAGCGCTGGTCTAGAAACATGGCCCGGGATACCGCACATCGAACGTAAACTTGTCGCGCTAAATCAATCCAACGAACGAATATCGAAACCGCACAGTATAGAAAACCGCGTGGGTATTCGTACATGCATGCTTCGGTGTATGCAAATCTGCATATATAGACGCTCGTGTCAGTGATGTAGTCTACAAGGATGCAATCCTCTCGGTACAGCGAGTTTATTTACTTGCCGGATGCGTGGTATATGGCGATGCCGGAGATACATCATGAAACCGAGTGCTAAAGCTTCGATGTAAATGTCAGACACGTTGCGGGATATAGTGTGTATGCAAAGTTGCTCCAATGTTTTCACCTCCTGCGTACAATTACATTGGTATCTAGGAGAAAAGAGGCGGAGCATTGATATTCTCACATTTTCCCGAGCACGCGATTCAGCATTGAATCCCCCCCCCCCCCCCCTCCCGATCTCTTTCTCGTTCCGTTAGCCTCGGGCTGCTTCATCGACTGTGAGTAAATAAGGAGTAGACAACTTTGCTCAGAGGCTTGCAACCCTCGTCAATCTCAGCCACGACTTCTGACACGTCAACGCACTTCGATCAACAGCAGCTCGAGTGTTGCCAATATCTTTCCTCGCAGAGTAGACGTACAGTTGAAACAACGTTATTAACGCTGCGACTCTCCCCATGCAGCTCGAAACTCCGCCATTCAATTTTCACATTTGCCCAATAACGTGATTACAGGAAAAGTTAATTGAGTGCGGAACGTTGGGGCAGGCAAGAAATAATCGTTCGAGTTTTCATAATTAGCCCGGAACCGACAGAAATATAAAGTCGAACGAACGGAAACCCGATCAGGTTATCCTGGGACCCCTGACCAGAAGTGTAACGCTTCGTACTCCATCTTGATGAAATCTCAGACACAATAACGTTATCCAGTCAGGAACGAAAACCTGTAGAATCGTAGTCGGAAAAGGGAGGATCTACTGTAAGGCTCGACAAGCTTTGGCAATCCGTCTGCACGTACACGTCGTTCGAATGCACTAATCACGCAATATATCATATATTTCACAAGATTAACACATTCGGTGATGCTCGTAGTTCTAAGCCACGCATTATACACGACAGGATTAAGGAGAAAATTAGACATTGAGAAGCAGCCATCTCAGCACAAATTTATCAAGTTTACTCCTTTTAATCCACGTTTTACTGCGAGTACTGGCGTCTTGGGCGCCTCGAGATCTTTTTTATAATTATACGAATTACGCGCAAACATGTGGAAATAGTGATAACAGTTAGGCAACAAAAAAAAAAAGAAAAATGAGACACGGGACAAGAAATGTTTGCTTTCGTTTAAAATTATACGAATATTATTTATATCGTTACGAGAGAACACGATCGAGACTCGCGATTATAAATAGCACGAGTAATTACGACGCGCTCTCCTCTATCTCCGGATATGATGACAACGAGGGGAATTTCGTCGCGGTCGTTTGCTCGTTGTCGAGTGAATAATTAATAAGTTAAGAGCAGAAAATTACCCTCCCAAGAGCCGACGAGCAAGACTCATTTGCTTTCAAGTTGTTCGATCAAATCGATTCATCCCTCGTGTCCCTTGTATCATGAATCAACAAGGTCTATTTATATACATATAATAAATATAATTTTTCTATAAATAGAGCTACAGGTATGGAAAGTTAGTGTGACGCGTGATTATCATTAAGACGATAATAAAGTTCCGTTTGCGTAGCAAACCCGGAGGTTCGTAATCTTTAATGATCGATCGTGATGATCGCATCGCGGAGACATATTAATAACTGAATTATTCATAGGAGGTGATCGCGGAATTGGCACCGTGGGCAATTCGAATGAACTCGAGGAGGAAGGATACGTACCAAGAGCAACAGCGTGTCGTGTGGTCGCCACGTCCTCCCCCATACCGGACGCTCCACGCGTGTTCATGCAAATTCACACACCTCGGACGTACGAGAAACGGAGGGAACCGAACGTTTTGGTATACACGCTCTACCACCTAGCATCGTCGGCAAACACTGCCTAGAGCAAGAGCAATCGGTCTTAATGACGCCTCCTGGAAGGCTTCGGCATCTGCTCTGTCGATCGACTTCGCTCAAGCGACTCGTAAGAATGTGTTTATTCCAATTTTTTCATTTTAATTTGTACGATTTTTTTTCTCGTCAATAAATAACATTGAATATTCGAGATCAAAGTTTGGTTATTAGTTTTATGAGAAATACTAGGAATATTGGCTCGTCCATTGATTAATCTTCGGGAGTCCCAACAAATGACCTCCAGTCCATATTTCAGTGAGAATATTTCACAAAATCCGGTACAAAGCCCCACAGACAGAGGCGAATGTTCCCTAATAAAATAATAATAAATAAAAAGCATCTCTTGGGATATTCGGTCGGATAATACAGCATCCACGGACTTTGGACGACTCGGCTCAATCAATTAATTAACTTGAAAACTATGTATAACAAGCTCGAGGGCAGCCGCAATTTTGCCGCGAGTCGGCGATGCTACATCGGTCAATGGAGGGCATGCGAACGGAGAAAAGCCACCGGAAGTTTCTCACTCTCTCTCTCTCTCTCTCTCTCTCTCTCTCTCTCTCTCTCTCTCTCTCTCTCGGTTCATTCTCTTTCACGTCACACATACAGACACCATTGTTTTCCCTCCTGACCGTTGGCGATACGTCGCTTACTCACGAGCCTCCGCAACCTGTGTGACCAATTGTTATTCTCTGGGCACTCTCGGAGCTCATGGATTTTCGATGTATCGTACCTGCGAGGCGACCGCTGCCGCGCGCCACCCATACATTCACGTTATGCTCTTTGTTGTGGCTAATGGTGGGTTTTCTTTCACTAAGGGATTTATTCACCTGAAAGGAAAGTTACGATGGAACAATATGACACAAGAAAACTATCTAATTTACGCGATTCATTTTTCCTTCCATTCATATTTTAATCCAATAAACTTTCAACAAATTCTCGGATTTCACAACAACAACAAAACAAACAAACAAAAAGACGAAAAGCCAGGATGGCTCGATCGTTTGACGGGAATAACGAATCAACGTAGAAACTGATTACAGCAAATATTTCAATCTGACGTAGTCTGTCGAAGTTGATGAATTTTCGCGACACTCTCAATAATTGATATTGAATCGTTCGTGGACGAGTTTAGTTGAGGAAAGCAACTAAATTAAATTAAGTTGACTTTTACGAGACTTAGGAGCGTATTGTATGAGTTAAAAAGAGGGAAACGAAGAGAGGGAGGTTTTGGTTACCGTGACTCTCATTTATCGGATGCACTTACTTCGCCAAGGTTCCCGATAGTCCACGAGACCGAAGAGCTCACCACGAGCTAAGGCTCGTAGCAAAAAACCAACTCGGTGGATATATCCGGAAGTGAATTGTCGTGTACGGAGTACGAAGAGGAAAGGTAGCAATGCTAGTCCATTATTTATCCCACTACTAGAGATCACCCGAACGAAGAATACCCACAAAGATATTTTTCCGCGTGAACTAACGTTCAGTTATCGAAAAACAACGGGCAACATTAACGACAGAGCAAAAATCAGTAAATCCATCATTTTAATTGCATCAAAAAGTCGCAACATTTCGATTTTCCCCTCATTGCACGCCCTGCCAGTAAAGCTCACCTTGAAATATTTGTTCATTTTGTTACAAGTTGAAAGACATTTTTACGATTACATTAAGGGGCTGATACAACGTTCGAAATATTCGAAAACATATAGATTAAGAGTGGATGACGTGGAGGAAAAAAATTGGGTCACACAGGAGTCATGAAATTTTCATTAGACGCAATTTTCGAGCATATCGTTTGGTAAATTGGAGGGTAAAAAATTCGAGACAGACGGGTATATAGAGACAGCGTTTATGTTGTTTTTTTTTTTTTTTTTTCTGCAACGTTTGCGCCGTCTCGGGGCGAAAAACATGGCAAAAAGGCGGTTGGTAGGGGTAGGTCACGCTCAGTTTAACCTCGTCATCGTGGCGTGGGACTCGTCGACGAAGAATCCACTTAAACTTTCAGCGTTAAACAGAAGTGCCATTCCCAAGCTTAACGAACTTCTCCTTTTTTATCGTTTATACTGTTTTATGCCAGAAATGTATCGTTTTTGTTTTTCTTGTATCAGTTTTCATAATGGATTTCCCATAACGGGCTCCACTCGTGTAAAAATATATCATCATTTTGTAACATACTTTTTTATTTGCTCTTGAGGAGGCACTTTTTAATTGGGCAAAGTTTGATGAAAGAGAAAAAATCATGAAAAGTATATTTTACTGTAGAATTTTTTTCCTCCGCCGCGCTTTCCTCCAACTTTCAATAAAACTTATTCGATCGAGTGAATATGCCCTTCGAAGTTTCTATATCGAGAAACGATTTCAAGGAATAATGAGAAAAACAGTAAGGACTCGGAGCTGGGTGAGCTTTGGGGTGGAAGATCTCGATGTGTCTATCTCCATTATTTTACTCGTTCTCGCGACTCGCCCCCACTAGACGTGATAGGAGAAAGCGAGGCGAGGGTCTTAAATCGTTTTCTCGTGTGTGACGGCTCGTTTAAAAATAAAACAGACCGAAGATGCGGCTTGCGCGCGCTACAGAATCGCGTCAAGAGGCAGAGTTGTGTAGAAACAAGCGAGATGTGTCTCACATTTGGGATGAGGGTGCAACCAAGCAAAAGAGCATTCACAGACTTGATGCCCATCCTTGCGTGTATATATGCGCTAGTTGGGTTTCCGCCGTACGACAAACAAAATCCCAGCTCCATTTTACTCGAATATATTCTCGACAGACACAAAAAATGCAATTCATTTATTTAATGAGCGAACGTTTGTCAAATTTTGGGAACGATCATTTTTCCATTTTCAACATTTAGAAATTTTTCCGATGCTGTGTGATTCATATTTTTTGTATTTCCGACCTCCGATTTTGAAGCGAGGCCTTGAAGAAATTATGAAAATACAGGAAAAATACTGTGGAGAAGAAAAATCGTTGTTTCTTTCCGAAGATACAAAATCGTCTGAAATAAAATATATCGATCCTTCAAAGTTTGTGTATGAAAATAAATCGAGAGAGATTGCCGAGGAAAAAGATAAAAAATAATGATAAATTAACAGGTTTTCGTGATTTTGGCATTTGTCCAAAAAATCATCTAACCTTTTCCATGGTTTTTACGAAAATGAAACTTTGGCACGCATTTTCAGAGTAAATTTCGAATTTTCGCTCATCCGCTCGTTTCCTCGAGCTCTATTTTCAAATAATCAGCCTTTCGAATTCTCCAAGAAATCCAAAAAATTCTCTCCGAGTGATCGATGTTCCGTAATCCCTGTTAAATATTCTCTTAATCGTGTTGAATCAAAATTTCATTATTAAATCATTAAGAAAAATGAGCGAATGAAATTTTAATGACTTTAAGAGCAGGAACGTTCATAAAAATCGAGGAATTTAATTTTTTTTTCATTCATTTGTCACTCAACATTTTTTCCTGCGAACGGGGTGTAAAATTTCTCTCGATGTGGTGGCGCTGGAGCCAGCGAAGGAGAAGGGTGTACTGTAATGCGCACGATATGGAAGAACGAAGCAGGAAGGGGGAGGGGCGGGGGGGAAGATGCTTGGAAAAGCGTACGAGAATCTTCCGACGTTCTCGTGGTAAAATAAATAACTATACATAGAGCTCTTCACTCGAAACGGGGGATTGAGCGATGTGTCAGACACGAGCTCTCAAAGTGAGGAAAAAGCATTTAAAACACCCTCGCACAGCCACGATCCGCATTATCATCATTTTGATGCACGAGACCTCCTGCATATACAGACATACATTTACAGCTGGATCTTGCGTGAAGTATTTAACCGCACGTACGCTGACGGGCTCAAGTCTTTTACAAATAAACGAGCTATTATTCCGAGACTCTCGAATCTCCGGGTGAAAAGGAAAAAGAAAAACAACTTTAGTTCCGATTTGTCGCGACTTGTATTATTTTTAAGTTTTCTCGTAAGAATAAAAAATTTGAAAAAAACGTGCTCCCAAGTGTTTTCGTGTATGGCGCCAAAGAAAAAGACAACTTTTTTCTATTATGAGGACACCGGGAAGAAAAAATAGATTACGAACGGTCGCGAAATCGAAAAAAAAAAAACAAAAAGACATTCGTTATTAATTTTGGCGAAATATCCTGCCCAAGTTGGAAAATTTATCTAGGAACGAGTACAATCGTTACTTTTCTTTATGAGAGGAGGATCAAATGCCTTTGAGATTGGTGGGAGAGTTCGAATGGTTAAATCGGGATGAGGGAATACGTTTATCCGGAACAAATCTCACGAATTTGTGGATCCTTTTCTGACCTCGATATAATCGAGCCTTCGGGATTTGTGGTGAACTCGTGGTCATGGATATGCGAGAGCGTTTGCCAAAGGAATTCCACGAAGACTCTTGCATGCGCAACGCGAATAATTACACGAAGCTTGCCGCCGAAACTGAGAGGATAGGCTCCGTTTCTCTCACTTCAGGCTTCAGCTATGGTTTTTGGGTTTGTCGAACGTCAGCTGCGATTAACGTGGTATGCTATGCGGTAAATCTAAACGAAACCACGAAATGGCGTATATTCCCTTGGATATATAAACACCAAAGTACCTACTGGTGTGCTATTTATGTTAGAAAATGGCATAGCGCGGCCAAGAGAATTCGGTAAAGGGATAAAAGTCAGCTTGAGAGCGTTTCGACGAATCAATATTAAATCCTATGAGAAACTTGACCAACTCGTGCTAACAATTTACATACATAGCACATAGCCATGCGCATATATAGATGGGAGCAAAACATACACCGATGAGTATATGCTCAGCTTTATAATTCATTATTTTGAAAAACAGAGCTACCGCGATATTTTATTTATACACGCCGTTGAAACCTGCTCAGGAGCAAGCGAATTCGAGAGAAAACTCTTTCCCAGTATTGGCCAAACTTTCCCTCTCTGCTCGCAGACACTTAATTATTCACGAAATGAAAAAATAATCCACACGCTTGAGCACATACACATAAATCCACGCATTGTGCATGAAAACAAGTTGAGCTCGATCTATTAATATTTTATTCTTCATCATTTTTCCTAGCTTAAATATTTGTGGCGAGAAATTTCTGCTATGATAAAAAATTGTTTGTACACGGAGGCCACTTGTGTGGATAAGTGCGCTTTTTCTCATAAATTGATAAAACTTTTGTCGGTAAAAAATCAGCGCTTTGTCTTCTCATTAAAGTAATTTCGTTTTTATTCATAAATTTCAAGAGCGGCTCGCAACTTGTGGCTGGAATAGATTTTTTGTGTTTAAAAAAACGATCAATTTTCTAGAACACTGAAAAATAAAATTTAGTCAAAAAACATGGATATTTTGTTGGAAAAATATTTTTTATTTATAACGAAATTCGTCATAAAAATTTACGATTGGGATGACAAATATTTACGTTCGAAGAAACTTTCTTCAATATTTCGCGCTGGAATGACAAAATTTTTGTCATTTTTCAAAACAAAAAAAACGTTTAGTCGAACGTATCGAACAAAATATCGATCTTTTGGAAGAAAATTTTTGTTTCAGTGGCGAGGCAGAATCTCCTGAGGGACAACAAGGGACGTCGAAAAAAATGTGCAATCGTTTCGCATTGATCGGATTAATTGTTTGAAATGAAAATAGTATTTTTCGTAGAAATTTGCACAAAATTATAGTGAAAATAAAACAGTGACTTGCTCAAGGACAAAGAAGCTGTTTCGGGTTAAAACGTGCAGTGTATTTAACCAATTTATATGTTAAATTGTTTTTGTGTGTTCCACATAGACCCATAAGGACGATAAATCTCAAAGCTCGACGTGGCTGGTCTTACCACGCTCGACTGGCAAACTAATGTTCCATTTGGTACTGTGTGGTCCAGCAAATACACGCCTCGCCAATGTGTTTCAGGACCAGGAGATGCACACGTATATCCATTTGGAAATGGTAACAGCCCCAAGCGTTTCTCATACGGTCAGCCATCATTAAATATACATACATACGAGCTGGTTCAACAGTCTGCCCGCTTCATCTGACTCAACGTTGACCTTAGACACACGCTAGATGCTAGGGTGAAACACTCGACTGGACCACATCGGCGGACTGGAACGTCGAGACCCTTCAAGAAGCCGCACGAAGTAGGACACTGTGCGTTACGTGCGTGACAACGACCGACTGCTGCGTTATGGGCTGGAGGGCTACTGAGTAAATCCTCTTCTACCGTTTCCAATTCTCCTTAATAGGCTCGGAAAGATTAAAGGGATCAATTAGTGAGCAAACTTGGGGTTGTTGCCGTTCGGTGAACGGGGTCAATAAAACATTTATTTAAAAAAAAAGCACCAAGAAAATTGACTGCGTGAAAAAGCCTGGACAAAAATATCCAGCGAAATTTCGCTGCAAGGGCAAATAAGTTTGGAATTTCGAAAAATAGGTCGAATTTCATGCACTCGGAGTTTCTGGGCCGCTGTGAATCGGTTGCTACCCGATAAAAGAAAAAAACAAAATAGTACGAAAAAATAATGTAAGTCGCTCGATGTACAGGCATTGGGCACACGGAAACAAAAATGTTTCCGCTGCATTGTCCACGACCGATGCGCCATCGTATGTAATTCATATTATATACATATGTACGGACTGTGTATATATATATATATATATATATGTGTGTGTAGGAAGAGAGAAAAGAGATGAATTTAGTGGAGGGTGGGAAATGGTTCGAGACACGAAGAGATCTCGCGAGGCGGCCAAGTGCGCAGTCACCGCAGCCACTATCGGGGCCAGTGTGGAAAGAACAGTGCAGCAGCCATTCCCGATATCGTTTACGACTCGAAGACACTGGCGGCCATTTACCTCCAACACAAGAAACACTTTATCATCTCTCTCTCTCTCGTCTATTATTACGATACATGCTATACCAAACTTGCCCCCCTCCCCACCAACTATACCCAGTTCGTGAGTCCCGGTAGCTTTTCTTTTCCATTTCTCTCTCTCTCTCTCTCTCTCTCTCTCTCTCGCGCGCGCTCTCCGTCTCTGTCAATTTTTATTCTCGACTTTCTCCGTCTTTTGCCGCACAGGTCATTCTTTCCATCCATTTCCTCCCTTTCTTTTTCCATCTCCTCCCTCCCGGAGATGTAACCGCGACTTGTGCCGTGTCGTTCTCATCCATGCTCGTCGTTATATCCTCTCATGCCTGCTGTACATATATATATATATATAAGTAAACGCGACGCCGTCGGAAACAGAAGTCTCTTCGTCGGCTATCTATATACAACGGCGAACGTCTATACACTTTGCTCTGTCTGGCTCCTTCGTCTATAAACGGAACGTTCCAACACGAGCAATACCGACAGAGATAAATAAAACTATTGCCTTTTTTCGTCTCGTTCTTGGCAAAATAAAACAAACTTTTGCTCGGAAATCAAAGTTTCAACAAAAAACTAAGGGCCAAACTGAATCTCTATACAGCTTTGTGGGGTTGTGTGTGTGTGTTTTAGTTTACGAGTCGTTTGGAAGCACTCTCGACGGGAATTCTGCCTACCGGAAGAGCAGAATATTCTCAAGCACGGATTTTAGTAATCGGGCTCGAAAAATTACGATAATTTATTTCGAAGGATCGTTGAGTAGCGTTCCCGATCGATTCAATCCTCAAAACTTGGCTATAAATTAGCAACCGCTTTTTCTATCCTTTTTATCCATCGCGGCCATATTGAAAGTTTTGTTAGTCGGAGCTGCACACAAGTAGACACATTTGAATATGTAAAACGATAGTTCGGAGTCCGAAATTGCCGGATATGATAGACCGAGCGAGTCAGACTCTATTTTTTCTTTCTGTCTCGCGCGCCCTCCTCGCCGGCTTCAAGCCAATCCTCAATTTTATTTTATTTTTCGTCGAGTTCGGTTACTCCGGGAAATGGAAACTTGTCGGAAAAGATGGCCGAGCCAAAAGACGCTTCGAGTGAGATTGCGAGACCCGGACGTGTATTCCAGCTCTTTACGGGCTAAAAAGCTACTCGGAAAAAATACGAAATATCTCTCGAATACGTACTAACACGCGCGAGCTTCAGTGCCGCTGACTTTTTGCCTATTCCCTTATACCCTTTCGAGCGATAACCACGGAGAGCGGGAGAGAGCGAGAGAATAAAAAGTGGCAAAGTTTACGCACCCGAAATAGCGGAGACTCGATCGAGGATCGGGAATAAGGAGGAGGCACGAGTTACGAAGGGACGCAGAATATTTTCCTGGAATTCATGGAATCACACGATCGTCTGAAAAAAAAAAAAAACAAAAAAACAAATGTACAAATGGGAAGGATGGCCCGAAGGCAAGGAATGGGGAAGCTCAACGAAGGTTATGGCTTTCAGATAAAAGGGAAAAACATGCACATGATTTGTAACACTTTAGTTTCGTCTGGCATAAATTTGTACCAGGAAGTTTTTGAGACATTTATCATTTTCCCTCTCTCTCTCTCTCTCTCTCTCTTAGTTCCCGCGATTCGATCGCTTATCATTTTGCGTACGCACGCATAAGTGTGACAGAATGAAGAAAAAAGGTCCGTAGGATTAAAAATAGATTTACGAAAGCCGATTCGGCAATTAGGCATCTGGCGTGTAGAGGTAGTCAAGATGATGGCGGCAAAGTACATGGAACATAGTCTCGTGTGGCAAAGCCCAAAAATAGCCGTACAAATTGAGTCTTCTCGGTGGCCCGGTACAAAAGAGTCAGTTGAAAAAAGAAACGAAATAGAAAAGAGCAAGGGAGAGTAGCGAGCGAGAGCTCTTTTACTCGGAGGATAGTACCGAGGCCGCCGCGGCAGTTCCGGCCACATAGCAGCGAGTCTGTGGCTTCTGGTGGCTCTCCGCACACTCCGATTCAAGAAAATAAAACATGTGAAAGCGTTTAGGTTTTCCGCTGGGAGGATGTTGGGACGCTTCGACGCGTCGAGCATCAACTCGCGATATAAAATACATCCAGGCAATGAAAATGTAATCGTGTATGTAGAAACCTGCCAAGAAAGTCTCGGTATCGTCAATTCCATTTAGTCAAGAATAAAAATACATTTTTTTCATATTTTACGAGAATCAAATAATAAAAAAAAAAGGATAAAATTGTATTAGAAATTTAGATTAATCAAGGAAAACGTGAGAAGGTTTCACTACCAATTAATTTGACCCTATCGTAACTTAATGTAACTCGACGTTTTATACTCTCTCTCTCTCTCTCTCTCTCTCTCTGCGAGGTCTCATTCACCGGATTCCTATTCTTCTTCACATTGTCAACGCCCTCGTTCACATACTTGCCGGAGCTCTCGTTTAAACCACAAGAGAATATCACTACCCATAGGATCGTGCCTTTTAAATGAAATTTATCATCTCGAACAATTTTGCGGGATGTTATCCCGTGTTTCGCGTCCCCGCTAGTGTCGTCTTCCACAATCTCCATATCTTTTGCCTTCGCTCCACTCTGTTATTTCATAAAATACGATATAACCGCACACCAAAGCAGGCTTTTCTTGTACGCAGTCCCCAACGTGTCTCTCTCATCTATCACATACGAAAGACTTTTCTAGGATTTGGGCAAGGTTCGATATACTCGTTGACCACCTATCGACAGGAAGCTCATAATAAAGGCTCAGAGCGAGCGCTAGGTGGCTGGTAGAAAAGCGATTCTCGTGAGGGCGGAGTATATCGTTATGGGTCGTACGTGTAGGGTCGCCTGGGCAATTCTGTTTGTCGAAAATCATGCCATTCCGCAGGACATATAGACCATTTCCGGTTTAACGACGATTCGAGACTTGGATATAAAAATAATACATTGGGCTGGCCATTCGGGAGCTCGCGAATCGTAACACCGCAATAGCGTAAATCGAAATACCGCGCGGTGACACATGAGGCAGAATTTTATATATATTGGTAAATGTCGCTCTTAAGCGACATCGAGAATTAATAGAGTCCCCCGGACGCGGTTCATAAAACACACGGCGACGCGCATGTCTTACGCGTTTTTTTTTTTCCTTCCCGACACACGTCGAGCCGCGTACGGAAATCGAGGAAATTTATTAGCATCGAGATTTATCAATCATTACATTTTCCCGGCGTTATGAATCATTGATAACATTGAATTTAGCGAAATATACATGGATTGCCATTTTATTTTTGCTCGATCTATTCAACGGAAGTGAAAAAAGGAGAAAAACGAGCGAAGCGGGCGCCTTGGAAAATGGAGGGGAATTTAGCCACAGGTCGACGGAGAGAAGGACGAATTTTTTCCTTCCGAAAACGAGTGAGAGAGGGAAAGCTACGAAGACGGATAGCTTCGGAGCAGACGAGCCAGAGAGTCTTGTTAGAGAAGAGAAGCCGAAAAAAGACTCGTTAAACACTGGGCTACTTCCTCTTTGAATTACGAGCTCTCTTCGGCACTCGACGACGACTCGAACGACGACGTCGTGCATCGCTGGCAAAAAAAAAGCAACAACAAAAAAGCGCAGAAAAAATCAGGAGAGAGAAAATAAAAAGTGAATCGCTCTCGTCCGGGACGTCAGGAAATTATTGTACCATTTGTCTCGAATCCCCCAAGGCGTTAAGCACACCGGGAATAAAAAAAATCTTCGAGGTCTCATTTTTTAATATTTTTATTACCTCACCAACTCGTCACATCCAGCCTCCCGCAATATATTCCAACATTTTTGAAAACTCAATCAATCTGATAAAAAGATTTATTGATAAATGTTAACTCATAGTTTTTAACTCGCAAGTGAAAAATAATAAAACGAAAAAGATTTTTCCACACTTTTGTCTCACGAACTTTATTACTTTGATTTTGAAAATAAGTCATATTGTTTTGTGCGAGGAGGTGTTACGTGTGTGGAGGTTTTAGCACGGAGTCAAATGAAACGTTTCGCTGGTAACTGTCTTGGCTGAGAATATATTGGAGATCAGGTAAACGAAGAGCAGGTATGGAAGTAAAACGTGACATCGATACTAATAGTTTCCTTATCCTGTATTGGGTGATAGGGGCTCACGGTCTCGCCTCGTGTGTCAGCAAATGGACGCAAGATTAGGGAACATCCTATCACTATTTCCCTTTCTCTATCTCGCCTTTAATTCGACGAAGCCACATAGTTTATTGCTTGCGATGAAAAGGGCGTATCTACTTGAGTTTGCAGCGATGAGTAAGCGTCTGTAAAAGTTTTTTATACGATCGAGGAGTCCCTTCATACGTTTTATATATCGCGATAGACCACGATTAATTAATGGCTGATTCAGTGATCGCTCCTCCTCCTGGAATCTCCAAATCATAGGAGTAATTAATGCCACGCCACGAGAAAGATTAAGATGCCTCAATTATCCTCTCTGCTAATCGTGCCTCGCACTGCATCAGGATCTATCATTTGCCACTATTTTTATCCGTCCCCAAGGGCCTGGCACGAAATTTCTGCCATTATTCCTCGTCAATGAAAAAAAAAATGGATTTTCTTATTGTTTTTTGTTTTTCAATGATAATCGTGAGAAAAATGGATTAAAATTCATCGTCGGCTCATATTTACCAACGATTATTCGATGCTACGATATTAGGGAATGCGATAACGCGTTACGAAATTCGCAGCAAGTTTTTGGAGACCCACACGGTGACATTATTGTTTATGGAAAATTGGGTAATAAAAATGCGCCGCTGCATGATTTTCCTGAGAACAGGACCGAGATCCATTACGTATACACGAGAACCATTTAATGGATATCCCAGCTTTATGGTCCATTTTTATATGTACGGGAGAGGATGGAGACGAGGGGATAAAACGTATTACCTACACGAGCCAGGACGATGGAACGAGGAAGAGAGAGAACGCTTGCCGACACAGCGATGCGGCATGAGCGCGCGGATGATGCAATTTCATACACAAACTGTTGCCATTAACCCGTTGCAGAGATTAGTTTTTCCTCCAAAGAAGAACGTCGCGTGTCTTTTTATTTTGATTGATAATAAGAAATGCGTGTGATCGTGTGTTTTCGTTCGAAAGGCGAAAACCGCGTAATTTGTCGTTCATCAAAAGAGTTTAAAGTTTGGAAAGTGCAACGGGGTGAATTCGCTGACCTACTTAACGCGATACGTGACAATAAAAATATGTTTTCATTGCCTGCTCCCGGGGCAATTGTACGCTGACAATATCTCTTCATTATTTTGAAAAAATCTTCTTTAATCGACACACAGCACGGATACAAATTCTCTCGCTAATGCTAAAATCGTTTGCACAGTTAAAAGATTAGGAAATTGCGAGAATAAACGCATTTCGTAGGCTCATATTCAATATTTGTTATTGATAAAACGAAGGAAAAAAATCAGTTTTACGATGCTTGATCATTCATCAATTGGTCCTTCTGCCCATAGCTCTCCGGAGGATATTGGCATCGTATAAAACTTGTTTATAATTTATCGAGCGTATACGTTTCCATCCCGATATCGGTAATAAAACGATCGGCGAGCGAGCGGAAATAAAGATGAATGAAAAGGGAAAGAGAGATGAAAAGTGAAGAAGAGCGAGGGGGCGGGGATGTTCTCTTCTATTTCGTTCTGGTATTCCTCCGCGCGCAGTAGTTCCCATACAGCGAGATCGATGATGGATATCGCTGGGGACGAGTGAGAGGTTTTTGTCGTTAAAAAACATTTAGCAAGCTACAAGCTCGATGTATTTCGTTAATATTATTTATTGTTTAAATATTATTGTTTATTCGGAAAATCGTAAGCTCTTAAGATGGTCCATTTTTGTTTATCTCGAAGGACGAGTTTCATATATTTAATGGGTGTGATGATAAAATAAATAGATGCGGAAGTGGCGCGATTCCGAGGCGCCTTCTCGACCCGCATCGTGAATATTTTGACACAGATACTCGATCGACTTATCGGTTAATGGCTCGGATAGTGCCCGGATTCTCGAGGGGTCCAGGGAATGCATTAATTTATTATTTCTATGGTGGGAACAACGCGGAAACAAGATGCGGGAAACTCTCGCAATTTATCGTTTCGCTCTCAACAACAACACTCGATAATAATGATTAATAATGATTGGCCCAAAGGATAATTGCAATATGCGGAAAATATTGAGGCTTGACTAAAATCTACGCATCCAAGTAATAAGCAAAGTAAAAAAGCATGAAAATAGGAGACGTCATTCTCTCGGAACGAGAACGACTCGCAATGCTAATCCATGCAAGGCCTTTGGACTAAAATTCTTTTTCAAAGCTTGGCTCTCGCGCTACGTAAAAATTAAATGAGATTAAGCTCATTGTCTCGAGGGTGAGACCTGTGCACGCGCTTGAGCAAAAAACATTAGACGCGTGATGAGCACACTCGGATTTTCTCCCTTACACCAGTCTCGGCTCGCCTTCTCTTGTACAAACAAAAAATTCATTACTTCACAAAACGCCACACCCACATGCCCATGTATACGCGTTAAAAAAAAGTGAGGCTTTTATTTCACGCCAGAATTGTTTTCTCCAGATAAACATCCAACGAGCACCGGAAGTATGCGTTTTCATCTCAGAACGAGAGAAATAACGCCGCAAAAAAAACGCAGTGGTGAAAAAAAAAAAAAACGGCGAGACATTCTTCACCGCGAATCCCAATCGAGAGTGGAGCTTTAATTTAAAGCTCGCAATTATAACAACTGTTCCCATCTGAGGTACTCACGACATTTTTTTGTCTTTTTTCTCTGAAATAAATCCTCCATGTTGTTACTCGAAATGACCGAGTCAAAATGAGCTTTAAGCTTTTAAAGTAAACGCAGTAATTCAAAAAACGAATTATTCCTTTGATTAATGGTTTTCGCTGGTTCGCGTACTCAACGTTTCGCAGCTCGTGGCATCGGCAAGCAAAAGGTTGCTCGATGAAATGTTGTGCCAAGTCGTTTCTAACGTTTCTAAAATCTTCACCGAACGTTCGTTACAAAAAATCGATGTAAACGATAGCGATTTTGTACAGAACGCTCGTAACGTCGTAATGTATTCGGAGGTCGAGGCTTTCCTAACGTAGCGTCAAATTATAATTCTAATTGTAATTTTCCTTGGTCGTAGTCTACACCGAGCTTATTCAAATGTGCGCCTTGGCACGCGCTAATCTCCCGGAAATTTTGGTCTTCTGTCCTTCCTCCGTAGCATCGACTCTTCCTTCCCTCTTACAAAGCTATTAAATCCTCATTACGCTTGTGGCTTATACTCGAGATCCAGTCTCTTCTAGTCCTCGGAGTATTCCGAGTCTCAACTTCTATCACTGCGGCCAAATAACCCAAAGTTCTTCCTAAATCATTCATCCATGAAAATGTGAGCAAATTTGAAAGAAAACAAAAAAAAAAAAACAAAAAAATTCGATATTCGTGACGTCCGTGGAAACAATTTGGCCGCTAAACAACGCTGGTGGGATGGCGAAAGACAACGAATGGCAAATAAAAACTTAAAATGAAGAAATTTCATTGAAATAAATCAATAAATCCGAAAGGTGAAATTTTTTTAAATTTCCAATTCTTTGAATGTCTGAACGGCTGAAAAGTTTTCACTGTACGCATGAGCTCCTAGCGTGTACGTACTAATAGCCCATGAAATGAAAACGGTGATGAAAGAAAAACACCGGGACAGAAGAGAGAAAAGGAGAGAGAAAGGAGCGAGGGGGAGAGTTTTGGATCGAGAAATTTGCGCGGGAGACGATTTATCGCGCGAGCAATTCACCAGAGACTTTTTCACCCCGATTTACCCTCCGGTAAACGAGTGCCAGTTTGGAAAGAAAGAAGCGTATAGCGTTAAGAAGAAGGAGAGTCTGAGGAATAAAGAAATAGCGGGTAAGAGGGGAGGGGCAGGGGGATGGAAGCAGGAAAGTGAGTAACGGACAGAAATTGTGTAGAGTACGGCAGGAGCAGGGAAGATGGGCATCGGATCGTGAGAGCGAGGCGATTGTAGGCGAAAGCGAGGTTGGCCTCGTGTAGAACAAGAAAAGCGCGCGAGAGGGCGCGTAATCCTGGAGTAACCATTTCTCATCCAGCTCGTCAGTCAGGAAAATAGAAAGAAGAAAGAAAAGAGGCTAAAGCTGGGCATCTTTTGAGCCCTTTTAACGCTACGACAGAGGCTCGTTGCTTAATCGCGGACAATTTACTAGTTGGCCTCGCCAACGCCAGCTCTCTTATCTGCCTGAAAAAGCATGCAATGATGAAAATATACGGGAAAAACGCTGCCATCATTCCCAAGATGATGAGACACCGAGAGCCTGGCGAATAAAAGTAAAAACTGAAAGGATTAAAAAAAAAAAAAAATAGACGAGCTTGAATAAACTAGAGAGATGATTCTTTTGTATATTTCGAGTTGATCATATTTCGCGGCGGTGGTTATTGATCGAAAATTCCATCTCAATTACAATAAAAATTGAACGTTTCAAATGGTCCATCTTGCTGTTTTGAAATCTCGTGCTTTGCTCAACTATCGAGCAAACAAACGTTGCTGACCGTTGAATCGAGGATTCGCAGTCGAACAATGAGGCAAAAGTGAATGAAAATTTTGGGCTATAGATGATCGCACCGACGTGCGACACTCGAAAAGAAAAATGACCCGGTAGAAGAAACAAAAATGAGTTGGGTTGCCAGCCAGAAATGGCTTCGGCGAGAATGGACTTTTGGAGAAAAAGCAAGGAGAATCTGATAGCGCAATCTGAGCACGAGGCTGAAAGGGGAAATGGAAAGAGGAAAAGAGAGAGAGAGAGAGAAGAGCTGCTCGTTCGTTCATGGGTATTCCATTCGACCAACAGCATCATTAAGCAACGAGTAGGAGCGCGTGTCGAGGGATTGTTATATGCTGACAGTTAAATCGTCTTCCGAATCTTGGCATGCCAGTGATTCTGGTTTCTGTCCTTTGGCACACCAGAGCGACATTAATATTTATTCTTCGTGCTCGACAGCGTAAGCCATTCGTTCGCTCGAGTTTCTCGCTGTCGTTGCTATAGATATCAACATTTCTGTACAGCCTTTACTATGCCAGTTGGTTCGTAGCGACGAAAGCTTCGAGTAACTTTGTGCAACCTGCAGGTTGCCTTTTATGCCTTCAAGGTACCGTCACAGCATCATCAAAAGACTTTGGATTCCATCTACCTTGCCCGATCTTTCTCTCCGGACTTTTTCACGTCGCCACGGTTGCTCTTCCTGTTTCTATACATTTTCATTGCCTTTGTCGCTTGTTCATTGGGTCAAAAGTTGCGCCCCGAAAATTCCTCCAATCCTGATGCATTTATAAGCTGCAAAACAAATTCAACATTCCTTTCGTAATGATGAACGCTGAACCACAAAAGTTCATACATTGCGAGCAATGTCCTTGACGAATGGAAAAAAGCAGCGCCACTGTCTCTAGCAACTGCGGCAAACTGGTCGCCATACCAAAATATGTGGTTTATCGCGATAATCAAGCCCAAGATTACTCGGGTCATTCAATCCTGGCAAGACTGACCAAGTGCCATTATTGCTCGAGGCTATTACAGCTTCGCCAACCAAATGGAAGCTCTTCACGTCTGTTGATGTTAAATGCCAAGTTCCAGAGGCTCCAACCGCCTATTCTCTTGAATCCCGAATGTTGCTCAGCCTCAAATAATGTATTTACCGAGCTCCACTTGATGCGAAAAAATGTTGAAAATTACCGGACGATTACAGCTACGAATGTGGGTACGTGTGAATGTGTTCACTTTGTAGGAAATGGAGAAGAGCGACGACGCGGAGGATGCCCGAAGGGCAAGCGCGACGGAAAGGCTGTGCGAGGTCGAGTCGCCGAGAAAAGTAGCGCCGTTCGGGTCAGCCGGGAAATGAACTGTACGAGAGTCGTCAAAAAAAGTAAATTAAACTGCGAACACTTATTACGAGACAGCGACAGATACAACAGAGTTCTGAGGCTCTCACCACTTCGTCATGTTGACCTAGCCTCGCTTTTTTCCTTGCCCTTAAATCTAATGCGTTTTTCTCTTACTCCGCTACGAGCTTTTTACTTTTCACCATTTTTCTCGCTTTCTCTCTTTCCCTCGATCTTGTTGACTCATTAAACTTGTTAAACGAAGTTGATCGTCAAGTAGGAACGGTTGATGGTTGATTTTGCTCGCCAGAGATAGGGAATTCGCCAATTTGTTGCTATTGATGAGACGGCGCAGTCGGCGAAATAGATTGAAACTGTTTCCGCGGCGACACCTTTCTAAATATTCGAGATCGTCTCGACGACACACAATTTCGTGCGAATACGAGATGCAATCGTCTGTGCAAAGCCAAGTCTGCAAAGCACCAGACAACTCAGCCAAAGTTTGGCTTGATGAGATTGTTCAAAGTGTAGGAAAGTTTGAACGCGCGTAATGTTACAATGATCATTTCGGCAGATCGTCCTGGACGAACCCAGCGCAAAGAATATCAACGAGAGATTTGAAATCCGGTGAAAATTTAAATAACACAAAAGTACGCCAACTAATCTTGCCTCGGCTGTTTCCACGGTCTCCCCAGGGAGTCAACTCGATATCGACCAAGTGAAAGATACTCCCAAGTGGAAAGAGGCATGCATCCGTGCCGGAAGGCGAGTTAACAGCAACACGTCAGGCCAGAAAAGTCCGTTGTATACGATAAACCGGTTTTCTCGGCTTTCCTCGCATTGTGCGAGCCAACAGTCGTTTCGGGATATTCGAAAATGTAGCAACATGCAATATTGCATCGAGATATACGGTTTAGAGTGTGCCCCGGAAAGACTGTACGGAAAAGGATGAGAATAATCCCATTGAGTTAACGGATAGAAAGACCGAGCCAAATGCCTCGCACAAAAATACAACAATGCGCCGAGAGTTTGCGAAAACTTTTCTTCCAAAATATTTTTCGATCCCATCAATTCTCCTTTCCTTATTTTCATCTTTTTTCTCGGAATAAATGTTGCAAATTCTGGTGAATCTTTATGGAATAATCGTTGTTTACTGTGCCCAATTTACCGCTCGCTGTCATACGAACTCTCGACCAAAATGACTCGCAATTAATTTGAGGTTGGGGTCGAGAAGACAGGCACAGGCACGTCTATATACTTGAGAGTCGAGTTTCTGTCTGTGTAATACGTATACGTGTAGTTTGCAATAAAATATGGAACGGGATTCGTGTTTTACCAAATAACGAATTAAAATGCTAATGAGGTGCATTCATTTCCATCCTATTTGCGCCACTTATTTTCCTTCTACGGAGTTATGTTTCTGTAGGTTTCGTCTTTCTGTGGTTAAGCCCACAAACGCGCAAGTCTCCTTGATCCTGCCCGGGCATTCTCATCCTACCAGCGAAAACATAATGCCTCGGTCAGTTTCACTACAAATCTACAAGTTCCTTAATTTACGACAGCCTGCAATTAACATTCCTAAGCATTTCGAGATTCTGGCTGCTCCGATTTCTACCAACTTTAACAAATGAGATTGCCAATATTTTTCAACACACTATTCCACGCAATCACTCGCATTTTTATCTGACTAATTCCCTCTGAGTCTTTACGTCCAAAACATCGATTTTTCAAAACAAACAACTTTTCTTGCGCCTCGATCCCATCATCCTGGGAAAGTGACAACATTGAAAAGGTTTCGTTTCTGAGGTGCATGCTTGCTGCTGCAAATATTAAATATGACGAGAGCCTCTCCAGCGGAACCAACACGAGGAAAAACTTTGAGCCAAAGGTTTCTTCAAAACCTGATGATTTAATTTTTCTCCAACTTTTCCAAGCGTACAGGCTTTACAAGAAAACTTTGGAATCTCATAAGGGACAGGTCTCCTTGAATAAATTCGAATCGATATGAGCAATCACGCGCAAATTCGCATAGGAGCTATTTTTTTAGCTTTATTTTTGGTTTTCATCAGAAATTACGAAGGAAAAAGTAAGCGCGGGGTACTCCGTAGGTTGTCGATACTTTGAAAGGATCTCTCGAACGTTACGCCAAGAATAATTCTCCGTAAGGAATGTGCATGAAATCAAATCATCATTATGAACAATTTCGATCCCGATAAATGGGTAGCATCTATATTTTAAATTAACAATGGCACCAGAGGCAAGACATGACGATATTAAATCCTCATTCTCGATCGCATATCTATCTCGAATAGTTGATACGGAAAATGCCACTATCGGCACCTCAATGTCCTTTTGCTGTCGCGAGAAGAGAAGCGTAAAAATAAAGAATTGGAAAAAAAAACAAAAAAGATTGAACCAGCGAGTGAGACTAGTAGAAACGAAAAAAAAAAATAGAAAAATCCTTTTCAGCTCGCAACGTGCTTTTCTCCTTCCCCGGACAGCCATATTTTTCCCCTCCCTCGTAACGATACTCTCTGAGCGAAATTTAAGTGCTTGAAATCCGCGAAGCAAGTTGACGTGTTCGAGAAATAACTTGGTCAAATTACCATAAGCACATCCGGGACAAGTTTTATTCCCATGTTCGTAATATATCTGGTGCGCAATTTAAATTATCACGATAAATAATAATAATAATAATAATGAGGATGAAAACAATAATTAAAAGTGGCATGAAATGCAAATGAGAAAAATGATTTATCTCGAGGTTTTGCATTCGCATTATCCGAGTTACGTTCGCTTAACTTTTGGTAAATCCTCAAAAATTCCTTAATATACATTTTTCAAATGATCCATCGGACTTTCGACGTTTTCTATTTAAGCGTGGCCAAGCGATGCAGTTGATAATAAATAATGTTAAAAAATGAAGCTATCCCGCAACATCCTTGCATTAATTAAGCCAAGAGCATGTAACTCTCTCGTTTTTATTTCTCTTTTATGTTTTTTCTTTCTCCGGTATATAAAAATGGCGGTCCTTTATTTCCTAAGACTCGGTACGGCCGCGCGTTCCGGCTATCCCAGAAAGTCCCAGAAAATCCGTTTTTTCTTTTTCTTTCTTCTTCTTTCGTTCTCTCATGTCGCAGAGAGACACACGCTCGAGCAATTAAAATGCTAATTCCACGGCAATGCTCGAGCCATTAGTGTCGGCAGTGCCAAAATGCTCTCGCTTTCACAGAACTTCCTTTTTTCGGTGCATCTTTTTTTTCTTTCTATTTCACGAGGGTGGGAGGGGCGAGTGCGCGAATGAGAAATGGGAGGGTAACTGGTGACAGACCTATAAGAGCAGTGATTCTTCAAAATTCGAAAAACGTAAAAATTCATTTTTTTTTGTTCTGAATTAAAATCACGTGATACGATTGCAATTTATAGGAAATTACGATTATTATCGTGGTTATTTGGAGAGAAAAAACGAGGATTATGAATGGGCCTCGTTTGAATAAGTGGAGGACTAATTTTAGTAAGTTGACAGCGAGCAAGAATACGAAGCGTTTTGGTGGATCATTCACGAGCTCGTAAGATCGTAAAAGGTGCGGGAGCACCTTGATTTATGGGATTCAGACATACGTCGGAGAAGAAGAAGAGATACCAAAGGTCGTTTGGCTAATAAGATTCTCGTGGCCCTCGCTCGGAATGCCATCACTTTCGTTCAACTCCACCAGAGTAATTGTACGAATACGTGTATATATATTGAGATATGAATTGATAATATATTCGGTTGAATAATCCCGAAGGGAAACAATTGGACGATTAATTGTGAAAAAGTAAAAAAAAACAACAACTTTTATTTTTTAAAATGAAGTCTCGGTAAAGGCGAAAGGATGCGACGAAATTCGGCGACACCTTAGGTGTGAATTATTTTCGTATATTGGATATTTTTATTGTTGTTTGACGCGAAGAAGGCGCGACGATAGATTTGTCATTCTAATCGTTAGCCCAGCCTGCTTCCGTGACCTTCGATGTTTATCTGCGTTCGCCCATAACAACGACGAAAAAAATGGACTTTTCCATTCCATGCTCGTAGGCAAGAATTAAATGAAGGATAAAGAATGTGATAGAAAACGAGGTAATGAATATAATAATGAGTAGAGCGAGGGGAAGGCTAAATAATGAAAAAATGACGTTCAATGGGGTAGGCACTAGAGAAGATTAACGCTCGACGCTTACTTACGAAAACTCCATAAAACATCGGAAATTGTCGACATAGATTTATCCTCTTGTAGGAATCTGGAAATTTAGCAGGCGATAATAAATGTCCACTGAATTTTACGCAGTGTAGGAAAGGAGAGAACGTTACCGTAGAGCATATGTTATATATAGTGGTATAGTGGGGATTGCGGAGTCGTAGAACAGAGGGGAAGAGTCGTTCCGAAGCACCGTGTGTAAATAAAGAGCTACTTAAGGATGCATAGCTGCACTATTTTGCACGTTGAAGGTGCGACTTTCGCATATATTGCAAGCTTGTCACAACCAGATGCGTTTTTGGCAGAAACGTACGCGACAACATGTTTTCCAACAGAGTTGACGTTATCCGCATATACGGATTTTTCTCGACGTCATCTTAGCCCAAATGTCTTCACCAACCAAGAGGAAAGTTGAGTAGTTAAGTAAAGAGAAGACATTTTTTTAAATTAATTTATTATTATTATTATTATTATATATAAATATTCAATAAATAATAATAATAATAATAATAATGAAATAATAAAATGAATATCTAATATATATAATATTATTATTATTAAAATAAAAATTTATATATAATTTATGTACAAAGCCACACAAAGAAAATTAAACTAAACGAGGAGATAAATCGAAGTAGCGAAAAAAGAAGAAAAAAAATGGCAACGCCAAGTATTTACATACTTTTTCCATTCAAAGTAGATAAAACAATAAACCATCCGCGCGGTATCAGCAGCCTCATTTTCGTAAGAGCCGGACGCAGGAGCCGCTATCCTCGAGCATAGAATTGTTTCAAGCATATTTCCACAACAGGACGGCTATATCCACGCAGTGCAAAGACAAAGACCGCTTAACTTTACGCTATTTTCCAGCTCCGACCTCAGCAACCCCGGTGTTTCACCCTCTTCATTGCTATTATGTTAGAAAGTTTTATCGTGCGCGGCGTCGCACGTTCGTGGCTAAAGTTCGTGAGCTCTCACTCGGTCCCTCTCTCTCTCTCTCTCTCTCTCTCTCTCTCTCTCTCGGGCCGTCTCCGCTGCTGTGGGAAAACTGGCGCTCGTTCGTTTGGCGATCTATGTCACGTCACAAAAGTGCGATATCGTGGGACCATAGATTTATCTTTTTGACACACCAAAAACCTTTTTTATATTCATTTTGTTGAATATTTTTTTCACTCGCCGCGCACGGACTCAAAAGTGAGAGATAAAAAAGCAAAATAACGGAGCGAGACACGAAAAAAAATAAAAAATACGCTGTTCCCTGCTATCGTCATAAAAATGGAACGTGTGTCCGCGCTTAGGCCTCGGAGAATAAGGGTGCGAGCTCCCTTCAACCTCAAGCAACCTTCACCCTTCTTCCTTCCCCTCATTTCCGTACACCGAAAAACACCGGAAATACCACTCTGCGGCGGCGACTATTGTCCTCGGTAGACGCGGCATTATGCCAAACATAATAAGCCTCGCAGCCGCCTGGAAAAAAGTCACGTGATGACGCGGAGAAGAAAAAAACGGGATGTGCCAGCAAATATACACCCGCAGTGACAACCTCCTCCTCTCTCCGCGTTCAACCGCGTTTATCTCTTTTTCTTTCTTCCCTCTGCATCCTCCTTCTTTTCTTTCACATTCGGTCGTCCTCCGCCGCTCTATTAATCCACTCGACAAACGCTCACCCTTTCTATCCCCCCCCGAGTCTTCAATTTCTATTCTCATGTTTATTAATCACGCTGCTCATTATTAAGATTCATGACATATTTTTATAATTAACCCTTCATGGTCACACTTCCGCCACCGATCTCGGTGGTCACACTGGGTTCATTCTACCCAGTCCATTTTTGTACCCGTATTGTGACCAATCTATCGGCCCAAAAATTTTCAAAAAATTACTGAACAACCCTTGGACATTCTAGTTTAGATAGGAAAAACTTTCCTGAAAGAAATTCAAGGCTAACGTATTTTTTTTAATGCAAAATGAAAAAAAAAAAAAAAAAACGGGAAAAAAAAGTTTTTTCACTAAAATAATCGTCACTTTGTGGATTTTCAATATTTTTGACTGAAATTTGGACCTGATATTCATCAGATCCGGTTCTTCTGGGAAAAAAATAGTGGCATAGCGCGCGTTTGAAAAAACATATTAATTCCGTAATTGGAAGTCGATTGATTTCAGAGCGGATGTTAGAGTTTTAGAGTTAGCGGCGGTAATACTTATCGTTGCCAACGCGCAATCGACACTACAAACTGTCGTTACATGACGATTTCGACCCCATTCATAACCGGGACCTGAAGATATTTACGTCACGAGTTGGTCACTGGGTGGATTCTACCGACAGTGACCAGGAATCAACTTTTTCGCTTCAAACATTATGCAAATTAATTTTCTTACAACTTCCTCCTTGTTGATTATTTCGCAGAAATAGTTAAAAAAAAACTTATTCTGAGGAAAAAAATCAGATGAACAATGGGTCGAAGACTCGAGCGGTAAGTTCTAGATGGCACGAGGAGAAGCACGCAGAAAGCATTTGTGGCAAGAGCAGATAGAAGAGACTCGTGGTAAAAACTGGGGCAACCCCATTGCGCTAATGCCTCTACCTAGCTCGTGACTATTCCACCTGGAAAATAATGGGGAAAATAACCGGTGTCCCTCGAACATCAAATTTCCCGGGGGATTATCCTCGACGGGAGAAAAAAAAAAATCTAGCCAAATTTCGTTATCCCTCGTTACATTATCCACGTTCCGTATAAATATAATAACATAAAAATAATAATACAAAATAAAAATATGTGGCTGGAAGTGATGAATCCATGAGGAAAAGTTTATTTTATATCCTCCGTGTCCGACTCATTATTTTCGATATTAATAGTGTGCTACCTTTTTGCTCAATTTTTAGTTTTACATGAATAAATTAGTAACGAGTATTTTTTCTAGAGTGCAACAGATGGAAAATAAAAATGAGAATTCGGGCGAACAAAAGGTCAGGAATTGATCGAATTAAAGTTAAAGTTGGTGCGGGAATACATAATTTACATGATAATAAGGTAACTCTGTTGTAATGTGCTCAAGCCAGGAGGGAAGGAGTTTGGGCTTGTGGAATACTGGGCTACTGGCTAAATATGGATGCGCTGGGGCTTTTCCACCTTTGGGGAGACGTGCATCCAAGATGCGTTGTATTTTGGTATACCGATATATATATGCACCGGAGTCTCGTTGGTCTCTAATATAAAAGCCCTTCACGTCCCTTACCCCGGACCATTCCTTCTGGGTCTTTTGATGCTGCAACGAGCTGGGTACTTGATGAATGCCTTGGGACGAAAAGCTCTTCGGTTTCTACCTTGGATTATAATATTCTTATGACATTATTATCTACTCCTGATCTATATTTGATCATGCATGCTCGTTAAAATTAATTGGAATTGATTTAATAAAAGATTGAAGTAAAAAATCGCGTTGCATTATGCGCAATAAATGGAATTCATTTTTCGTTTTCTTTTGCGAGCTCCGAAAGCTCTCGTTAGCAACCAACACGCCAAAGATAGAAAATATATTGAAGAAAAAATGTGTTTCGTTGTTTTTTTTTCAGATTTAGTTGCGACCCTCGAAGAAATTGTTGATATAAAACTTGGCGCCGGGAAGAAAAGGCTCGAAAAATGGGTCCGAGCGAAAGCTCTATTTAGCTGTTCGTTATTGCGAAAAGGAGAATACACTCTGTTGATTCTCGGACATTGCGTCGTTAAAGGATGAAAATATATATTTCGTGTAAAATTGGTAGAAAGGAAAGAGCGAAAAAGTAGAGGGAGCGCAAAAATTGAGCTCAGACTTGGTGAGAAGTGAGGGGGAGGAAGGACGAAAAAAAGAGGAAAAAGATGTGTCGATATATACGTAATACATATGTATATAGATGTAGAAAATTCGAGAACTCGGTGGTGGTCGGCCATTCATCATGTCTCGCGTGGAAACTTGATTTGACTACCAAATTTCATTTCAATTCATTCGCGCTGGTGCTCTCTGCTGTGTGTGCTATATCCCCGAAAGCATACATATATTTATCCTCCGATATACCTGTATCTACATCTACATTCATTGCCACACGCATACCAAGGCCCCAATTGACTGAAGGATAAAAAAAAAAGTATTCGCGAGAATGTACTCGTGCCAGGCTCCAGTTTACGTGAAATAAATAACGAACCTAAAGTGTGGTCGGACTAACGAGTGCCATCAACCGAGTGCACAAAAAGGAATAAACAATATAAAAATAAGCGAAAAAAGAGAGGTGAAAGAACAACAACAACAAACGCCAAGAGGATAATCGTACCATCAAAAGAAACGTCCTTTGCTGCTTGAGTATGAAAGCTTCGAGTTAAAAGCTTTTCCTTTTTACAATAAAAACTTGATTTGGTCAGAGGACAGCTGGAATTGCGTGATGAATAAATAACGTGTTTTTAACGCGTATGTGGATATGAAAATTTCATTGGATTCAATAAAAAAAACGTTGATCACTCGCGTAGCGCTATTTCATCTACGGAATATAATACGGATCGTTTATGCAGAAAGGATTTTTCGACGCTCCAATAACAATAGCCGATATGTGCTAAAAAAAACATGGTACGTTTGTTTAACGCTTTGTATTGTTGGTGCAACAATCGTCACTGAATAAAAACTACGAACGCGTGAGCAAGCCAGAGAGAGAGAGAGAGAGAGAGAGAGAGAGAGGGAGAGAGCGAGGGAAAAAATAAAATGGTTGATGCGGTAGGACGGACTTTGACAAATTGCCGAATGGCGAACGAACGACCACACGTGGCGCCCGTACGGTTGATCGATGCATAGGGATTCAAATTACACAGCAGAAATGAATGAGTCGCCGCTATAGTGTCGCACCAGCACCGACCGATGTCCAGAGACGGATCTACGTGCTGTATAACCAAATATCAAAGAGCGAGAGAGAATTACAATGTCATATCGGGAGGTTTACCAAATTCGATTTATCGATCGAGTTTTACTCTCTTCCTCGCGACGAACAAGAGAGAATGAGGGAGAAAGGTATTGACCGCTATGGAAAATTCTATAGGCACGAGCACAGAACGGTGGATCATCATAAGCGCGCAAAACGGGACAATATAAACGGAATTGTGGTCAGGAAAATGACAAAAGTCTCATTTCACGCTGCACCTTCCATTTTCATTACGTTAAAACCTCCCCCTTCCACTTTTTCCGCTTCCGATCATGCCTCTCATCGATGTCACACTTCTCGCAACAATAATTACATCCCACCGGAAACAAGCATCACCCCCAAGGGAATTACTATTTTTTTAACCTTCTACTAGTACCACCAAGAGATCCTCGGAACACAGAGCTACCTCGAATAATTCTATCCTACAGATGAGAACGTATTTATTAAATCAACTCGTCCATCATTTCGACTATTCGACTCGATGGATTCAAAAAATTTGCCCTAAATTTACAAGGAGAAAGAAAATCATCGTGAAAAATCGATTTCTCGTGTTCTAGAGATTTTTCTCAAAACGACAAACACGGAATAGCAAAAAAAGTTAATAGTTCGAAACAAGATTTATATATCATCACGTGTATGTGTTACGAGCTCGCTTTTCTCCCCTTCAAAACGAGCAAGAAAATCGACGATTCTAGCAACGTGCTATGAAGGTAAAAAAGAAAATGGATAAGATAAAGCGATGAGAAAAGAAATTTATTGCAATTTGCATGTTGCATTTTTCATAAATATCGAAAAGATTCGAATGATAAAGCAAATAAATTGGATTATTATTATGCGTTTGTTTATTATGAAAAGTGAAATTTATTCTTGCGAAGAAAAAGAAAAGGAAAGGGGAAGGACTGGGGAAGGATCACCACCCGAAATTGGCGAAAGGCAGAGTAGCATGAGCAACAAAGAGACAAGCAAATGTGTTTTTGCGCCTGAAGCTATTAATTAACGCGTTCCCTGCGCTCCGATTGCAGCAATTCGTGTCAATCCGAGAAGCACACCAACGATGAGAATTCTCTCGTATCTTGGGAGGATCTTCCTCCTTATCCTAGGCTCGTATTGTTCAGCCTCACTTGCTAACCGTGACACGCGAGAATTCGGGACTCGCGGAGCTGTGGAAATTGAGCGATGGGCTTTCCACAGACAGAAATTAAATCCCCTCTGCATTTGAATTATTTCGCTTCGAGAATAGTTTCTTCGAGTGCAGTAATTCCCGAGGAACCGAACGAAATTTACTTCGAAAATCTCGTTGATATTTATTCTTGCATCTGAATAAATGGCAATGAGTGATCGATAATCACTTGCAAGAAATAACAGCGGTTTCTGATGGGAATTTACACAACGCCCGTAAGCTCACAATACATTTATGTTTCCCTAAAGACTGGATCGTTGACCGCGTAAAAATCATAGGAGAAACCATCGCAACGTTATACCGTGCAACACGCTCGCCAAAATTCCCCAATTAACCAAGACAACTATTCCGACGTGTGCCTGTACAAATATTTGGTCTGCCACGAAAGGAGCAACGGTGAGCGGAGAGCGAGAGTGAGAAATGGGATGACAATTTAGTTTACAAAACGTTGTGAGCATGAAGAAAATTCTTATGAATTCGTTGGGCAATTACTGGCCAAACAATATTCGAAACAAGGCAAACAATTACGAGCATAGAAGCTCCAAATTAAAAAGAGAATACAATAAAAAATATTTTTTCGGATTAATTATTAAAAAAAAAAACGGAAAAAAAATTGCTCGATCTTTCGAGTCTTTCAGTCCATCTCAATATTTTCAGAAAATAGTACTCGGCGTCATTGCCACTGGAGTTGAGAGACGTGTAGAAAGAACATCTGCTTTGCCGAGAGATTCCCAATGCACGTGGGACTTGGCATATTTGGACTTGAGAAATATAATGCTGGAGAAAAATAAAGATTTGCCTGTCAAAACGTCAGTCAGTTTAGGCGAGTGTTTGGCCTGTGGGGGCCAATTTTTCTCGACGTGAATTCTCAGCAACTTTTGGCTACATGGAAGAATTGAAAAGCCCCAATTTTTCAGTGACGTGTTATCGTTGTTGCAACATAATGTTGTTGTCGTTATTATTAATGAAGTAAAAATATTGTTATTCATATAATTGAGAAGGAAAATGAATCGAGATACGTTTCATAGAAGCTTATAATAACGTTGGGCCATACAGACCGATTACGAGATCCATTAATTGTTCGGCTAATGTTAGCCTCGAGCGGTTATTTGTTGGTACATTTAATTAAAATGTTGATAAGCTCAATTATCCTTGAAATCGGTTAATTGGATTTGGGTATTTGTTGGAGACAAACAGATTTATGGTAAATCCGAGCCAACGTTTGAAAAGAGAGTGAGTGAGAGAGCGACTGGGAAAATACATTAGTGGATATAGTGAGAAGGAAAGGACGGGTGGGTAAATGGGTGGGTGGATCGGTTAGGCAAATAGAAGCAAAGTAAGAGAGGCTGAGCCAAGATACAGATGGGTTGTCGGAAGACTTTATAGGGATGACAGTTAAACGAGCAATAAGGGAAATGAAGGGTTTAACGATTGTGCGTTCAAGGTCAGAGTGGAGAAGAGTTCTCGGCAGGAGTTGGTATGCGTTACGAGATGTAGACTCGGTTGGTTGGTTGCTGGATGGCCAAAAAGCGTATCCAGAGTCGTTGGAAATTCTCAAGAGAAGCAACGACGGCTTTTAAGGAGCTTTTCCGTTTTATTGGACCGTACGAAATTGGCCCCTTTGTGTGGCAAGCGAGAAAACGCAATGAGAATTGAGCCGCGCTGCGTTTTCACACTCGAAACAAATTCTCCACTTTTCTCTGTCTCGTTGCCTCTTGCTCGCTTTCCCTTTTCGTTCTCTTCTCATCTACCTCCACCATCTGCTTCCCGTGCACTATACTGATGGCTTAATTTCGTGTAACGATACCCGTAACTGCAAACGGAGAAGGTCTCTCTCCGAGCCACATCGATTCCAGACCAAAGACAAATCTTTTTTTTTTAATCTAGAACAAGCGAATCCTCGATCGCTCTCAGCCTGGGCAATAACTCGACGATAAAAATGCCATTTCGATTGATAGCTTTCCTACAATATTGTTGCGAGCGTTTTTTATTAACGTCCACTTCATATTCATGAGCTGAGAGTCTCCTTTCACCTCGCCGCGGTGTGTGTGTGTGTGTGTGTGTGCATTTAGCCGACAGATTCAATGCAGCTCGGAGCTTTCATCTCGAAGCTTCCTTTCCCTCTTCTTGCATGTCCATTGCCTCTCATCTTCCTCTCATCCTGTCTCTCTTGACAAGAGCTCCGGTAATGAATCTGCATTAGAGTCAACGCCAAATTCGCTGGCAACCCAACGCCGCAAGAGTATTTCCAAATTTCAACGATACTCTCATTGTCAATCACACACATTTGCTTCGCTTCCTCTCGTACACTCTGTTCATTTTCTTCAATACTATTCTCTCCTCTATCCACTGGAACTCTCCCACCCAAGTTCCTCTCGAAATTTTTACCGCGGACTGTCAAATCTCTCGACGCTTCGTTTCATCTCATCGAATTTGAGTTGCTTGTTGCTCGAAACGTTATCAAGAACACATTTCATCCGTATGATATCGAGAGCGCAATCTCTTCAGTCATTTTACTCAACAAACAAACCGCCAGGACTTGATGAGACGACGAGTACAATATTCCTTGAATTGAAAAAGTGGAAAAACTTTTTTTTCAATCGTAATTTTCTGCTCACATTCTCTGCTTGAATTTGTTTTGCTTTTTTTTCTTTGAAATTATAATTTCTCTGAATCCAGGCTTCGAACGATTCCACGCGTCTGCTTCGTGCCAGAAAGTATGAAGCAATAAAGAAAAAAAATTGCCCCCATAGAAGCCTCGGATGGAATATCTTTACCGAGCTAATAGTCTGGCGGGATCCTCGAACGTGTTTCTAAGCGCAAACTTTGCGTCGAAATTTCCACGAATGTGCAACACTGTTAATTAGCGTTGCGAGGGCGTTGCATGCACAAGGAAACCGCAGATAAATTTGACTAATACAGGAGGCTGTCGAAAGTTGAGTGTAGAAAATGCCAAGAGAAAGCCAGCGAGGGAGGGATGAGAGAAACGAGTGTTCCAGGTGCGCTTTATTATTTATTAGTTATTCTTCTCCTGAGGTTGTAATTAATCGGATGAGTTGTATAGTTGCTCCTAGTCAGAGTTGTCGAGCACCGAGTGCGTGGAATATCCTCTTTATCAATTCTTAAGGGCTTAGGCCCGAGTAACCTTCACGCATGATAAGAATAAAACATTTGAAAATTGGCGGATGAGAGCTGCTGCAGGGAAACGTCATAGATCGTAAATCGAGGGCATGGATTTTCGATGATTAACTCGATTTTTATTCAATCGCGATATTTGGCCTATCAATTGCGTTTTACCAACGGTAATTTTTCTTTGTTTAATGGAATTTCGATAAATCCTCGAATTGGCACAACCGCGATAGCTCTCGTACGAGGCTAAACGCACCATTATCGTGCACATTTATTCTTCGGGATAATAATTACCGGGCTATGCTGGTGGCCGGAGCAGCAGCAAAATTTTACTTCCGTATCTCTCTCGACGTTTTTCACTCTGGCTGGGCGATATCGAGGATTTATTTTGTCCTTGTATATTAATGGTGACCGCCATGGTAGTCGCTTTGAAAATCATCCCCGGGAATCGCAGCTGCATTAACAACTTTTTTTTTTCTCCTCACTATTCCTCCAGGTTTCTCATTAACTCTCCAACTTTCGTCACTTTCACGAAAATTACTATTCTGATGCTTTTGTTTTTTTCTTGTGCCGTCACCTGGACCATGAACACCATACGAAATAGTATTTATGGTCAAACGCGAAAGGATGACAAAACCGACGGGCTGTAACGTGTGTTGCCGAGGAGCAAAATGTTTCATGACATAACCACCGGTTGGAGAAACTATTCGAAATATGTGCGATTACAATGTCGCGTTCACGACGGGTTGTGAATATATGTGCAATATGAAAGAGCAAGCTTTTGGGTGGTTGAGTGTTTTTATACATGAGTTACGAAGAGCATGCACGAGTCGGGTTAATCGTAAAATTGGAATCAGCGAAGAAATTAATTTCCTCTTATCTGAGAGCTTTGCGAGAGACGCGATAAATTTAAGCAGCACCAGTTAGTGCCGCAGAGCTGCATACGCGCCCGTAACCCTTTGCACTGGTCTCCGCATTCCCTCGGTCTTTCTCTATATCCCGCGTACTAAGATTTATCCTCCCTATGGGTCTCGCACGACCTCTGGACCGCTATGGCAACCAGAAACAGATTCGATGGTCAAGCTCTCAGTAAAAACGAGAGCTTTATTCTCTTTCGTCCCATTTTTACCTCGAACCGGTATTGAGACCGCCCGAGCACGTTTTTCTAGACTTGCCATCACGCGCCAAGACGTTCCAAAATTTTAACGAAACGAATATTTTTTGCTCGTGACTATCCTTTCGGAAAATTGTCAATTATTTACGAATTTATTTGGATGTGAAACAAATTTTGACAATTATTCATTACAGACGAAGCTTTTCCATCGCCCCCTTGAACTTTTTTCCTTCTCCGTTTCTGAATCATCCTGGTTATGACCGCAAACCCCACAACTCTTTATGAACGTTTTGTCTCCCCACTCCGCGAGGACTTTTCTGCGCCCCAACCCCCAGTCATCCTGCTCTCGTCGCTCCTCTCGATTTTTCCTTCACCCGCATATACCGCGGTATTAAGATAGAAGTGGGCCACGAGCGAAAGTACGAGGAAGCGGTAGACCATAATTGAATATAATCAGTGGGCAAATCGCGCTTTCGCTCAGACTTATCTCGGAAAGTTGGGAAGAATGCAATTTTCTTGAAAGTATTACTCGAACTGTCGTAATGTCTCTATCTTGATTCTATAAATATATGAAAAGGCGATGATGTGATCGCGCTGTTGAAATTTAAAGAAGAAAAATGACACGACCGCGAGCGATTAATTAACGACGAAATGAAAAAAAATATGGATCTATATTTCATCCAAGAGTTTATTCCTCAAACTTTTATTATATTATCGCGCCCACGCTCGGCGGCGAATGACGTTTCAGGCATTTTTTTCCCATGAGCGCACATTTTTTAAAAAAACATGTGCGTAACAATTGTCAACGAACGAGTATGAGTCTTTGCAGCACATTCCGTAAGCGGAATCTCTCGCCCTGCATCATAATGACGAGTAGAACGTGATTGAGTTGCAAAGTTTCCGAGCGAGTGTGAAAACTCGAGCCTGCCCCGCAAGAGACCGCTCGACTCTCCTCGACTTCTCAATAACCGCTGAATTCACTTGCAACGTTTTGTTCTTGCTTGTTTGCCAAAAAAAACTGCACTATTTTGTTGTCACGAGTTACAATTAACGCGTGACCCAAAGAACCGAAATTCGCAGCATCAAGAAAGCTCACAGCGTTATTTTTGTAATTAATTAATATCACGGGTTCGCCGGTAATGAAATTATGGAGAATGCAAACAAAACATACGTTGAAAATGAGGAAACGTAGAGTGCAATTGAAAAAACTAACAAAAATCAAGTAATTTTTTACGTCCGCATTTTTCAAGGACTCTCCGATGAAAATATGTCGAAAAAATGGAAACGAAGCGAAAATAAATAAAAAATAAATCGGAGAGTCCGTAGCGAAGGTTGAAACATTTCCAAGGTCGGATAAAATAAGTGAATTTGGTGAACACGTGGAATATAATACGCCATGTGGGACATTGAATTTTCATAAGAGACCGCTCCGTAGGCTTTTCAAATATGCGTTTGGCCGAGGTCGCGCTGGAAATCCTTAAAAGAAAAAGTCGCTTGGAGTGGCAACATTTTCCATGTTCCCCGCAAGGCCTCGCGCGCGTGGGGTTAGAGGAGACTAATAAAAATGCTCGTGGGTACGACGGGGCGCACCGTCGTAAGCGACCACACCGATATTTCGAAGGCGATTATTATTTTTTCCTCCGGAATCTCCATTAGATCCTTCCAGCTCGTCCTGTTTTTTCCTCAGCAAAGAAAAATGGCCAAAAATTTGTTTTTTTTCTCGCTCTCGAGCTCTTCAAATTTTGTATTATTTCTCTCGCAGGCCGACTTCACGGGCTGCACAGTTAACGCGGAATAAAGAATTCAGAGAGGTTACCTCGAGGCTGGACAACATCGACGACGCCCGACACAAAATTATACTTTTATTATTTTACATCTATTTATATAAATATTAATAATACCCGTGTCCAAATGCTGGAGGCTATCGCACTCAGATGCGTTCCATCAAGCACCTGTTTGCATTTCTCTCGTAGCCTCTCCCCGCTCTTATCTATGCAAATTACTTATCAACAGAGCTTCGGTTCGGTTATTGCTTAAGCGTCGCAGCAGCGCCGCGTCAAAGTGAGAGAAAAACTAGGACTGGTCAAAAAATAATAAAAAAACATCTCCAAAAATAAATCTATTTTTCGTATTAAATCGAGCCGCAAGCTGAGAGATAAAAATGCACGATAAAAAAATCAGAGCGAATACAGAGCGAGAGTTAAAAGTTTTTTTTACGACTTTTCTAACTGTTTGTGTTTTTACGACACCGAACAAACAAACAAAATGGAGAAAAAAACGTCATTTATGTTGCCGGAGAATAAAAAGTCGTATCGTCGGTTTTTTCAAATTGATCCAACTTGCCCCCGTGCACGAAGGAAAATTCAGATACATTTATAATCTCGAGGCGAACAGAGCTCGAGACACTCGCATCCTTCAAATTCCCTAAAAATATCGTTCTCGTGTTTCATTGCCAATTATCACAATGGAGCTAGAAAAAAATGCTTGATTGTATCGACCAACGCTTTGGAATCATCATACGTGCGTTCGTGTTCTTGGAACGTTCGTTCGGAAATTCGATGCTTGTCATGGACATCGATGATGAAATTTCCACCGAATGAATCATTATTTTTGACGTATTGATGCCGAAAGATTGGGAGCGTGCAACGAGCAACGGCGCCGTTGCGGTAACGCTGAAAATATATCCAACGGAATAAAACGTTCTCGTTCTGCTGCACCTGAAGCCAAAATGCAGCGAAAAGCGTAAATTGAAAACTAGTGTTATCGTTTCATTCCCTTGGTGGCCTCTCGACTCATCCTTTCATATGTTTTTCATTCTTTTACGTACTCTCTCTCTCTCTCTCTCTCTCTCTCTCTCTCTCTCTCTCGTACGCTCTCCGTGTTCTCGATCGGTCTCTCTGCTCATAGATAAGAAAACCCAGTCGTCTTTTTCTTTCTTCTTGGCTCGTTACAAACCACTGAAAAGGCTCTCGCAAATGGAAAATTACGATAAGAGAGAGGGAGAGAACGCGATGGAGAATTAAATTTTTTCTACAAATAATTATTTTAATTTGATATTAAATTTAATTCATTATAATTGAATTAACTATTATATTATAAATTAATATTATTGATAAATGATTTATAAATAATATAGAATTACATTCAATTATAATAAATTAATTTAATAAATTATTTATTAATAATAAATATGGTGCTGCGTGTGCACACTGTGAATTATTTTTGACACCTTTTTTTGTTTGTATTTTTATAAAATACGACAATTCGTGGTCAGAGCATTGATTTTCGTTTTGTAACGGTAATTTTTCGTCTTGAATTTTCGTGGCCGTACTAATTCGTGGATTTTCAGTAAGACCGAAGAATAAAGATGTTTCGATCATTTTATACGATATCCGTGAGTGAAAAAATCTCCCATTTCTTATAATATCTTGCGGCCCATATATATGTGGGTTTGGACGAAGCAGGAGCTTTGGAAAGGAGAAGAACATAAATCCCGCGTCAACTTTCCAAATGCGTTCTCCTTGCCTCATGGCCCGCACGGCTCGCCGTTCGCTCGGTGCGCGCCCGAGTTGGCCATCTTTAAATCAAAGATATTGTGAAATTTCATCGATAAATCATTGGCCTCTGTTTGCCACGAAGATGAAAAAGCTGCTCAAATCTCCGGAGATTTCGCCACGATCTTCTTCACCTGTTTTTTCCATTTTTTTTTCAGTTCGACCGCGCACACATCAGCCCCCCCCCCCCCCCCCCCCCCTTTGGCCCTTGGATTCGAAAGAGGGGAGGTAAGCCAGGGTCGATGGCGGGGAGGAAACTTTTAACTCGATTTCCTCAAACAAATATTTTTTTCCCACGGTTCAATAATATTCATATGACATTTTCGTAATTGGAATAAAAAAGATAAAAAAAAAGAAGCGAGCCAGCCTCCAATTTCGCAGCACTTTGATCAACGTGGAAACTGAAAAGAAATGATATTCGTTGGAGCTATATATTCGCGTATGATACGAGAAAGAGACCGCGACGTTGAAAACTTTAGCATCGTCTATATCCGTCGCCGCTCTCGAAGCCCGAATCTTTCAGCCTTTTTTCGTGCAGCCCTCCATACATTTATCGTTAACTTGGACGCGCGAAGCAAAGTTCGAAGCCCCGTATTTCACGAGGTTACCTTCTCGTCGGCTACTCGCAAGGTCCCAAATTTCCGCGCACCCTTCGGGAGCTAAACTTTTATAATCCTTTGACTGCTGCATGGTCCAAAGACCATGAGGATCCTTCCACCGTGCACGATATTACAGAAAATTGAAAACCGATGGAAAATAAAAAATAAATATAGCGAACGAGCTTACCCGAAAACCTTTCCCTCAATTCATCCGTTCCAGGGAAAATCGCACCGCAAAATAGCGAATTTTTTAATGACCACCCAGTCGGACATGAAACATTAATTGTTGATCGAAGAAAAGAAAAAAACAAAATTAAAAATAAAACTATCGATCCGATTTGTCGTTGTCGGGGCCGAGGAAAAGTTTCCAATATTTCATTAATTACCAGCTCAGCTAGGCGCTCGTGTTTGTATTTTCTTTGATCGAACAAACGAGCCCGTGTACAGAAAATTTGCGCGGTAATTTATCCAACCGTAGAACGATTCAGTGTCAGAGGCTTCCGCGGAAGAGTTGAATTTAACGCATGGAACCGCCAAATTGCCGCATAGCTAAATATCAACGAGAGGATGAGCAATGTGAGAAGGAGCAGGGGAAATGAGGAACATGATGTGATAGGAGATCGCAAGAGTATATACTCGTTTTCACGCCTCCCGTATCACAATTTTAACATATACCATCCTATCCATATGGGCCCTTCTTTCCTAATTAGTCATTAAGTGAATTTTCATTTTATTTTTCATTACCATCGAGCTGGCGAAAACGGTGGGAATGAAATTCATAGACGTTTGGCTAATGATTGACCTTGAATCAACGATCAAGACGTCGAGGACGATAAAGGCACGAACTGTATTGATTTTCATGAATAACGTCAAAAAAGCTAAAGTTTCCGCTGGAATTTTCTTTGACGAATTCGCTCAATCCGAAGGATAAAATTTTTTTTTATTCGCCCCGATTTCTCGTTAATGATTATTCTTTTTCGATTATGTTGAATCGCCCGTACATCATTTAAATATAAATACACGTGTGTACAGATTTGAGATAGTGGATGAATGTAGTGGGAGAGAGAGAGAGAGAGAGAGTGCGTGTGCAAGTCACGGCATTATCGTGGAGCGAAGCTCTTGTGTCAGGTAAATAAATCGGATTAATTCGAAAACCATTCCGGATAATTAAACGTCAATGCGCTCAGAGTGGAGAGAATGTTCCACAGACTGCTCGCCACGACTAATTAACATATGCCCCTGGAGGGCTTTCGCAGAGGTCAAAGAGAGGGGAAAACCAGGCTAGATTTGTGTGTCCCTTTCTTTATTTCTCTCTCATCTTTCTCTTCTTCCTGCTGGCTCATAATTAACGAGCACAACTTCAAATCTGAGCCTGATTTCCTCTTTCTTACTTATTTCTGGAGAAAAATATATATTTTCCGATGGAAATATTATTCAATACGAAGACAGTAGCACTCTGTGCTTCTTATCGTCGTCAGCTGTTATCACTATCGCATTATTTCTCATGGGAGATCGTTGAGCGAGTAGCAAATGTTACGAAACCAAGAAATACCAAAGTTGGTAAAAAGAAAATTTGACACTTGTCACTATATGAAGGGGGAAAAACGAGTCTCGTATTATCTTTATCCGTTTCTGGGATAGGAAAAAATGATCAAGGGCCATTCGAGGAAAAATATAAGAGACGTGGCCCCGACGATTGGGACTTTTTTCTTCGTCCGGCTCGATAACGGTCTGGGTCAAATTGAGACACTAGTTTAAACTCTTTAAAACAGATATAAATCTATGTCTCTAAAGACAGAAGTAAAGAACCCTGTGTACAAAAACAAGAACGCATAAAAGAGTCCCGAAATCTGTGTGTTTTGAGGTAACGAGCCAGATCGGTAGTTTAGAGCCAGAAGATACGAGTAGAAAAAAAACGGAGAAGGAGAGTGGGGGAAAAAAGAAAAAGAAAGGAAAATCAAGACCCTCGGAGCTTGGCCAGAGAACTGCCGGCTTCCTGCTCTACAGTAAACTCCCTTGTCGCGTCTCCCTCTCTCTCTCTCTCTCTCTTTGAGTCGATCGTAAACTCCCACGATCTAATCGACCCGGGGCCAAATTCCTAGCTAGTACTTAAAGCTGCTAATCCTGACTCGTTCTGGCGGTTTTAAGCAAGGAGGAAAGGCACAAGAAAGAGGGATGAAAGTCGGGAGCACGTTGCTCGTACACCCACAAGAAAGAGAAAGATATTTTTCTCATTCTCCACGTTTTGACTGACTTTTACACTCCGAAAGTGAGATATACCACTCGCCATTCTCATCCCCAGTTTGCTCCAACGTCTATCTTACTTTTGCAACGAAAATAGGGACAGAATGAGTGAAAGGAAAAAATGCAGAGAGAGAGAGAGAGAGAGAGAAGCGGAGAGTTCATTGTGAGAGCGTCGTATTCGAAGGAGATTCCGTAGTGAAAGAAGTTAAGGAATGATGAGGACGCAGAGAGGAATGAAGAGAGGAAAACTCGAGAAGCCAGTTCCAGAAGGAAGTCGTTGAGACGTTCTAGCACTGCAGGACACGGAACCAGGTGAGGACTTTTCAAAGGACGAGAATTTCTTCCTCTATAGGCGTGATAGAACTTGGTTTCAGCGATCTACCGAGGGATCCTTTCGGATTGCTCCTCCACGACGAGCCAGCAGTGAGTAAAGAATGAGACAGAGGGATAAATGTCCCAGACATTTCTTGTTTGTATTCCAGACGCGTGGTATTCGGGGGAGAAGAATATTCAAGAAAAACGGAAGTAAATCCGTTGAGAAACGAGGACGAAGAAATTGAGAGAGAGAGAGAGAGGCAGCAATGAAATTTTTAATTCAATGAAATGTTTAATTCCTCGCTCTTTTTTCATTCAATCGCATCCCCGAGAATCATTCATCAAGCTTCCAACTACGAAGGGGATGAATAAACAAGCTCCACCTGCATTTGCCTCGACTCCGAATACACAAACAAACTTAATCCTCTTTTTCTTTGGAAAATCTTGCAAATAATATGCACACGCATATATATATTCATGAGTGATTGTAAGCTCGTATAAATCACGTGGGTATCACATATTGTCATGCAACTGTGTGCTCCGGGTTGTATTACGTCGAGGAGTTATCGCAAGGTCTGCAGAGTGCAAATGCCTCGCCCGTACACAGATATACATGCACCGAGAAGAACAGGGTGCTCCTTCAATCTCGACTGCTCGACGGATCCGAATAGAGCGAGTTCTCGTCAGAGACAGCAGACATGTGCATGAGCTTGGATGCACGAGAAATCGCGCTAATACGCCTCCGAGCCGGCTCTGTAAAGGTAATTCAACTTGGGCTCGCCTGAACCAAGACTCGCCACACTTTTCACCATTTTCCCTAATCATAAATGTGTCCGAATGGATGAAAAAACATTTTTCACTCAAATTTTACAATTTTTCATACAACGACACAATTTTTCGTTGTCCAAATGATAAAACTTGAGAATAATTGAAAAAAAATCAAGTCTCCAGGTAATATCGAAGTTTCATCGTGCTCGAACAACCTGTACACGTATATATCGATGCTCCAAATTGAAAAGGCTCTATAGGTCATAATTCAACGTGTAAAACGATCCGGGACACGTCCTTTTGTCTTTTATCAATCGATATTACTCCACACGTAGGTATTCACGAGCCTATGAATGGATTAGTCGTAGAGACGCGAGGATGATGATGATGATGATGATGACATAATAAGAGATGGAGCTGAGGACTCGGAGCTGCTCAGTGAATGGCGAACAATTAATAATCATCCGTATCCCGGTTTTGCTTCGTCAGTTATTAACGAAATATCATTAATTAGAGCCAGACAGCTGCAGGGATTTCGGTGACGATGCACTTTGGCTTTCAAGAAGTAAAGACAATCGTGTGCACAATTGTCTTGAGGGGATAAAAGTGGTGCGAGTGAATTTGTCCTTTTGTCAAATAACCGCGTACGATTAATGAGCGACGGAATCTCCTCAGCATTGTCCAAAGATTGTGTAAAGAAAAAAGGAGAGAAAAGCTGGTTCGTTAGTTTTCATAATAAAATAATTATTTCTATAAAGAAAAATAAATATTGCTGGCAATTGTTTTGAGCGAAATGTGTTGAGGCAAGTTGTCCAACTCCTTGAAATAATCTGGGGCTTGGCTTCGGTGAAAATAGAATAATAACAAGAAGAAACTCCAAGAATGAGCGTCACCCGAATTCGCAAACTTCTCAAAAGTACAAGGACCAGGCGGAATGAGTGAAAAGCTTCCGGGACAAACATTAGGTGAGCGTAGAGAGAGAGAGAGAGTGTCTAAGGCAAAAACAAAAGACGGTTTTGTTGTTGGTGTTTTTTTTGAGCGAGCCAATAAGGCTCGTATCTGCGAAACGTCACACAACTTTCGGCCTTTATTTTATTCCTCGTTTTTGGTTGTTGTTCGGCTTCTTTGACGGTGCGAGTTATTTGTGTCCCTTCAAGCTCCAGTGGCGCGAGAGAGAGAGAGAGAGAGAGAGAGAGTTCGAAGCTCTGACAGATAGAAAATACGGTAATTGGTCATATTAACTGTACAAGGTAAATACTCCAGCGGACTTTCAATCAAGAATCCAATTAATTATTCAACTGGGCTGTTACGTGTCCATTTGGTGTTGAATCGGTATAGAAGCTTTTTGGCTCCTCATGCTGCCCACTCACTCCCTCAAATATATAACTGCACCGCTCCGGTGCAACTCAAACAGTCAATATTATTGAACATGGATAAATGTATCGGAACACGCCGTGTCCAGTCCTCGGCGGCTGCAGTGTTGTCCAAAAGGAGAAGGCGCATCCTCGATTGACAAACAGAGACAAATAGCCACGATAGTCGACTATATAGAATCCGAGAGTCGACTGTATAATGCATAAGAAAGTGAAAGAGGCATAAAGCGTCCGCGGGAGAAGGATCAAAATGAATTATGAAAAAAAGGCTTCGAGGAGCTGAAGGGACGAAGAAAGGTGATTCGAAGAAAATGGGATCCGACGCAGTTTGGCTGAGTGTGAGAAAAGAACGAGGTTCAAGCTTCACCAGAAAAAAAGCTCCGATGCTGGACGAAATCTGCGTCACTCCGAATTCAACGAATTAAATAAAATGGAAAACTCACGGAGTTACGAAATTAGTGCGGAAACAAAAACTCAGACCGGAGCTATTTGTTTTAGAGCCTTTTACATGTAGCCAACTTAATGAGTTTGCATCGACGCAACTGCCACGGATTGGAAATTCGTCACTTTTTTTTTTTTTCTTTTTACTCACGAATGAATTCGTGGAATAAAAAAGCGACGAAATGTTTTTTTCTTTTTTTTTTTTCATCTCGTGGCATTGCGTCGATGCAAACACGTTCAAGCTCGTTCAACTTTATTACGAAACTACCCCGTCGCCCTTTCTCACCCGCTGACCTGTTAGCAAGCTTCTATATTTTAGCGGTTTTGGGAGTAATTGTTAGAAAAGTGAGCTTCGAGAATAAAGGAGCAAGGCAATCGAAGAGAAATGTTTCGGATGCATTAATAAGACATAAATGTCGACGTGTGGCTTTTGGCACAATGCCTGGGCCCCATCGCGTCATCAAGAGGCAAAGACTAGCGAGGGGGTTTCCTCTATTTAGGAAATCCATCAGCCTCCTTCCACCTTAGTTAGAAGCCTCGTTGGGGCCATTGCGCTCTAAACCCTTCCCACATGCACCTTTGCCTGCATCAATGTGTTTATATACATCTCACATGTATTATATCTGTGGAAAGGGTAGATTGAGGTGGCAAAGGGATATTGAGGAGGTTCGTGGCTGGTTGAGGCTATAAGTACGTACACACGTCAACTGCAGTACGGTCGTTAACTGGTACCTGTCACAGGCGACCTCGATTTATATCGAATAAATAGTTTAGCTTTCCCTACGACGATCATCGGATTATTTCTATAAAATCAACTTTTGCCATTAGCCACATAAAAATTGAATAAGATGGAACTTTATAGTTCTTTTGCCGAAAGTATGAAGAAAAATAATGCCGAGCGAAAGTCAACATTGATTATCGGTATCCGGATGGATTATCGCTGCGAGTGACCGGAAGCAAAAACGAGGAAAAGCATTTTTTTGTCCGCGCGAGTTTACAGAAGGAACTTCCGTTTTTAAAAATCATTAATTATTCGGGGAAAATTCTCGCGGAATCAAATCAACGGATTAACGAACGAGCATCGCGTATATCGGGTTTCGCGAGAAACATGAAATAATAGATATCTATTATTAATGTCTGAGAGTATATCGAGCGCTGTCGATCGCTGCTGCTTCGAGTCAGGGATAAAGCAAACGGGACCGAGAGAGCGCATTGGCAAATCTATTTCCGTGCAATCCGACCAGGTTAATTAATTCGGCTCGGAATACAACCTGCTCTTCATACATACATTCATAAATATTCACCCTATACAGTCCCCTTCAAAAGTTATCATTGCTCTATAGCGCTAAAAAAAATTCGAGCCAGAAAATTTGTATGAAAAAAAAACTGTGCAAGAAAAAAATTTCTTCTTGCCACACTTTTTATTCACCTTTCCCTCCGAATTGGAACGTCCTCCACGATCCTCGAGTTTGCATCGCCTTTAAATGCCATGGAATTTCATCACTAGATCTCACGATTTTTATTCAATTTTTGAAGAAAAATAAAATCAAATATAATATGACGATATTTTTTTAAGAAATAATCAAATGAAACACTTATTTTTTTTTCATTAAATATAACGATGTTTAAAAAAAAAAAAAAAAAAAAAAATATAACGATATTTAAAGAAAAAAACATAAAATAAAACGATATTTTTTTGAAATGCAAAGAGAAAATCGTTAACGCCATTCCGAGCTTCCGTCTCATACGTCTTTTTTGTAACAATCTCTACATTTCGGACTCTACACACTCCAGCAACATTCGGAGAGCAAGAGAGAGGGAGAGAGAGAGAGAGAGAGAGAGAGAAGAAATTGCACTTGAGTAGTGCTGAGTAGCTAAGTACACACAACAGGATTGACGAAGTCAGGCAGTGAGTTCTATTTTCCGGAATCAGCTTTGAACTCGGTGCCGCACGAGGAATATTACGTGTACTTGAGACATTCCAACGCAAGAGTTTCGATGATGATCATGTTAGTCGCGCTCAACAGCGCCTCCGCATCAAACGTCAAAGACGTATAGACAGACTCTTGCTTACTAATTCTATACGTCGCGGAGTGACTCTTGCGATACTTAACAAGGATCGTTCTCGTGCGTCAAGGATCCAATGATTCGGGTCACAGCATAATATTTGTAAAAATTAACCGACAAATTTCGATCGAAACGTGAAAAGGCCACTAATTTTTCGTTAATCTCGTGCTCATTTAATGGGATCGAGATATTTTGACAAAAGCATATAGAACGATGATAACGCATATTCACCGTGACGATTTTCCACGGAATTAGCATAGTTGAGATTGCATTTTACTTTTAAATTCTCTTAGCCCTTCTCTTCGATGCTTCAACTTTTTTTATTTCATTGCCTCTCAGTCTTTTGAATTCTCTCGTTTATGCAGTGGACTACTGAACGCGAAGAATCGACGTTTTATAAGTTATGGGATCGCACAACTCGCACAGAACCGAGAGAATCAGCTTCGCTCTGTCTGGATTCATCATATATATATATATATGTATTTATAGGAATTTTTCGACGGCATAACCTCGACGCTCTTTTTAATATTCGATCTTGCCGAGCGGTCGACGAGAGCAATCCCGAAATGCTAGCTCACCCAAGAAACCAACCGCCCCGTACGAGAAAAAGCCCCCGGAATGATAATAAAAGTTCGCTTCTCCCTTGCGAGATAAGAAAGAAGGATTCTAGCATTATAATCCCTTCGAATATAAGACCAACTACTATATGGAGCGAGGAGTTACTCTGATCCTTCAAAGAGCCCTCCTCTTCTCATACTTACCTCGTAAATCTTCGTGAATTCAGAATGAACGCAAATTTATCTCTATAATATCGAGAAATTAAATATCATTTCTTTCAAGTTTAAATTCTATCGATATTGCCTCCGCGACTTATCTGCACAGATCCGCATGAATTTTTGACCTTCCGTATAGCCATAGCAATGCGAACATTCCTATTTTCGATCGTTTTTGATTTTTTCCTAGTCTTTTCTGACGCATCGGAAAAATGCTCGATATTGGATCTGGAAATCACAGCCTGGACACGACAGAACGTTCTCATACATAATTATCGGACGATTTTTCGTTCCACTTTTTTTAACCCGCACTCTTCCACTAAAACATTTGGTCTGAGCCAAAATATTCACTGTCACGATTCGTAGTTTTTTATCCACCACTCAGCGGACACAAAAAAACTCGGAAATTCATGAACTCTAATCCAGCACGATTTGCGTTAATCATTCACACATCCATTTCCCCTCTTCTCCATAAGATTCGTTTTTTCAAACTCTATATAGCGTTCGATGACACTAAGAAAATTTTGTCCCTGCGTAATCGAGTCTCGATGTGTTTCATAAAAGTTGGAATGTTCCTCGAATTAATTAGACTTTCTCAAGTCTTTTGGTGTCAGAACTTTCAGTTTCGTCATTGGACATCACCCCGATAACTCGTTTCGGGTCTTTTTTGTATATTAAAAAAACTGAGGATTGGTTCACAAAAAGTTTAACCTGCTATAGCGGTCGCCAAAAGATTCCAATATCGTTAATTACGAGAAAGGACATGATATCAAACTTACGTTTTGGTAGGTGCATACACGATGGAAAACGCAATCGATCCCGTCGTTCGTTTAGAGCCCGAAACAACGCACGTCGTTCGTGGTGCTATACGTATCACTATATAGAGCTTGAGCCGGGGTGTCTACAGTTCTCGGAACCACGCCGCGAACGTAAACAAACAAACCAAATAGATGCGAAGTAAATTCACACGAAACTGTTCAATTTCCATGAAAACATAACTAAAAACTTTCACTTCTGTATTAAACAGTAAACTAGCTCAGTAGCAATATTATTTAACAATCGTTCTCAGGAGATTGTCATTGATTAATTTCGGCCGATATCGAATTAGAAGAGATATTTAATTCGTTCCATTGATCCAATTTCAATAAAAGTTATGAAGCAAATGAGTATATCGCGGAAATAAGAGTGACTCGGTAACTTTAACCGCTATTATCCGCAAAAAAGAAACATTTTCATTAACCGGCGTCCCAACGGCCTGCTTTTTGGCGCGTTCCCGCGTTTACTGGCTGTGAAAAAGAATCGCCCCTGAGAAGCAGCCTAAAATATTATTAGTGCGAACTAGTAAACGAAATATGGCGCTGTCCTGTGCAAGTAAGAAATTTTTTTACCCTTGAAATTCAATCGATGTTTGTTTATGAATTGCCGGAACCCATGCGATCACCAAAGTTATTAAATGCAATCGGGCGATACGATTGCATATTTGCGGATTTTAAAAGCCTAAGAATTGAGTTCGCGGAGCAGCGGGGCTGCGACATAACCTCTAAAATCCCCGGCTTCTCCCGATGTTTATAACCTAAAATATTATTTACTATTTCCTCAACAGTTTCGAACGAAGTGCCGGAACATCCAGTTATTTCGCCGGTTTCCGGCTCGATTTTCGAAAAACGTCTCATCGAGAAATATGTCTCGGAAAATGGTGTCGACCCGATCACTGGAGCGGAACTTGCTATCAAGGACCTCATTGACGTCAAAAGTAAGATCAACTATAAATAATTATTCGGCATTATGATCGGAATAATTTTACAAAATGTTTACTAAATTATTCACAAAGCAAAACCATTATCCTTGAAGTAAAACTTTTGAACAGAAAAGTGTCCCGAATCTCGCGAGCAAAATCTTCAATGCTAGATTTCTCTGCATTGGTTCAACGTATTCTGTTCCAATTATTCTCGTTCGAAAGATAAACAATCATAGACAATTCGTTTCTAATATGAAAATTTTCTGTAGCCCCGTTTTTTCGTTGAAACGATTCAAAGTTTATTATCTAAAGAACACGATTACATCTTTAGCTACAGCACTCGTTAAGCCAAAACCTCCCAGCGCCACGTCGATACCTGCCATACTGAAAATATTACAAGACGAGTGGGATGCGGTGATGCTCCACTCGTTTACTCTCCGGCAGCAGCTTCAAACAGCCCGACAAGAATTGTCGCACGCCCTTTATCAACATGATGCCGCTTGCCGTGTAATTGCCAGACTAACCAAAGAAGTTACTGCCGCCCGTGAAGCTCTTGCCACTCTGAAACCTCAAGCTGGAATTGCACAAATCGCCGCCATTCCTCAACCGGTAATCAAACTTTTCGGGACAAACATTTTTAAAGTGACAAATACCCGCAAAAAGTCATTATCGTTATTATTATGATAGAAATTTAAAAAATGATGCCAATTTTGAAGCGATGAGTTAAAATTGAAAAATTATAGACCGTTGCCGTCGAAGCTGGTGGATCAGCCGCTCAGCCGACTGAGCAAGCTGGAATAACTGAGGAAGTAATTCAGAAACTGCAAGAGAGAGCGACAGTTTTGACGCAAGAAAGAAAACGACGCGGTCGATCAATTCCTGAGGATTTATTGCCGCAGGACAGTATCAGAGCTTTTCAGACTTTGGCATCTCACCCGGTAAGACGTGGCGATTTCGTCATAACTATTATTCGTCTCTATCGCTTCCTGTGGTTTTATGGAAATTTATTACTATTCTGATATATTATTTTGAACATAAGGGTCTCCATTCTGCGAGTGTGCCCGGAATCCTCGCGATCGATATTCACGGTGCAGATACAAGCAAAATATTGACCGGGGGAGCCGACAAAAATGCAACCGTTTTCAACAAAGACACCGAACAAGTCGTTGCAATTCTGAAAGGTCACACGAAAAAGGTAACGAGAATTCTAAACAAACGACAGAGATAGAGACACACTTTTCAATGGATCGAACTTGAACGAATGGGAACGCGAATTCTCGATCATATTTTACCACAGCTCGTACTTTTCATCAGGTTACGAGAGTTATTTATCATCCCGACGAGGATATCGTTATGACCGCCTCTCCAGACACCACAATTCGTGTTTGGAACGTGGAAACGAGTCAGACGACACTTTTATTGCGTGCTCACGATGCTCCTGTGACCGGACTCTCGCTTCATCCCACCGGCGATTATTTGCTCAGCTCTTCTTTGGATCATCATTGGGCCTTCTTGGATATTCGAACTGGAAGATTGCTTACCAAGGTCAGCGAGAAAGATAAAGCAAATAGAAGTTTCCATGAAACTCAAGTTGCTTTTCGTAGAAAAAAAACTCAGTCTTTTCTCTTACGATTTTCCTCTTGGCAATGTGGCAATAAATTTCAAACTTTTCATCAGGTTTCTGGTCCGGGAAGTCAGCCATTAACGACCGCTCAATTCCACCCCGACGGCTTGATATTCGGCACCGGAACTGCCGATTCCCAAGTGAAAATTTGGGACTTGAAAGAACAATCGAACGTCGCCAACTTCCCTGGACATTCCGGCCCGATAACGGCTATCAGCTTCTCCGAGAACGGTTATTATTTAGCCACAGCCGCTGAAGATTCGTGCATCAAATTGTGGGATTTGAGAAAATTGAAAAATTTCAAAACCCTGCAATTGGACGAGGGCTACGAGGTCAAGGATTTGTGTTTTGATCAGAGCGGCACGTATCTCGCGGTCGCTGGATCGGATGTCAGGTAATCAGCGTCGTTCTCATCTTCAGAAATCAAAAACCAACGTTTTCCATAAAAAAAATTTTTTTTACCAAATTCACGAACTTAATTCATTAATTATCATTTCTTCTTTTTCCAGAATTTATCTGTGCAAGCAGTGGCAAGAATTGAAAGTATTGAACGATCACACAGCCACCGCAACAGGTGTTCGTTTCGGAAAACATGCCCAATATATTGCATCGACCAGCATGGACAGAACCCTCAAATTATATGGACTGTCCTGAGCCTTGACAATTTAAAAAAAAATCCATAACCCTATTCCCAGACCTGATAACTTCCATCTGGCGTTCGATCGTTTTTCCGAAGTAAAATATAATTTTTCCGGTGTTACTAAGCTCAGAGTCTGAGGTGCGACGTCTCGCGAGAAAAATCGCATTTCGAAATATGAATTGAAGCCGGAAATTGCGCTCAGTCGGTGATAAAATCGATTATCGAAAATCTGACCCGAAAAAAAAAACATTTTTCAGCGTGAAAATTAATTTGTATCCCGCAGACGTAATATTCGAAAACCTTGAGACTTTCCTTCGAAAATGATAATTCTTCCCGACCATGAATGGTGGTTTTTACGCGGTGACTTCCAAATTCAACGAATGTGAATTCAATCTTTGTATTTTTCGTTTAATAATAAATGTACAGTCGAAAAGTAAAGGGAATAATATTTTTTGAATTATTTCAACAGAGACCACTTGAGTTGTTCCTTTGCGGATTGCAATACCTGGAAAGAAACGAAAATTAGTAGCAATCTTTGCATTGTCAATCTTCATTGAGGATAAAAAGCTCGAATTTAGCGTTTTTTTTTACCTGTGCAACGGTTTGTTCGCCCAGGGGAATGTCATCCGTTCTCAGAGCTACTCTCTGCACTACGCTCACCGGATCGGCATCCAGAATGATACTGGAATAACAGAGAATTCTCCATTCAAATGTTTTTCTTTTTTCTCAGAGTTCAAAAGTCCAAAAAGCATGTAGAAAATGGAAAACAAACATCGAAATCGTAATGATACAGAGTACCAAGTATTGACATACAAAAAACAGAATTTCTGTAATTTTTCAATGTGCAATCCATTCGCAATTGAATTATAGAAAATGTAGAGGAGTTGACAAGGTAAAAATAACTTTGGTTCGTGACGCTTACCCGCCGTCGCATATTTCATCCATCGCCAACATCACGATATCGAGGCTGTCGAATACGGCTCGTTTTTCTACATTCCGCCTGAGGATTTGACTCACCGAGTCGTAAAGGCAGTTCAAAACGCTTATCAATATGAGCTGCGGGGAGAAATGAATTATTATCAATTTTCGACGACGATCAGGAGAGCTAAGATTTTCAACTTGTGGATTTAAAAATACTCGTTCATTAATTAAGTTTCCTGAAAAACAAAGAGACAAATATTTTAAATGCGAATTACCTCATTTTCGTGCGAACTGCCCATAACGTAGAAATATAAATCAACGTTACTCCGATAGACGCAAGTCAGTCCGTCGAGCATTATTATTTCAGTATTGGAACGATGTGTCTTGTTGAACAAATTTTTTTCAAATGCTTTTTGCTCTTTCGAAGTTGGGAATATATTTTTGTCGTAATACTTGGCAAGTATGCGGTTTCCGTCATTGTCGAGTATCGCCATACCCTTGACAATGTATAACGTCGGTTCCTGAGCAAAAAGAAAGAAAGTGGTGTAAAGTTTTTGGAGCATCGAGTTTTCCTAACGAAAACAAAAATATTCAATTTTGTCGATAAATTCTACAGGTTTCGAGGAGAATATTGTGGAATTGTCGATCCAGTTTGAAAACTTTTGAAATTGTATCCATGAGGATGAATTGTTAGTTACACAACTTCATAAATTTATTTCATTAGGTACTCTGCATTTTTCAATGGTTTTTTCAATATATTTGCACAGATTTTAACGAGTTTTCGAACAACGCCGTATTTTTTCATCATCGAAGCTCGAAATTTCGTAAAGAAACGATCGAAAACTATTATTCCAAGAAATCAGTATGAGAAACAAAGAGTTTGAAAGTGAAATAATTGAAGGATTATATGGTTTCTCACAAATGGTTTATTGTTCTCCCTGTCAGTATCGAAATTCGTCATTTTAGTGAGGTTATGTTCGCGGCTGGTCGACGCTGCGGAGCGATTCATGACTACGTGGTTAGAGGATATAGCCAGGCCATTCGCGATTATAACCGCGTGTGTTACGAAAATAGAACGACATCACCCTCGTGAAAGCGCTCGACCTTTGCTGCGGTTTTTGTTTACATTCTGTAACGATACTCGGAGAGAAATAAAAAGAATGATCTAAGAAAAAAAAGCTCACCAACAACTTTCCGTCCATCGTGGAATGTGTGAACGTCTCGTTGTGCTTCGCTCGTGCCTGACGCAGCTCGAGGACTCTCCCTCTTGTGCGACGTGTCAAACTGAACAGCTGACTCAAACGCTCCGATCAGACGTCGCAATATGCAACTATTATATCGATCCCTCGTATACTTTTGCGACTGGAATAATCATACAATTTCGCATTTTGGTTCAAGTCGATTTTTACTAAATCGCGATCAGCAAAAAAATATTCAAAAGCGACAATATTAAAATACATATCACACTTCCGGTCCCACAAGAAAAAACATAATTCGCGTAACAATAAAAAGAAATCGTATAAGGAAAGTAAAAATTCAAAAAAATCGCAATAAATAAACGTTTTTTTGTTCTCTTTTGTAATAATGTATTTCGCTACATCTTTTTATTTGACAACAATTATGCATTATCGATTACTGTTAATAAGCAACATGTTGCAATATACATATATTTATAGTGTTGATCTTCAGGAAACTGCACAAATAGCCTTGTCTCATTTTATTGGTTCAAAAACTGTCGATCCCTTTGAGTGGGGAGTAGGAACGTGTAAAAAATATACATTCTATAACTAATAATCTACTTTCGATATTGCTTGATTTCGTCCCTGTCTACGTGACAAATTTGAGGGCCTTTCGACTATTTCCGAGAAAACATCGTCAAATATTTTCTAAAAGGTTCAGGTCCGTTCCAGTATCCTCTGTAAAAAGATTAAAAAAAAATTATGAACCTTCATCGAGGGCGCCAATATTTTTGAATAAATTTCAAAAAATTCAATTTTTTCCAAATACTCACTTGAGCATAAGATTCCAATAGATGAAAGGGAAGAAATATTTTTTCATAATGTACATGAGCCACAATTCACGTTTCTGGTCGACGGGAAAAGTTTCCAGAGGCCGAAGATCGTAATCGAATTCAGCGAGGATACATTTTCCTGGGCCGGTGACGAGAGGGCAGGATGCGTAGCCATTGTAAAAATGGCTCATTGGTTTTCCTGCCAAATCCTCCATTATGTTATCGTACAAAATCTTTGCCTGGGCAGCTGCGAAACAGGATGAAAAAATTTCATCAAAACGATATCATCCATAAAAATTATTTTTTTCTTTTTCAAATGCCTACCAATTGCTGCCATCGTTTTCGAATTCGGTGTCGTGGTGCAATCGCCGATACCGTAAATATTCTGGTAACGCGTGTGACGCAAAGTTTTCGCATCGACGCACAAAAAACCGGCCTCGTTTGTCAAGATTCCGTGTCTTTTTAATATCTCCGGTGGACCCATCGGTGGGCAAACGTGTAATAACGAATACTGTACGAAGAAAACAACACAAACATTTTTCAATGTCATGCCAAGATCATCGCCATTGATTTTTCATAATTTTGTTAATTTGAAAAATAAATTTACTTTTTCGACGATCGTATCGTCGGGATTTAATAGATTTTGGAAAACTGCTTCTCTCTTCGAACCACGAACTTCGATGAGACTCCTTTGAAGATTTACTTCAATGTCTCGATCTTTACAGATTTCCCAAAGTGCATCGGCATATTTTTTCACACCGAACAACACCGGCAATGATGTGTTGTAAACAACGCGGATATTTTTTCTCAATTCTTTCTGGAGTCATGTATCATTTTCATTATTTTTTTTTTCCCCCTAGAATGTTTGGAAATTCGACATTCCCATGATTTATTGCTATGCTTACGCGATGCCAATAATCTTCGGCGATGTAACAGATTTTTTGAGGAGCCCCGGGACACTTTACTGGCGAATTAGGGAACGTAAATATTCCTTGACCTTCCCGAGCATTTTCCATCTTTTTGAAGACCTCCGTCACCGTTTCCGGCCCATAAATCGAACAGACTTGAGCACTGGGATCTCGGAGACCGTCAATCAAGCCCGGCACCTTGAAGAATGAAAGAAAAATCAAACATGCTCATTAAATATAACGAGGGAAGATTTTTCATAGGTTTTTTTTCTTGAAAATCGAAGTTTCGTGATAAGAAACGAACGGAAATAATTGTGAAATACGATTGCGGCACAATGCGGAATAATCTAGCGATATTTATTGGTTGTCAATCAATCTAATTGACAAAATTAATGAACCATCAAATTAAAAGGAAAAAATGTTCAGAAAAAGGTCCATAAAAAAAAAACTTATAATTACCCGTCTTAATAATGAATCAATAAATCAGCAATAATGATTAATTAATAAAATCGTAATAACTTTATCCCAAAGAAGTTGGAGGCCCATAGCAACGATCATGATTTCGTATTGGACGGTATTGCCGTTGCTGGTTACGACTCTATTGTTATCCGGTTCAAACGCCATAACGCTGTCCTTGATCCACTGTGAATTTTTTGGCAAGACGTTTTTCATAGGTCGCCTGGACGATTCAAAATCCGACAGTCCTCCGCCAATGAGTGTGAATATCGGTTGATAATAATGCAACTATCGAGAAAAAAAATTGCCATTTCAATCACTTCTAATTAATTTTATTTCTGTGATCGATCGTGCGGAAAATTTCCGTTGACAAAAAAATCGTAAAAAAAGGAGTAAAAACAATTTTGTGACCGTGGCCTTGCACAATTAACGAGCCTTTGCTCCGACTGACCTCGTTCGGTTCTATGACTATAACGTGTTTGGGCGATCCCTTAAACTTCCGGGATAATTTTGCTGCCATTGAACATCCGCCTGTCCCACCACCAACGACCAACACTTTGCAGCTGGAAACAAAAATAGAAAAAACATTGACTTCGATGTCACAATTTTCAAACAATCGCCAAAAATAATTCGATGACGTTTTTTATTTTTACATTAATTTTGTGACTATTTTTTGATCGGAAAAACATTGTTTTCAACAATATATCGTCGTTATTATTATTATTATTATTATTTTTCCGATTTTGTCTAACTTTCATGAAAAGTCGATATTTTCCAACCAAGCTTCATGCTTCATGCTTCGTGTCCATTGAGAACAAAATCATGCATTGAAATGTTATTTTATTAATAAAACACAATAAGTATTGGCAAAATTGTCCATTTTCAAAATACCTATTAAGAAATTTGAAACGACAGTGAGAAGTGCGAAAATTTTGAAAATCTCTTATCAAATTTTGACCAAAAAATTAATAATTGCTTTTTAATTTTTTCATTCCTGTTGAATGAGTATGAAAAGTTGCAATCCCAGAATGGATGAAACATAGATTAGAGAATGTTCTGAGAGGATTTCAATGAATTTTTCTATGAGCAAATTTCATGAACGTTTATAAAAAAAAAAAAATGCATATTATTTAAGACCCTGGAGGGGATGAAAAAAATATAAATTGTCAAAGGATTGTCAAATCAGCAAGGAATGGTCAAAACGTGCTCAAGAACAGTGTTGCGTTTGAGAGATTCCAAAAATGATTGATTTTTCTTTTGTTCTCCATTGCAACTTGACAAAGCATTAAGAATCTCGGTTGGGAATGTTGAGAGTACAAGCAGCTACATATTTTGATATGCGGAAGAGATAATGTCTCAAACATATGAGCGTCGAATGGCAATAACGTAGACGATCGAATTGTCAATTAAGACGACTCGTCCACTCGGACATATATTATAATTTTTTCGTTCGACTAATTACATAATTCTTTATTTTTGCTCACTCGTGATGTAATTCTCGGTACGAATGAATTTTCGAGAGCCTCGAAATTCGAAGAAATCCATGTTTGCTTAGAGCAGTCATTCTGCGATGGTGTCCACTCAAAAACTATGACAAAAAGAACAAACGGTGATACATAAACAAAAGCCTTATTTACGTGGATTTTTACTAATGATTGTTCATAGAATAGATAAATCTTAATTAATCACATATTATTCACGCCACCGGTTGAATTTGCCACTGCAAAAGTATCGCGATACGCCGGAAATACCCGATGGAATTGTTGAGCGCACATATGCATCGCTATCGCGAAGAATATGTGTATGCGTTTGGTATGCATGTGCCCATTGTTTGTGTGTATCTCGTTCGTGTATATTGCGAAAAAATAACGTTACGTGAATTATTACTCACCGGGCGTAATCCGTTATCGCAAACCTAACCCTACCTCGCGATGAACGAGATCAATTAGTCGAGGCAATTTGTAACGATCGACTCATTTGATAGCTTATCCATTTACTCTCCTAAATATTTGTCTACAATTCTCAATATCGGAAGGAACATAAAGACAGAATTATGTTTTCTTGCTTTCGAGGTTAGCAGAACAAAAAGTTCCTAGACCACTCCTAGAGCGTGTGAGACCGGTGCCTAGGAAATTTCGTCCATCCGCATCCCCCCACTCGAAAAACCCTTGCAATCTTGAATTCGCGCGAACGTTGTTCATCGGCCATATAAATAGCGGAATGTCAATTTAATATTTCAGTACTCTTTTTTGATTTGATTACATTAAGATCGCATTCAATATGGGAGATCGCAAATTGTTTCATTACGTTTCCTGCTATCTTAATCAATTATTAAGTATACATGCATCTCATTTCTATTCATTCATATTTCATGCTGGTTACACACCTATATATATATATATATATATATATATATATATATATATATATATATATATATATTATTTACATACAATGCACATATTTTGCATTTTTTTTCACGCACATGTGTTTGTACATTATTCCCCAAGCTTGAATTTAACGTTTTCTCTATATCATTAAAATATATGACTGAACAATTTTTATGTGGCTGCGCAGAAGGTTTAGTTAGGAATTTGAAATCTTTTCGACACCAAATACCCAAGACGCTACTGCTCCATGCGAAAAATACGAAGTGCGTGAATTTTGACACTTAGAATTCCTTATTGCAACGGAATCGCATAGCTACTTAAATACGTCCGTGCGACGACTAATCGCAAATTATAACGTCGTCAATTCGACGGCACGACCTTCACGCACTTTAGGCGTTTTCGTGAATAAATAATTTTTATTATTCGATTTCCGCTGTATTCATTCTTTTATCAAAGATAATTTGAGAATGTTTACAATACGGTAACGCGATAACCAATTTGTTTATGTCTGCAACCAAAAAATGAGACGTGTCGATACAATCAGTTCAAGTCCAACAATTTTAAATAAAATTTTTTTGTTTTTATAAAAAATTATCTAATTTTCATTTTTTATATTAAACTAGTACATGAATTTGCGTGGGAGTTTTGTAATTTCGCATCTCGCATTCTCGTGTCCGATAGAACTCTCGTGTTGCGAGTGTGCAAAGTGGCAGCGAGGAGAGAACTGAGGTTGACGGGGGGAGGCTCGGGGTGCAGGGGAGTAAATGGCTGCAGTAGCAGCAGTCGTGTTCGACGAGTCGTCGGCTACGGTCGAGTTAAATCAGGTAGAATTTTTGACACGCGTGCGCGCGCGTCTTCTCGAAGTTTAATCGGAAAGCCGGTTGCATTAATCTGATCCATAAATAAAAGCATGAATAGAAAAAAATTGAATAATCGAGAGATCGAAAATAAACTATTGTAAAAGTGTGTGTTTTTGAAAATAAATCGTTTGTCTAAGAAATCGCGATAGATCTGCGAATAATCGTGAGGAGCCGAACTAAATTTCTGAGCAAACGCGTCGAGGAAGCTTCGCGGGAGGTAGCTAAGAATTTTCATTTGTCGGAAGAAACAAATAATAGTAGTGAGAATATCGTTTAACAGCCGAGATTAATGTGATCGATCGCAACTGATACCATAAAAAATTGTTTGTTTTGCATTTTTAACGTCGTTGCAGAATCGCGTCCTTCCTTGTTTTCCCAAACACACCAATTTTGCCGATGAACCTAACCTAAATTCGTGACAACTCTATCTCTCTCGCTTCCCTCTTGTTTTCTTTTTTCTTTTCGCCCATTCCTGCCTCTGTTTTCTCTATCAATGCTGGGAAATAGTAGTGGGTGGTTGGAAACGCCGAATGAAACGTAACGTTATTTATCGCTCTATGTTTTTAATCGTGTGCGTGCGTGCGATCGTGTGTCTCTTGTTGCGTTACACTTGACAGCTAAAAATATACGCGTATTCCCACGAAGGAGTGCCGAATGTACGACATCCCACCTCTGAGTATTCGTTCTTCGTCTATTTCGGATTTTCGACGTCCCGAAAGTTTCACTGCATTCACGACGCTTCCGCACCCTCTCCTCCCCCTTCTCACTCAACTCCCTCCTATTCCTATTTTGCTCTTTAATATTCTCGCGTTTCACTATTTTTCTCTTTACAATTTATAACGCTTTTTATACTCCCCATCCTTGCTTTTTTTGTGTTAAATACCCGCTTGTTCCGCGACCCAGATTTTTTTGTTTTTCCTTCACAACTCTCACATTTCCCGTAAATCACTCTTCATAATAATAATAATAATAATAAGCACGAACCATTTTACGCGAAAGTTTGATTTTCATACCCCGGACTTTTCTTTAATAGTTCCGCAAATTAATGTTAATTCAGTTTGGCCATGAGGTTGAATTTTCAAGGCCATCAAATCTCGCAATTTTTATTTGCTCTGAATCTGAATCGCAATAAAACAAAAAATATCGAGTCCTGCAAACAAGTTGGTGAATAGAACATTCCCTTTTATTTTGACCTACTTTCGGCGCAAAACGCTTTCAATTCAGATTTTTTTGGAATGGCACTGGTGGACCACTTTTTGCGTTCGCGGACCTGGAAAACCGACCCATTAATATTTTTATAAATGCGAAAATACTCAATAATTATTTTTCATCATGAAAAATCACCGAAAACAGATCGATGGAAAATCATCGGAGAGTCGCATGAAACTTTCACATGAAATGGCTCATAGGTATATGTTAGCACACAATGAAAACGACGGGTAACCAAACACGCACACGTTTCTTCCAAACTACCCGAAACTTTTCCACCATGAATAGAATTCTCTAATCAAATTCGATTTTCATTGTTATCACTTCCGAAAATTCTCTTCGAAAATCGCTTGTAAGATATCCGTGTCCTGCTTCTTTTTTCGTTTGTACGCAGCGAAGCGGAAAACACGTTTCCTTGACAAGAGCAGACGACACTATCATTTTTATTACCATTTTCCCTCCGAGCTACTGTCGTATCACGTTTTTCCGTACAAGCACAATTTATTATCGCGCTTCTTTTTCAGTCTTTACTCAGAGATATGTGGAGATGATGTGAATAAATGTTTTTGTATGCAATAATTTCGCGCGTAGTGAGACGTATCTTTGAGGTTAGGTCCCTCTAGAAATTCATGTTTTTAAATCTCTCGATTAGATTAAATCTGGAATATCGTTCAAAAAAAATCAGTATCAGGAATGAAATCTAATGTCAATAACTTTTGTTCACTTCATGGAGCTCATCGCGAGGATTAAATATTCTTTAGTTATGTTTCTGATCCTTGGAAAATCCTTTGACAATGGTTTACCGTTCAACCAGGATTTCTCAAGCCATGCAAAGTCTAAAGTTATTTTCCAATTATGGGGAACTACAAATTATCAAATCAAACTCTCATCAAGAGTCACGGCAGCGGCTCGACGCCAAGTATTAAAAAAAAAAGCATAGCGCAAGCCGGCCGAACTCTTATTAACAGTAAAATAGGTGTTTCATGACGTCACAGAAACTTTAAATCGTTTCTACGAAAAAACAGGGCCACAGAAAATTTCCATATTAAAATTGAATTTTCCATGATTCCTTATCTTTTGAATGAGCCTAGGTAGAACAGAATCCATTCACCCAATCCAGAGAAATCTAGCATTGAAGATTTTGCTCTTGAGATTTGGGACACGTTTCTGATTCCGCAATTTCTTGGAGTTTTTCTACGCTAAAAATCAAAGAATCTCAAAAATGTCACAACATTCATCTTTGACCTTTTTTTAAAAAAATGATTAATCACAATTCATGGAATAATGTCACAAAGAATGTCGCTTGCTCTTTTCAGATAAATTGAACTACGCAAAGTGGTTGAAAATGTCTTCGCATCACTTTGTAACGGTGTGCGTGGTGTGTGTGCTGTGTGCGGCGCACACGCCGTGTTCGGCGCACATGGACGTATCGTCGCCAATGACAAAGGGCGCGTGGCCAGATCACTTAGAATCGGTGCCGACGGCATGGAGAGAAGAACGTTCCAGTGGTAGTCCAGATTCTACGGGTGGACCGGAGGCTAAATATATCGAGTCGACGGATGGCGTGCGCAAGTTCAAAGAAATCAAGCGTTCAATGACCAAAAAGTACTCGCACACATATTTGGAGTCAAAAGCTCTGAAAGAAAGTGCCAAGACCGAAGAAAGAATGATGGAGAGCAAACCTGACTCAGAAATTCACGAACGCCTCGGACAAAGCCCCGAGAATATGAGAAAAAGCCTGAATTCTAAATTCAGCGACGACGCTCATATTGAAAAATGGCGAAACCGTCGTAACGTCGAAATTGACGAGAAATACTTTATGAAAAAACTATTCAACGCCTACGGCGATGGCACCAGCCTGAGTATCGTAGGATTCGAAAAATTAATCAAACAATTGGGACTTTTTCGTTTGATCGACAATTTCGAGAATTTCGATCATAGTAACGTCCTTGAAAATCGAGGCAGCATCCCTAAAGGTAAATATCATTCAGAGCTTTCATTTACAACCGGCCACTCATTTATCCTTCGAGTTATTTGAGCTCTGGAATCTCTCGAGCAACATTCGAGTCCAAATTTGATAATCATTCATTTTCCTCGCCACATTACAATTTTGTTTCTGTCGATTAATTTCGATTTTATTGACGAAAAGTTTTTCCAAACCTTAATGTTCATTATTATTGACGTGGCAACGCTTGGATTGTGCTCTTGGAAAGTTGAGCAAGTTGAAAATTGAATTGTTCCATCCTCAATGGTTTTTACAGTTTTTCTGATGAAGTTTTCTTCAGAAAACAAATTTCCTTAAAATTTTTTTTTTTTTTTTTTTCCAACCGTAAAACCGAAATAATTGCAAAATTGTAAATAGAATTTGACTCGTTCGTTAATCATGTGCACCGTCGACAATGTCGTAGAGTCGGGCCATTAAAATTTCACGGGAGGTCGATCGTGCCAACGATTTCCCTCGGTATCGAAAGTTTATTGCGTTATAGTGGAACGAAATCGCGCCAAAAATTGCTCAATTCAATGGCTGGATTACTTATCGAACGATTACAATGAAAAATCGGTTGAGCGAAAAGGAGCGTGAATTGTTCACAGGAATTGGCCAATTTCTTTTCGCTGTTATTCCGGAGTACGAAATTTATCAATAAATCATGATCCGTTGTTATTATTACTTTTTCTCTCTAATTTCTGGTCGCAAAGAGGAGTGCTCGTCTCGAGATTCTTGCCGCAATAAAATATGTGGCCAAGTTTACGATGACAATCGTTGAGTATACCGTCACGTTTATTATTTCTCAATTGGTTCAAGGTCGAATCCCCGCTATTTTTTTTCACTCACGTTCGCACGGATTCAACAATAAATTCTCCAAATCAAGATCAACCGATAAAAATTCAATCTACAGGAGTTACTCGACTGAAAAAAGTATTTGAAAATTCAATTATTAATCCACCCATTTGAATTCGAGTTGAACGCTTTTTTCTGTCATTGACCTTCAATTAGTGTTTAATTATTCCCATCACTAAATTGTTCCCAATTGACCTACCGAAATACAGACTGCTCTCCCTTCGTAATCGTCCCACGACTTGAACGTATTCTTAATTCACATTTTATTGGCTCGAATTGAATAGCCTGTGAAAAATATTCGCTGCATCAAATATTTCCTCATTATTGCGATCTCTGTTACGTCCCTTAATCCGAAATAGACTATTTTGCAGGATTTCCCTGAAACTTAAAAATTTTCGCGATTCCACGAATGAAAAATCGAACAAAATCTCATTTTTCCAATCACTCACCAAACTTTCATACGTTTTTGCAATAAAATATGATTTTATATTTTTATCAGTAAAATATATATAAATACCTATATACTTAGCGCATTTCAGAGATAAGAGAAAATCGATAATCATAAGTCTATCATCCAGACGGTATCAGTTACTTCCTTTTATTTGTTCTTTCTTATTCACTAACCATACCCCATGGTCGAGTTATTTTCAAGTCCATCAATTTTGCACTGTTTTAGTTTATTATAACAGTGTCAAGTTTATATTCCTTTATTCAAAATAATAAACGGGCATTTATGCAATTTTATAAAGTGCTTTTAATCATTGATATTTATTGACTTTTCGATGCCATCGATTTGGGTGTGATTTTGAATTCTTATCAATCAAACGGGTTCGTGATTTTTTCACTCAAATTCACCGATTTATTTTGATACGATACACGAACCAGGAAATTTATGAACACGTGGTCCTTCAGTGGACGTGATTTAGACGCTAATCTTACTATTTATTATCTCGAAACTTTTCATACGCCGCTCCTGGAATTTTTGATAAGCTTTTATGAGTGTTTTTATTGTTATTTTTTCAACGCACGGTCCCAAGGTTATTGCAAATCCGATCACTACTATCACGAGAATCTACATTCTTAATATATCATTGATTGCGATTGATTTTTTCACGAAATCGTCACTAAACATTTGTTCCTATCTTTCTATGCTTTTAATCTCTTCCTTCTCATTTTTTATATTTTTTACTCATTCAGCAAGAGTTACGAGACAAAAATATTGTGCAACAAATTATTTCGAGCCTTAGACCGTCATTTTCATTCAAACATTTTCCTCGACTAGTATTTCGTTTCCCTCAGATTTACTTGTCACACTCGACAACGATCTACACGAGTTTTTCTCTATGTCCTCGAATGCGATCATGACAATTAAACTTGACAAGCAAAAAAAAAAGTTCATGGTTGTTGCCCTTACGCGATCGTGGCTAATTAGCTCTGAACTTTTCTACTCATTGACGATTTATTTATCGTTACAATGACAATTAAAAATTCACCATGAAGCTTCTAAAAAAAAAACTCATTTCGTTAGTTTGCCCTATCAGCAGGTTTCGATGTTTATTAAACATTTTTAGCATTTGATTTCGTCGTAATAATGTCGATTAAAAATGTTATCATTGTCATTGTTTTTTTACAGATGCAGAAAAGCATTCCCAGGAAATCGAAGTCGTCGATGCCGACAGCTCAAGTTCACAACAAAAAGTACGTTTTCCGCGTAAACAACTCCATAATTTTTAAATATTTCCAAAATTATTTCTCTCAGCAATTCACGGGAAATTCGTGATTCTGACGAAATTCGTCGCGGCGAAGAAATTATCGAGCCTAATTACTGCAAGCCTATGGAACTAACTAACTAACTCATAAATAAGCAGCCATAAAAATTGCCTCTTGATGAAAATTTAGCCAATTATATTGCAAAGCCTTGTGCGTTTATTGATCCGATAAGAAATCCAATGAGGATCGATAACCTCGTCATTGGCACAATTATAAATTTCGATTGAAAAGAAAAAATAACTTTGTTTTTTTTTTTGAAAAATAGTCGATTAAATGAAAAATACATTTCAAGGTTGATAATTTATCGATCCGCTGCTCTTCTCGAACTAATAATTTCAAGAGACATTCCATCCATTGTTACTTTGTCTTCCAATAATTCCTCGATGTTGAGAATTCAATCAAAAAAATTAGAGAATTTTCTGGAAAATAATTAGAGAAAAAGAGAATAATTTTTAAAAAAATTTAAAATTGAATAAAAAAATATCCTTTCTATTTTATTAAAATTGAATATTTTATTTTTTCCTTGGTGCTCGATAAATGATTTTTATCTTTTTATTCCAGTGTCTCAACAGCGGGGAATTGTTGAATACAGTTTCTCGAAACGCAAGTTCCACGAGAGCAAACAAAACGAGTGCGAATGACGTGAAAGAATTGCCGGGATGGCTTTTTTCACGTGTTTGTCCAATCCTCATTTATCATCTCGCGAGTACCACGAGATCAGAACGAGAAGGATGTATAGTTCCGATGAACGCTTATTCCCCTACGATGACCGGAGCGATGGGAGATTTATTTGTCGTCGAAAATGTCGAGGACATTGACGACGGAGCCCGGAATATTGTTCAGGGTAAGATTTTGAATAAATCGACGGTATGGAAAAGGGAATTCTATCGAGATGCGGTAAAATCAATAAATTATTTTTTAATTTTCATTTTTGTTTGTTTCAGTTTGGACCTATTCGACGATAAGCATCGTGTTCATAAGTATAAGCGGCCTACTCGGTATGTTCGTCGTGCCATTCATGGGCAAGAAATATTATCACCAAGTGCTGCAATTTTTCGTTGCCCTTGCGATCGGCACTTTGTGCGGGGATGCGTTGATTCATTTACTTCCACATGTAAGTTGAAAAGATGTATTATGCTTGACAATGGGGGAGCAATGGATCTTGAGAAATAATTTGCTGTTCATTTTTCTTATTTTTTTGATGAAAATTTCGAAATTTACGTTTTTTTCCTGTTGATCTCCGCAGGCAATGATGTCGCATCATTCTCACAGCCACGAGACTGCATTATCTCGGAATAGTGAGGTTGATTCGGAAGCAGAGCACAACATAAACATGTGGAAAGGTCTGACAGCAATGATAGGCCTCTTAATATTTTTCTTCACCGAAAAAGCTCTCTCCATGATAGCCGAATGGCGAAAACATCGTCAACGAAAAAGCAAAGTGAGAAAAAACTCGAATTTTCTTAGTGCTTCATAAAAAATGTATTGTTTAAGGAATTATTATTATTTTCTTGTGCTTTTCCGTTGTGCTCGTCACGTGTGCCTGTATCGTCGCGTCGCCCGCAAATAATTTAGGACATATTCGAAATCTAGCGACGCGACGATTCGTACATTTTCATTTCCAAACCTCAGATGCTTTACCCCCTTTCTCAGATTATTCCTGATGATTTACAGCTCCCGTCTAGGGTTCGAGTAATGCGGGAAACTGACGGCAATAACACCGGCAACGTCGGAGAAAAATTGTGCAAACATAAATACTCATCTTATCCCTATTGTTATGGGGAAATCACGACGGACACAAGAGGTAAAATAAACTCCTGGCTATTCTTCACGATACAACGTAAAAAAGCTGCCGGACCTGTTACAAACTCATGGAAATATTCCTAAAAATGTTTGGTCGAAAATTGAAATCAAGGATTTCTGCATAATTTCTTCATAACTTCATCAATGTTTTTTCCATCACTCGCGGAACGAATCTCGCTTTTTGCCAGATTGAATAATGTGCACAAATGGCTTTCCGTTGACAGACAATCATCACGATCATGTACACAACGATCACGAGCGTCCAGCGACGATAGAAGAGGAAAAACCGTTGACTTTAAAGTGCAACAGCGTGTGCAAAGTGAAGGAGAATTGTGACGACACAAAAATAAAAAATAATTTGTCCGGCGAGGAGTGGCACATGGAGGATGAGAACGGACAATTGAAAAATCTTGGAAAAGCGTTGAACAACAGTGTAGGCATCGGGAATCAGGAAATACACGACGAAATCGGCCTCAACGAGTCAGAGAGTTATACAGTTATAATACGCGAACATGAGAACAAACACCATGGACACACGCATTCCCATGGACACGTACATGCAGCTCCTGATTCCATGTCCAGCGTCGTTTGGATGGTTGTCATGGGTGATGGCCTCCATAATTTCACCGACGGCATGGCCATTGGCGCTGCTTTCGCCGCCAATATCGCCGGCGGATTCTCCACCGCCATTGCCGTTTTCTGCCATGAATTACCACACGAACTTGGCGATTTTGCTGTTTTACTCAAAGCCGGCATGAGTTGGCAACAAGCTCTTTTCTACAATTTATTGTCCTCCGTTCTTTGCTTGTTCGGCATGGTCATCGGGGTCCTTCTAGGTGCCACACCCGCAGCTACCAGTTGGATCTTTGCCGCTGCTGCCGGCATGTTCATTTACATCGCTCTCGTTGATATGGTAAGAAAATCATTTTATTTTCATACTCCTCTTCCCGCTGGTTCCCAGTCGCACTTTACTAATTTCTTGTCGCTCAACCGGTCACTACATCGAAGAGTCTTAATGAGATGTCGATGATTAACATTATAAACAATTATCGTGACAAAATTCGAAGCCCGCAAGTGCCTTTTGGAGAAAATAAAAAAAATGGCGGTTCGATTAGAATGCAGTTGAAAACTTGAACGGAGCGGCGTCATAAGAATTGGAAAATACGAAAAAATTAACGATGTCGAAGCATCGTTGCGTCGTTGCATCGTTGAGATGCAACGAAAATTCATTATTTTTTCCATCACAATGCAAAATTTTCGGAAAATATTTGTCAAAAATGGTCCGGCATAAGTTTTTTGCCATTCGAAAGACGAATTGATTAAAAAAGATTGGAAAAGTAGATTATTTATCGAAATAATTATGGAAAAAGGAAATTTTCGTTTTTTTTTTCAACGATGCAAACTTCAGGACCGTGAAACATGAAACTCCATGATCACAAATGAGAACAGGACGGAATTATCTGGAGCAAAAAAAAATAGAGAACAAAAACTTTTGCTCGGCACACATGATTTGATAAAATGGACGAAAAATAATTTAAACAAAATTGCGTTCCTCTTAACAATAATACGAACGATCATCGTTACAGATTCCCGAATTGTCGTCGTCTCACTCGGAGGAAGGTGGTTCGCACTGGGAATGCGTTCTGCAGGCTTTGGGTTTAATAACAGGGCTCGGTGTAATGTTGATAATCGCGCTCTACGAGCATGACCTCAAGAACTTATTCAGCGATTAAAAAGAAGAGAAAAAAGAAACCTTCGGCCTTTATCGGTCGAAGTAAAAGAGATTCGCAGGAACAAGAGCCGAGTGAATAAAACACGAACTACGAAATGGCGTTCGGTAATATTTACAGAGTACAAGGAGCGAGTGTACCGAGAGAAAAAGTCACGTGAAATTTCCTTAGGTGCTGTTCACCTAAACAAACATGCAACGTTTACTGCGAAAATATTCTCCGATTACTTACCCAATCCGTTCATTTCTAACTGCTCAATTTCTTTCGGATTCGTTGTCCGAATGCTGCCGGAGAAACAAATGTCTCGTTCAATTTCTCAAGTTGTTTGTAAAAATATAAAAAATTGTGGGATCCATGGAGAAAAACGCTACTAACGTTCGATATTTATCGATTATCTTCGATATCCGCATTTTTCTGACACGACCTTCAATGGCGTTTTCATTTTGTCACTCATATTTCTATTGTTAAAGGCATTCGATTTTTCCCTACGTTTGTATTATTTTCAAATACACACACACACACACACACACACAGAAAAACTGCGTAAAGCGAATATTTCAAAGCGTGCTTAAGATATCGAAACTCCGAAAATACATATACTAAAAATAACTCGGTGCTACTTCCAATAATTGCATAATAATGTCAAATAATGTGATCGCGTTTCCGGGAGATCAAACGAAACGTTCGATAAAAGTTTGAAAAACTCGCTAATCGTATCTCGCATTGGATCGGGGTTGGGCACAACGTTTTTTTCTCCTTTTTCTCTTGTACATCTTCGTCCGAACGATCATTGTCCTAAACGTTCGACACCGAAACAGTATTTTTATCTTTGTCACTTTCTGATCAAATATTTATGAGACCGCGCAATGTTTCAGGATAAATTCATGGCAACATTTACCGACTCTAAGTTCTCCATTTTTTCTCACGTTTTTATACCCTTCGGATATTTTTCCGATTTTTCTTTCGGTCTCAGTTCCTAATTAAAGGAAAATATACCGTTTTCTTGCCATCTAAACATATCCCCCGAATAAACGTCAAATTCTATGAGAATTCCATCACCATTGCGACTCTCAATTTGTCCTGAAACGTCTAACGAACTTCAATTCATTTTTATTGTGATAACAATGATTAATCAAGTGGTTAAATAATTGTATATATATTTTTTGGAGTTTGCTGCTCAGAGACATTTTTTCACACGTTCTTCGAGCAAGCAAAGCTCGGTCGGTGCTTTTACAGTCGAGGAAATAGCATTCTGTGATTCTGCGAATGCTATGGCAGTGAATTTCTTAGAAAAATGATTTTTGGAATCAAAGGGAGAAAAAAATCGCAACGAATCGAAGAACCTAAAGAAAAATTCTCGACTTTAACCACTTCGATTATCACTCGAGAAAAAAGTTGAAGAAATCATGGAAATTTATCAATTATTGCCCCAACTCTTGTCGAATACGCTCATCCATCATCCAATCGCAAAAAAAAAAGAAACTCGCAATTTAAACTCGTGTACTATATTTCTCACTAGAGTTTATTGGATAAACGGAAAAAAGGGCAGAATAGAGTATAATAAGTGAAGCGAAAAGGAACATGACCCCCATCGATTAGTTAGAATTATTATTTGAGAATTAAATCACATGTATGTTCGTTTTTTTTTTCTCTTTTCATTGCTCTTTCCTTTCGCGACGGTAAATGCATTTATATTTTTATTTAAACCGAGTGAAAATTAATACTCGGTTGTTTTGCTGACGTTCGATTTCCCATCGTCGTCTCGGTTTTGTTCTCTTTCGAGGAAGCTCCGGTTACCGATTGATACGATCACGAAATCGACGGATTTATCGTTTCATTTATCGCCACACATCTCCATTGAGTAGACGTTCAATTAGTCAAATTCTCATTGCGTTTATCTGTTTCTCATTTTTTTCTCCATCATTTTGTCTTTCCCATACGTTCTCGAACTTAAATATCGAATTACTTAAAGAAAAAACTGGTGATGCGATTGTTGGACTTTCGGTCGCCGCGATCAAGCGAACGAAATAAAAATAAATAAGAATAATTATTATGATATTCTATAAATATATACATTGTAGCTACGATCAATATACTTTTTTACGTAAAAAGTGAAAAACGAGGTCGAATTCTTTCGTTTTTTGTATTCGCTCTGAATTTATCGAATTTTTTGTTGTCTCTTTGTCAAGATGGAGTATTTTTATTTTTTTTTGCGAAATGCATGGGCGCTCACATTCACATACAGGGCGGTTCGAAAAAAGCTCGAGGGCAGAAACGGAAAAGAGGAAAATGTTACAACAGCATCGATGATTATACATCTCGGGCATTTTTTTTTCTTTGTAATAGAAAAAAAGGAATAAAAAAGAGTAAAGAAACGACTGGTTCGATGTGAATTTTAATGTCTTTCATTTGACCTTCTAATTCTTCACAACAAAACATCACTTTTCGGTGATGTCTCGACATTTTCTCTGCTTACGGAGTAAGAGGCAATTCGTACGATGTCCATGTACTTTCTGTTTGATATTTGGATAGGATTGGCCGCGTAGCGAGTGTTGCACGAATCTTTCGAGGGACACACGATCTCATGGCGGCTGCACTCACACGTGAGACGTAGTTTCCGGTGTTCTCCGTTCTTCGTTGTGTCGCTGTTCCCTTACTGTGTGAATTGAAATCCGGCAACGACTAGTCGCGAGCGAGAAAGTCATCTAGTTTGGATTATAGGTTATTTCACTCATAATGGTAAATATAACAACGAAGAATACCGTAAAAAACGATCAAACATGAGAAAAATTGGTTTCAAGATTCGAAGCATCAATAACTAACATCTCTCAGTAATTCGCAGTTTTTTTGAGGTTATGTTGCTGTCAAATACTCAGATGACATTGCATGTTTGGCTCGATTTGTTTGGCGAAATTTGGACGTATTTATCGTAATGGAATGTATTGTTATGTCTTTTTCTTTCAATTAAATCTTCAGAGTATTCTCGCATACAATGGCGGTGCGATAATCGCAATGAAGGGCAAGGATTGTGTGGCGATAGCAGCCGATCGGAGATTCGGCATACAAGCCCAAATGATAACTTGCGATTTTGAAAAAATCTTCGAAATGGGACCGCATTTGTATCTCGGCTTGCCGGGACTTGCCACTGACGTGCAAACCGTTATGGAACGTTTGCGATTCAGATTGAATCTTTATGAGCTCAAGGAAAACCGTCGCATGCGACCCAAAACCTTTGGTTCTGTCGTCTCCAATTTACTGTACGAAAAACGCTTTGGACCGTATTTCGTCGAACCCATCATCGCAGGACTCGATCCTATCACCTTCGAACCTTACATCTGCAACATGGATCTCATTGGGTGCGTCAACGAACCCGGAGACTTTGTTGTAGGCGGCACTTGTACCGAACAACTCTACGGAATGTGCGAATCGCTCTACGAACCCGATATGGAACCGGACGATCTTTTTGAAACCATCAGCCAAGCTCTCGTCAATGCTTGCGACAGAGACGCCATTTCTGGTTGGGGAGCGATTGTTCATATAATGTGAGTGTGACTTTCATTTCGGTTCGATCAAAAAATCAATTTGTCGGACAGAGCATTATAATATGAAATACTTTATTATTTTTCCTGCCGTCTGCAAAATTTCGACGATTTTTTTGTTTTCAATCACGAAATTGTACATGAAAATTGATCCCATCGTTGGGTTGATTAATATGTGATTAATCAATGCTTAATTCTCTGTTGCAGTGAAAAGGACAAGGTCACAACGAGAACTGTCAAGACGCGTATGGACTGAAAATCTCACCAGTCCGGATATCGCCTCTACTTTTTTTTTTACCACAAACGGGATGTTCATCATTTCTCCATATGTATCGAAATTTAGATAATAAAAGAATGAAAGGACGGAAAAAAGTTATGGATATTTTTCACTTACGTTGAAGCCTGTAAACGTTGGTTCTGGTGTGGGTACCAAAACTTTTAGTCGAGACTGCGGCGGACAGCGTATAGTGCCATTCGTGCTTCAATTGCAGAGGGCCTGAGGCGAGTCACGTGATACCCATAATGGCCGCCACTCGGCTTCTCTGGAGCCTTGAGGAGCCCGCCGAGTAATTTTCTTCGATAATCGTTTTGTTTCGTGATAAAAAATTATTGACAATGTTTACTAATGCATTGTGTAAGAGCCTCAAACATCTAGGAATCACAGCAAAACGTAAGTCAGGAGCTAACTATAATTAAAACTCCACTTACGAAATCCCATCGGGAGGGACCCCCGGATTTCGAACATAACCTCAATGACGATGTTTTCGATATTCATACACAATGATAAAACTGTTTCTCGCCCACACGAAACAGGTGCAATTGCAGTTCGATACTGTTCGACACAAACATCCACAATCGCACGTTCTGTTGGGTCCATCCTGTTCAATATCGAAAATGGCTGTGACAGAAAAATATACGAGCCAACATTACGTTTGTCGAGAATACCATCGCCGATTCTCGACAACAATTTTCCTCGCAATCCTCTCGGACGAATCCACGAATTCCCGGTAGATAACAAAGCGATAATCGGTGAGCCTCCGCGTCTCCAACGACGCCAGGAAGATTCAACCGCCGATAACAAATCTTTGGACCTGCCGACGAACGGCGAAGTAAGTGAAAAACGAGCCGTTACCGCGATCGTCATAAGGCGGCGTAAAATGAGGCGACATAAGTTGAAAAAATTGAGAAAAAGAATGAAATTCTACTGGGCGAAAATAAAACAAAGGCGTGAAATGAAAAAAGAAAGAGCTTTCCATGCAGAGCTCTTGGGCAAAATAAAAAAGTCTAATGAATTTGACGCCGAACGTTATGTCGCCAGTCTTTTTGAACAACTCAGCGCAGTTCGTCTGCCCAACAAATATCGAGGGGTCCCTTTGCCGGAAGCCCAGATGCGAGAATTCTTGGAAAGGGATAGAATAAAGCTAGAAAAAAAACGCAACAAACCACGCTTAACGCTGTAAACTCCGCCCAAGGTATAGCAAACCAATTAAACCATCAATATTATGTTGATCATTTCTATCGTATCAATGTTATTGAATAAAGAAAAAGATGAAACTTCAACAACAGTCATGTTGACGCAGAAAAAACGTTTAGTTCACGACTTTCCCATCAAATGACAACGACTAATGCAAAAATCCAGACTTTTCCATTCGTTTACAAATTCAATTCCATGAGGGGAAGAATTTTTATTTCTGCCCAAAAAATACGGTCCAGCAACAATACCGATTTTTTTTTTCATTCCGAATAATCCCTGAAACGTTTATGAATGTTAAGAAATCACGAAGAGTTGTTATTCGAATATTGCACAAATACTTCGTGAATAATTAGTCAGAAGAGAAATTTTTTCGAAATACAATGAATGTCACGCAATTTGAAAGTGAATTCCAAATGAAAAAGCGAAAATCGGAGAGAAAAATGGCTCTTGAATCGTACAGGAATGAAATTTAAAGAAAATAGAAAAAAATGAGATGCTCATGCGGTGCAAAAATTGTGAATAATCATAGTTCGGATGGCAGCCGGACAGAAAGTCTGATAACACTATCGTTGACGAGTGAGACGTGTGCCAGGAAGTAGAAGAAATTTTTTTTCTCGATAAACGCGTCAGTCTGTCAATAGAAACTTTTTTTTTTTGCCAATCCAATAAAACGCGAATATTTAAAAAGGAAAGAGAAAATTGTGCTGGTTCGTTTGAAGAAGTAAAAGTTGTGATTGTCGTATGACCTCCAGGTTTACACTAAAAGAATGAGAACACGTTGTTTGCTTATAGTAACGTGTGAACTGGTACGTTTTTGTACTTTCCTTGTTTTTATTATCTTAAAAAACAACGAATAATAAGTCACTCTTGCTCGTTCGGACATTCGAATTCTTATGTACTATTTACAAGTGTTTTTATGTTCAATCGTTCGTTGAACTCGCAATGAATTTGCTGGTTTGTCCTGTACTGAGGAAATGAAATTGACGATTTGACTTTTTACACAATTATTAACATATGTCACACAAGCTAGGGAACTTAAATTCTATTATTTATTAACACATATGAATAATAAATATAACGAGGACGCGAAAGCGAGACTTCAACACGAGAAATCGACGACAGATTTTCAGAATGGATTTAAGCACATGCGCTTTTTTATACATTCATGAATTTAACTTATAGCTAAAAAATTATCATTTTTCTTGGCACATCGGCGCAGTCGTACGTGATAAATTTATATTATGTACACACAGACACACATTCGTGAATAATTCGCATATAAAAACAAGTTTTCAACAGTCGTGAGGAGCAGGAGGAGTCGACTCTGAATTAGTACTGGGTCATTTTGACCCGAGTTAAACAACAGTCATTTAAAATTAAATCGAGATGCAACCGTTGAAACGAATCACCCCCGAAAAACATGATTTTCTTCAAGAGTCTCGAAACCGTGAAGTTTTCTGGGTCACAGAGACCCATGGTACTAACTACCGGGCTAGAAAAATCGTCGAGTCGGATCCTCCAATGTGTTCCCCGAAGATTTGATGTTCCGTCACTACTGGGTCACTCTGACCCGTCTTTCCGAACCGATTGATGTCGAAAAATATGATTATCTCCAAGGCTCTTAGACACGCAGTAGTGACTGGGCCATACAGACCCATGGTCCTTACCGCTCGGCTAGAAAAACGAGCCGGAAGCTCTGGTCGAAAATCTTCACGGTTAAATAATTAGTTCCTCCAATCGTATCGCATAATCATTTTGGCGAAACTTCAGTTTTCGGTAACTGAAATGCTTTGGTTTGTATTCCTGGAAGTCGGCCGGTTTTCAAAGTGTTGCTCCTCCCGGAGAAATAATCTTCGATTTCTTGGAGCGATTTGTTTTTAGTTTCGGGCAGACAAATGTAAAAGTATATCGTACCGAAGAAAGAGATAAAACCGTACATGAGAAAAGTTCCATGCCTCGTGATGGCTTCGCACAAGAGAGGATAAGTTTTAACGACCATGAAGACGAAGGAGTGAGCAGTCATGGTTGTCAATCCACCGATAACTCCTCTGACAGCAACGGGATAGACTTCGCTCATCATCACCCAAGGTATGACTAAAAATCCAAGAGTGCATGTGATCGTATACGCGAATATGCAGAGCATAGGGATCCACGTTAAAACAGGTTGTATTGAGTTTTCTTTCCAGAATGCCAAAAACCACATGTAAGTTCCTAGACCCAACATCGACAAGCCGCAGCCTAACGATGAGATCATTGTCAACGGACGTCTTCCACACCGGCGACACAGTATGCACGCTACGACGGTCGATATCAATCTGACGCCTCCCAAAACAACAGTCGCTAAATATTTGTCGATCGTTGTCCCGGACTCTTGGAATATATCAACCGCGTAAAACGTCACGGCGTTCGTGCCGGACCACTGATAAATAAGAAAATAGAGGAACAACAATATGTAAGGCTTTATGGCGTTTGGTTTTATCAGCGCTCTGAATATCTCGCGTGGACCAGTCGGACGCTTGATGTTGTTTTTCGCTGAAAAATTCATCAGCGTGTTCATTTCTTTTTCCAAATCGTACGTGCTCCCACGAAATCTTCGTAACGCTGCTCGTGCTTTTTCAGGCTCGCTCTGTGATATCAGGAACGATGGAGTTTCCGGAAATATGAACATCAGCAGCAACGCGAATAATGGAACCAATGCACTTATCGCTGCGCAAATGTTCCACGACAACAAACTGCCCAATGCGTACTCTATCAACACTCCCGTACTCACACCTACACTCGAAACCGCAGTCAACATTCCACGCAGATGGGGCTGTGTCACTTCACTCGCGTAAACGCGTGCCGGCGCCCCAACCATACCCGAACCCAAACCAACGAAAAAACGACCCGCGTATATCATCTCCACGTTCGAGGCAAATGTTATTAACAACCAACCTAATAACGCTGGCACTTCCGTTATTATTAACGAACGTTTTCTACCCAATACGTCCATCAAATATCCAGACAGTAGACAGCCGATTGGGGTCCCGATCGATGACATACTCGCTACACAAAAAAAAGCATCGAAATCAATATCAAACCTTCACGCTAAACCGTAGAATCTTCAGCCTCAGATTTTTGGATTTTAATTCTCAAATATGCTTCTCTCCACAATTATTTTCGTGCCTTCCATTTTTCTACTAAAATTCCCGCGTTTTTTTTGTTGCCAGTTTTTTCTCTACATCGGTTCCTTGCGGTAATAGAAATAGAAAAATCCATCAAAAAGCTTTTCTTACCGATCCATGACTCTTCGTTCACACCGATTTTTATTGGACTCGTTGCTTGACGCAATTGGGGAATGGCAATGGCTGAAAAACCAAATACCATTCCCGTGTTAATCGTGCCAAGTTGAGCCACGAATGCGGCCAATACTTGTCTCAAGGCACTTCCTCTCGCTCGTTTCTCATCGTACGCGCTTTCTTGACGATTTCCGTTAGAGGCTACAACAGCTAACGCGGCTTTTTCATCCTCGATCACGATTGGTGGGTGTATTTTTGTTGACAGCGATAAAGATTTGTCCACCAGACCATCCTTTTCCTTATCGAGATCGTTGGAATTGTGGCTGCAAGCAAAAATGCATTTTTTAAATTATTACTGAGCCAATAATCTTCATAATCGATTTTCCTCCAATGCGGAGATTTGCAAAATAACGAATAGGCCATGAGATTACGATATTATCATTCAAGAACAGTAAAAAATAATACTTGAAATTATTTTTCACTAATTAGACGTTTTTTTTTCTTTTTTCGTCAAATTTTCTCAATTTCGATGTTCACAAATATTCGGCAGGCACGTGTGCGCCATGCACGATGAATTTATCACACTCTTATCAGAGAAAGCGATGTGCAGTCGTCGGACTGTCCGGAATTTGAAGAAAAAAGGAAAAAAACTCAGTTCACTGCTCAGCTACGTGGATGAGCTTACTTCTTTTTTTTTTCATTTCAATTAGACCAATTATGAGGTCTAACGGGCTTGATAACACGTGCCATGCCGACACACTGTAGATTCGATACAATGTGGACGCTCACATACCCCGGATTAACGAATCAAGAGCAACACAAAAATTGCAAAGCGCTTTAAATTTCTAAGCTCCTCGTTTTTCCTACATAAATATATTTCGCAACGACCCATCAAAATTTATTAACTCTGAGAGTCAATTTTGATGAAATTCACTCAAAATTCACTTTCGATTGAGTCGAAACATCAATTTTTCGTTTTTCCACCATATTTTTCAAACTTTTTCAGTTTTTATTAAAGAAAAATGTTAACGAAACTTAATCCAATTAATTTAATGCATTTTTTCGCTCGTTAAACACGCATACACCGGTTTTAATGCCAGCGTGATATTGCCCTTGCAATTATTCCGAGAGTTCAGTGCAGTCGATTGACCTTCGTTCTTCAAACGTTTTTCCTATTTCCCCTGATTTTCACACTCTCGCTGTATTCATCAGTTCTTTTGTGCTCCGAGTCTCATTGTTTGTTTGTTCGTTTTTTTACCTTTTTTGTTTTTTTTTTTTGTTTTTTTTTTTTCATAAAAATTATCGAGCGATGGAATTTTGAATAAACGACACTGTCGTTTTTGCCATTAATCTTCTTTGTTTTCTCAACGTTTTCCTTGTCCCGATAAATCTTCTTCGTCAGTTGCACTAATTATGCAAAATGTATGAAATTCATCGAGCCATCAATCTCTTAAGATAATTAGAGATTTAACAAGATTCGGGATGGACAACGATAAATATTTCTCGTGCTCACAGTCCGTTGAATTTTCGTACTTTCGATTAATCGTTATGGATTTTTGTTTGTACGATAAAACGAACAGATTTCGATGCAGCGACGTATCGCGGGGTAAAAGTGCACTTGCGGCAAAAAAAAAAAAAGACAAGTTCATGAATAAATAATGAAAAATTGGACAAAAAATAAATTTCGAAGAAAGTGATAAGAAAAATAAACGCAAAGAAATAATACGAACCGAAGAACGATAAATATTCGACGGTTCCGTCATAAACTCCCATTGGGAATGAACGAAAATGATAACGATGAAAGTTGTCATCAAACTTTTCATTTCATTTCTCCAAATGAATTCATTTCCTTTTTTTCTTTAAATACCAAACGCAGAAGCCGTTAAACTTGAGCATTCGGCATAGACTCGCACCAGAGACGAGGGAAATGCATTTTTTTGCTCTACCTTGGCTTTTAACTCGTTTGGCAAGGATGCTGTTACCAACACGAGATCGAGTCGAACACACAGGTGCAACATATAGCAACATTGATCTTTAAACCTCACGTGTCTGTGCTTCCTTCTCACCCGAATTAGAATCGAAATTTCGCAATAACAACACCATCTATATGACATCGTGAACATTTTAGTCGTGACGAATACATCGCATCTCTAATCTTTTTGTGCTTTGTGGATTTTCTCCCTTATTTTCGTTACAATCCCATTTCTTTTCTTTTTCTGAGTCTTTTATTTTTGATCCAATAATCGTTGAAATTTTGTTGTGACGAATTCATATGGCATCTCGAATATTTTCGTGCGTGACCCGATTCTTTTTGTTCGAATGACTAATTCGAATTAATTTTGATTTTCAGTTTTTTTCAAATTTTTTCAAATGCTTTCGATTAATAATCAATGAGTTAGCAATATTTTTTATCGTCATCGAGTTGCCCATTAAGATCGAATGAAAATTATTTTTTATTCAGTTTAATCTTTTTTCCATAAGTTTTCCCATTTTTTTCAATCTTCTCAATAATTTTTCAGTCTCGTACGTTTTTCTCTTTCTGTCGAAGATGGAATTGTTTCCAGTTTCCCATTCGGTCTCGTTCCTACCAAAGTTTTTTTTTCAATTCATTGCAGACAAGTTTTTCCATCATACGCAATCGTGAATATTTCTCTGCAGGTTTATTGTTGAATATGTAATGCCCTCCGTTCACCGGTCCGACGGCTCTATAATATTTATGAGCAGTAATAACAAGAAAATGAAGAAAAAACGAAAGAGATGCTCAAAAAGTTGAAAAATGTCACTGTTTTTTTTTTATAATTGTGTTTTTATGAGAAAATACGACGTTTAAGCGTTTTTTAATAATCTTTTCAGTTTGAAACTTTTGACATTTTGTTATTAAAAAAAAAAAGAGGTATTTAGTCTCTTGATTTATTTTCAACATCACGCGCCAAACGTTTCAACGCATCTGAGTCTATATGCGTGTGTTTTTTCATCGACTCGTGATATTTGCTACTTTTTATCTTCCAGCATTTCCTTGCTCTTTCTCATTTCTCTCGTTCACTCTAGATTCGTACACATATACGTGATAAATTGCCACTTTTTATCTCATCATTTTTCACAAATGTCGTTTCTCATCAGCTGTAACAACATTTCGCATGTTGACAGAACACACCTCGAATTTTTTTCGTCTCATTGAAGCGATCGTCACTTTCGATGGGCGCTGAAAAATCGTTATAAAACAACGAAGAAGAAAAAAACATCATCGTCATCTTTCTCGTTATTCGACACCGATCGCGTGCTCCATTTTTTTATTGCAATAAAAATCGTCTCAATGATTTATTAAGAACTGAATAAATAAACGATTCTTTCTTTTCTCTCACTTACTCCGAACATTACTTCTTGGAATTCCAAGCGTTTATTTATAGCTGTATTACATAATTAGAAATGTGATTGGATTTACTTCATTATCTGGCGTTTTCAAATCTTTCTCTCTGCCTATCTCTTCTCCCATATATCTCACACTCAACATCGATCGTTATAGATATTAAATGCAGCCTATTCGGAGCTCAATGATACATCCTCGTGTCACTACATTCCAACCTTTTATTACGAGCTTTCGGGAAACTTGAAAACGCACTGAATGTCAGTCTGCAGATAACAATGACCTTGCTATTTCTCGATAAAATGAAAAAAAAAAAAATCATCAATTATTCGCCAATGAAAATATTACAGTTACTTTGATTTTATCTAATCAAGTTAGTTTTTAATTCATCGTGTACATTCATGTTCTCAAATAAGCAACAAAAATATCCAATTTTTTCTCCATGATAATCTCGACGTAAATTCCCAAATACACGCGACACTGGATCGTCTCGGTTCTGGTAAATCATCATTGACCGACGATTGTGTCAAAAATGAATTTTTGATAAAAAAAAATGAATTTTTCATCAAAAAATGAATTTTTAATAAAAAAAAAAATGAATTTTTCATCAAAAAATGAATTTTTAATAAAAAAAATGAATTTTTCATCAAAAAATGAATTTTTCATCAAAAAATGAATTTTAACGTCCACCAAATTATGCCTGGAGAATGTCTCTTCTAATGGCATCGATTTACAATTCTCATTATCATCAGTTTTCTTAATACTGGAAACATTTTTATCGTTCTTTGTGTTGCGATTTTTTTGCCAAATTAAATAACAAGTTCTCAGCTTTTTTTTTGTCGAAAATCTTCGTGCCTTTTTTTCACGCAGATTAAAGCCTGTGTCAAGGTTCGATGATGCAATTGCCATACAATAACCTCCTATTTATGGAACCGTCAAGAAAATGAGAAGACGAACCCAGAGAAAAGACAAAATTTATTCTCTTGTGAGATTCAAAAAATTTGATTCTCTTTTCCTCCGAGTAGATGCAAAAAAAAAAGCAACAGCTACTTACTTGTCCATCGTCAAAAATGGTGAGAACGAAAATCCGGAAAATTCGACGAATTTTCAATTTGACGATACGAAGAGAGAGAGAGAGAGAGGAAACGGTATCGAAAATTAAGAAAAATAACAATGGGATATCACAGTTTGACGATCACACAGAAACGAAGACACTTTTGGATTTCTAATCAAGATTTTTTACTTCGTTTTTTTTATTAATCCTCGCGATCGATGATTCGAAATCGAAAACGATTACGCGATAAAACTGCGGTCACTCGCTTTCTTCTCAAACGTTTCATTTGTTCCGAATATTGGCTTTCGAGCCTTATTTATTAAAAATTCTTCGCTACTTAAATTTTTTATTGTCCTCTATAAATTAAAAGGAAAAGAATGGAAAGCCTGCACTTGAGAGACAATTATTTTTCCTCGTTATAATGTTTCGCTCATTACTTTGTACATTTATTAATGTCCAATTCACCGAGCAACATCCTACACGTTTGAGTAATCGCGAGCCACTGTGAACTCGTGCTCGTTGCCACCAAAGCTTTATACTTAAAGCGCGCTTTTGGTGATGATGAAAAAACTCTCCGAACGCGTCACGCACGCGGAGTGGAGGAAAAATCGACGTCTAGCTTCGCCAGTTCACCTTTTGCTGTTCGAATCGTTTCCCGCCAAACAAAAGATGAAGAGTGCACCGCTGCACTTTCAATTTTCATTTTGCCAGAGGCGTGATTTTTCAACGCTAATTAATTAATTCATTGGAGTAATTAATTAAATTAATTTTTTATGCAGAAAAATAAAATTCGATCTACACAGAATCGGGAAAAATGTATTGATTGGCAGAGGTGAATAGTTGAGCTCACAAATATTTCCAAATTCTATAAAGAATTCGATCTGACTAACGAATTAATGGATTCCCAATGAATTTCAATCCAAATATTATTCGTTGTCGTGATCTCATTGAAATGAATCTGCGAGGATTTTCAAGTGGCTGTAACATTGCCGAACAACCTTTGGCGCACGTATTTAAATGCAAAAAGAGGAATTGTTTGGTGCGTAGGAGTGAAGCATAATTTTGAGAAGCTCGAGCAAATCTTACGAGATGAATTGAGAGGCTTGACAAGTGTGGGAAAAAGGAAAATGGTGGTTGCTGAAAACTGGCTGTTTTCCAAAGAGAAATCGAACGTAAGGATTTCTAGTCGCGAAACAAGAAAATTCTCCACCTGCAGAAACAATATCGTTGATAAAAAAAATAATAATAAAAATAAGTAGATTTTTTGTTATTCATCGACAAGTGTAATGAATTAATTTATGACAGAACAAATAGATAAAACGTTCCTTTACATTTGGATCATCGTCAATGGACTGTTATCTCGCAGTCGGATCACTCTTGTTTCGATAAGTCGAGGAGAGACAATCGAGATCCTCGTCAATAAGATTACACAGTTAGCTGCAAGATAATCACTTTTGTGTTGACAATAAAAATGTGTTTTTATAGTTTCATTTTTCGAGGATTTTAAAATGATCGGAATTTCAAATTTCATTACTGGACAAATTTTTTTCACTACACTGAGACTATAAGAAAAAACAACGTTCTCGATAACATTTTATTCCTCGGAGCCGAGCCTTTTTTTACGACACCTTCCAACTTAGATGTAACAAAATTTGTTGCTTTTCCTTATGGTTCTCAAATTTCACGCCCAAATAATACCATAAAATTAAACTTTTTCTACTGAGGCGACAGAAACTTTTTATCTCTTCTCGATAACCAGACAAATTCATTTCCATCCACTATATTCCAATAATTTAATGCATCGAAAGCAGAGACCTTAATTACCAGCATGAAATTTCTGGAAATTCGTTAAGAATTAATCACTCCTAGATCGCTGTACACTGATTTGTTGTACGTGACATGAAAACCGTATTGGTGATGGTGCTGTTCTAAAAACTCAGTGATAACATTGATGCAGTGAAATTTTTTAAAATTCAGTAAAAACTGGAATCTTATCAAGTTCGTTATACAATTTGGAATTCGGATTATTCCTCGAGAATGTTGATGAGCAAGAGCGAACATTTTTTCCCGGTAGATGCAGAAACTTCATAGTAATTTAGCGATTCATTAATCATTTTTTAATTGTATCCTAATTCATTTTTAATTAATGCAATACGATATTATTCCGTCTGACCGAGAAACGAAATAAACGGTAGACAAGATTTTAAGTATTTCTCTGAATCTCGTGGCTTTGTTATTGTCAATTTTGTTTCGGAGCAAAGAATCTTCCGCTGTTCGTTATCAGTGGCCAAGAACGAATGTCGTGAAACTTTAATTTCTAGTGTGCATTATCGTTCGTCGGTAAGAAAGAACAAACGCAGCATCGATGAAAAAATCCTGCGTGTACGTTCTATCAGGAAGATACGATATTTGCGTCACTCACGACCTTCGATATATTTTTTGTATTTTTTATGAGCATCGTTCCTTTTATCAATGATCCACCCGACAAAAAATCGCGTAAGCGTGAAATCACCAATTATCTCGACGAAAAATTGGAAAATAAATGGAAAAGGCAAAGGAAGAATAAACTTTTGAAATCGCACGCACGATGCAGCGTGACGAGGAGTAATAAAATTTAAACGAAATAATTCGAGTCAGTAAACACGACGTTTGAGGAATTAACGGATTTGTCTCGTCCATTGTTTCTGAAATGCATTTCCAGTGCTTTAGTCACTGACTCATAAACACTTGTTTGCTAAGTAATAAGCGTTGGCGTTAAAACTGTTACGCGAGGACTCGTTGCCATAGCCCGCATCGTTAATACCCGTGGGACAATTTGTTTATTGTCACGGTCCATGTGCATGGAAACCACGTGGACATGCATCGATACAAATAGACACATTCACTCTCAAATTCCACATGTTGAATTCACTGGCCGCGACGACTCGGAAATAATTGAATCGAAAAAATAAAACGAGAGAGAAAAATCTCTCGTGCTTGTTTTGTTGGATTTGCATTAATCACCGGCAGGCAATTAATGAGGCATGGGCATTTGGGAAACGCTCCAACGTCACAGCAAGATTGGATGCTGGCCAAAAATTACCAAAGTGTCTTGTGATCCCTTTAAGGGTTCGCATAGAAATTTTCACGGTATAGCGTTTGGTGGCGACTGGCACTCCACGAGGCAAGGGCAGAGCCACATTTCAGAGGCCCTATTTTTCCACATCGTGAGTTCGATAGGTTAAACAAACTTTCAGCCCATTTGAGATTTTTTTCTGCGTAGGCTTTTTCCTTGTAACGTTCGGACAAACGTCGCGGACAAAATTCATTCCCAAAAGTATAAGGGAAGTGGCTGACTGATCGGAAGACTTGAGCTGAGCCAATTAAAAAAATATCGTTATCTCTGATCAAGGCTCGATCGGTGTTCCACGATTTGGTAAAAAAATTTCAAACACGATAAATTTCATCGATTCTCACTAATTTCAATGATTCGAAGACTCGACGAAAATTGATACTTGGAAATGAAACGGAAATGAAAATTGGGACAAAGATAAAAAAAAAATAAATTTCTACGGCGTAGGAAATTTTTTTTTTTTTAATTTTCTGCACGAAATTTCAGCGGAAATTCGAGCTGTTTACCGTGTCACGATAATTTCTCACTTTCACTTCCTCCCGCGCACTATTTGCCGCTTGCACTATGTGGAAAGAAATTTTCGTTGAGCTGCTAATGGGCCGATACAAATCTTGGCAAACAAGAAACTATATGTAATAATAAATAACACGTTTTTCAATAACTCACGTGCCATAGTCATCGGCGTACTGACAGCTCTCAATGGCATGACATGTCTTTCATAGCAAATCGGTAAGATACTGAGACGAACATGGGAGATCGAGAGGTCACTGCTCGAAAAAAAACGATGTTTTTTGTTGTTTTTGTTTTAATAGAAATATTAATTGTTGCCCATTGATTGATTGGCAAGTCGAAGCGACTGACAACAAGACAAATTGTTTTTTGACTGAATGAGCGATCGCCACAATTTCATAGATTATTCCGGAAGCGACAATAATCGCTGGACCGATCGAAATGATTTTTTATTTTCCATTAATTGCACAATTCGCGGCAGATAATTCGCAGGGCCAATGAGAAATCACTCACTCTTTGTAATCGTCGACGAAAGTGTTGTAATTGACGTTGTAAGCCATGTCCGGTCAATAGACACGTGAACACGTTTCTGATAATGGCAAGTATGGGACACTTGGTTAAATATAGTTGACGTAGTTTTTATCGCCAAGCTTGACCGCCTTGCCGGTCACGAGTTGCATGTATGTATATCATATTTCTTACTCCCGCCATCGTCCGAGTCATGTGCTCTCTGGTATCGTAATTTTCGTCCGTCCTTTTTGTTTATTAAAACGATAAATAATTAATTACTAATAAATCATTATTACATAATCCCCACCATTATCAACTAAATAAAAAAATCGGAAAAAAAATCTTTTTTATATTTGATACTCACTGGTCAGCCCTCGGAGATTCTGGCTCGTACGAATCATAATCCAAATTTGTCATTTCGAACTGTGACCCTCGACGATTAATAACCAAAAAGAAAAAAAAGCCCGATAATTGACGGCTCAAATTTGTTTAATCACGGATCGCATCAACGGAATGAAGAATTTTGTTATTCGGACGCACATTTTGATTTTTGAAAATTTTAATCCTCAACCGACAGTCGATTTTAATAAATTGTTGCCGAGAAAAAATGACACTTTTCGTAAATATGTGGAAAGAACTGCTATGATCGGGTAGAGAACGCCTTCGCAAAGCTTCGACAACATCTGAGCAGGCAGAGTGAGGGGGTTCGCCGATTAAATACCCAGTTCGAGGAATTTATTATCAGCATTGAAAATCAAGTACCGTGGGTTTGTCACGAGACCAGCGATATCGCAAACCTCGTGATCGTTTCACGCGGTGTTGCATCGAAAAATGATAATAATAATAGCAATCAAATAAAATAAAAGAAATGAGAAAAAAATCAGCGATGGATTTTTGTCCTGCTGTCTCTTCGTCACGTGACGATACGTGACGAGATTCCCGAGCGAGAAAAACTCACCGAGATATATATCGAGTGGAGAACGAAACTCGAACTTGCCACTGAACAAGAAATTCTCTATCCAACTACTTCGAAACATTTCCCCTACTAACTACTATGCTAATTTTATCGCACTAATACTAACGCGTATCGATGCCAATCGTCCTCGACCCCGTCACCGTGAAACTCCAGTCAAAAATACGACACACGCCGGACAATATTCCAAACTCAATTCCGACCCAAAATTCATTATACACGCGTAATTATCATTTTGTTCCGTCCAACCATATCGATGTCGAAATAATTCTCAAGTCCCTGCGTCGTATGGTGAGCAAAAATTAAAAAACGTCGAGATTTTTCCACTTTTCGTGTCTTGCCCCAGCGAAAAATATGAAAAACTGTTCGCTTTGTAATTAAAAACAAAAATTAATCACTATTTTTGCTAATTTAGCATTTTTTTGTCAATAAAAATCCAACGGTTTGTTTGTAAGCGGAAAATTAGCTAGTGCGAGTGTAGCAAAATGATATGGTCTCACATGAGAGAGCCATGCGAGAGGAACTTGGACGTCCTTGCGATGACATAACGAGAGGAAATTTTTTTATAGATCGAAAAAGAATCCTGTTCGAGTGATTTCTTGTCGTTCCTGGTACGTCTGGGTTCGTAGCACGTTTCAAGTCGATGTGTTCTCATTTTTTTTCTATGAAAATGAGCGAGTACGTTTGCTGCAAAAGAATTCGATAAACCATCGTCACAACTTGTTTTCATTCGTTATTTTCAAGAGCTAAGATGTGCTCGAGACGTTTGGCAAAATCACAGCAGAATTTTCAAGAAATCCGATCGTCCCAATGAGCACGAGAGACGTTAATAAGATATTAATTGTCCAGAGACCAGGACCAACTGGTTTTCAAAGTTCCAGGAGAAAATAACGTGCCTGGATCGTTAGGAATCGCAACTTTTATTTCACTCCAGAAAAAAAAATTGAAAAACCATTGGAATTGCGTCAGTGTCTAATTTGTAAACATCCGAGAGACTTTGACAGCGTCGTCCTTCAACGATTGAGTTGACACGTTCGTTCGAATAGGAACAAAGCTCATTGCTTGGCAAACGAGTATGTTTTCAAATTGTTTTATGACAAGCCTCGATATATGAATATCAACGTCCTTCGAGTATTACGGGCAATCAACATTTATCTCAGCTTTTTGCTCCCGATAAGATTTTTTTCTTATTTATAGCGTAAAATTGCTGCACGAGCAAGATTTTCCGATTTTATTTATTAAACTCACCGAGGAGCGTATGAAATGGATTAAGAAACGATGTTTGTCCATGAGTCAACAACCTCGCGAGGTGATCGAAACTCCTGAGGCTGCAACTCGAAAACAATTGAGAAGACGCAACCGATCGACTATTTGATCTTCGCCTGGTGATTGACTAGCCGCTCTAATCAATTACATCATCGCACAACAATGAGAAACTTCACCAGACTGTATGGCGACTTGGAACGTTCGACACCATTTTATTCAACTTTTCATCTCTTCACCGAGTTCCGAGAATCTAAATTTCATGATTCATTCGACCTCGCCTGTTAAGCTCGTCGGTTGTGCATCATTTATAGTCTTCTTCATTCTGAGCCTCTATTTTTCCGATAACTTTTCTCCTGAACCCAATCGCAATTACTTGATCCTCGGCCGATAACGTGGGAGGATTAACGGAAGAAAAAGGACGACCAAAATGGCATAATTTTGCATTGAAACATGCAGTGACCTATTTTTCGTTTAAATCTCGAAATCAAAATGAAAGCCGGAAAAAAAGTGATGGACCCAAAAAAATCATTTACGAAATTGGAGTGATTGTTTTATTTATTTTACTTTGTCGATGATGGAGCATCGGGAGCTGGTTAAATATTGGTAAAAATTTGTAAGTCTCGTGTGCCACGTGGTTCGTTGAAAAATGAAGGAAAAACGAAAACGGTTGAAAAATAATCGGAGGTTATTTTACTGTTTTTTTCTTTACGACCCATGTTTTTGCGGAAGATTGTAAACGAGTTATATGTATCCTCGAGTACAGAGAGAAAATATAAAAATTATGACTCGTAAGTAGTTTGGAGTGTGTGTGCGTGGGTGTGTGCCTTTTTTACGATAAACTTATTGGCTTATCAATCACGAGGCTGCGTTTAGTCTAAACGAAGATTCCGAGTCATATGACTTCGTAATCTCCTGGTGAATGTGTACCAGCTACAGAGAGTCCATTTTAATCTTTTAACGGCACGTGCCCAGCAGCTGGTTCTCATACCGTGGAGTATGCGATAATGGAATCTACGAAAATCGGATTTTTTTTCGAGGATTTATTGCCTCCGCGGTCGGGTTTTGTGCATTGCATCGCGGTCGCGTCCCAATTACAGAGATGCCACCGCGAGGCGGCGCTTTCGGAAATACAGTACAGGACGCTACCGCCAGGTGGCTCTTCGGTTCAACCGGAAAAATCTTCGAAAGACACGTTATGAGAGAGCCTCGTGACTGTACGGGGCATCGTGCGTGGGGTCATTGGTTCAAAAGAGGGCGAAAAAAAGTATATCGTTATCAAAGGAACGATTAATCGGAGTGTACGATTGTATTATGTTTGTCACGAGTGCTGCGCCCTCTCGTACGAAAACGCACTGCCATGTGACTGCGAAGCCTTTACGCCGCCCAGCGGTCATGTGATCCACTATTTTTCTTCTTTTTATTTTTTCCTCTACTTTTTGTTTGGCACAAATTCCGCGTGACGTTGAGTCACACCGATAAAAGAGAGATAGTCGACAACGAATTTTACTAAAGCGAGTTTCATCGAGCATGTATTATATATCCTCGTAATTAATTATTCGATCGTCTTTTATTTTATTTTTCCTTATACATCAGCTCGTCTTACGAAACGTAAATATCTCTCGTGTTATTCGTCCCAGCGAGATTCATCCATTCGAAAATTAAATTCACAGCTCCCTGTGAATTTCGACTCGTTGAATATTTTTCGTGTTAGAACGAATGAGACTGAAATATCACTTGCCAATTGGACCGGTCAACAATAATATTTTTCGTTTTCTCTCACAATCGTGTCAATTGAGAAATAATTTCAGGAAAATCTGTTCCACCAAGGCGACTTTTCTTACAAATCTAATATTTACTTCTCCGCAATTACAATTGTGATATTTCTGAAAAAAAAAATCATTCCTAGGGAAAACTCTGGATTCAGTCGATCGAACATCATTCACAGATCGATTGTAAGTATCGACAATCGAAGTGCTGTCATAAACGATGAATAACGTTGTCGATACGCGCTCAACACCTAGACCTCGAACTCTTATTTGTTCTGCATTCGTATTTATTCTGCACTATGAATCTTCATGGACATTTAATTCGAACAATTAGGATAAATGACCGAGAAAACTGCCGGCTCGCCATGCGGGACGTGTTCGGATATATACGGCCAAGTAAACAGCTCGATTATCATAAAATTAATGCTTCCCACAAGAAGCACGTGACCAAAGGCACTCTGTTGTCCAGCAAGCAATCCCATTAGAGCAGTTTAACACTTTTGATTATTTTTTACTATTCCGTGTCCGATTAAGCACATCGTGGAAAAAATTATGTAACATGGTTTCGTTACAAACATGGTTATCTTGCCATGTCCAGAGGGCAATGATTCGTGATAACGGAAACTATTGAAATGTCATTTTTTCATGGTTTTGTTAGAATTTTTCGATCGTGAACTCAATGGAATTTCTTCAAGGTCATTCCCTCACGTCTTTTTCGAAGGTGACAATTTCCATTTTTTGGTAACAAAAGTTGAATTTTGTCATAACAACAATGAAAAAATATGAATTACCAACGAGGGGCTCGTATTTCTTATTATTTTCAATTAAATTTAATATATGATTTCAATTGTTTAATTAACAATGTAAACATATCGTAAACAAATTGAGTGGCAAATTATGGAGATTTCCTTGACGGCGTACGAATATAAAAGTTTCTCCTATTCGTAAGCAACTCGAGCAGTGCCCCAAAGGGTTCGTTCCGTGGTGGCGCTAATTAGCGGGAATTTGCGTGAATTCGCCGAAGCAGAGTTTCACAAAAAGGAAACAAAAAAAACAATCACAGGCTCGTACACATCTCTGAATCTTAGAAACGCACATTGCGGATCAATCGCGGTTATTTTCGTATTCACGATCAAATGCGTTTATGGTAGGTCGTGATCGTTTAGCGGAATTAGCACCAAGAACGCGGAACAACGTGGCGACCTCGTGATCAATTGAGCGTGAGGAGAAAATTTTGCACACGAGTGTGCTAACATATGCGGAGGGTGTGGAAAAAAAGGCAGAAGCTTTTCTTGCTTCGAAACTGCAGGAAATATGATTCCGGCATGTTATTATACCGACAGTCGGCAAAGAAGACATCTACGCGTGTTATTATCGACCGGGAGGAACTTCCGTCAATCCAGTTATCGACGGAGCTCAACGAAAACAAAAATCTCAGAACGGCATTGAACGTTCTTTGAGAAATTTCGTTTTGACTGTGTTCGATATCGAAGCCAAAATTTAGCTTGGCCATTGCCCAAAAAGCGCGTCGAGTTGATTACGCGAATGTAGCCAAAAAATCGTAGACAAGCAGTAATCGCCACTCCGATGGGACGATATTTTCGTCTCGTTACGTGGACCGCCCAATCGCATCTGCGGTTGTTCTTGTGCTTTTCTTTCGGGCTGTTATTTTTTCCATTGTTTTGCGCGTAGTAGAATGCATTTGCGCGGGAGCCGAGGAAAGAAGAAAAAGCTGTCAGCTCCTTTCAGTCGGTGGCTATCGATCGTCCTGCGATGTCAGGAACTTTCGAGAATCACGGGATCGACAATAAATCACGTGCTCCATTCTTGTCCAGCATTTCCTGCCTCTTTCCGGTAACAAACTCTCGTTTATTCTTCCAATCATATTACAGTTTACACACACACTGAGTTCGCACGAAACACAATAACAATAACAATCTCTCTCGTACCATTCGCCAAATACTCGCCACCCTGATTTTCGCATGTGATTCTCACGATACGATCTCCAAATTCGCAGAGAACTTGTAGCTGAAAGTGAACTGTTGCTTGCGGTCGTTCAGGCTTCAATAAAAATCACCCGTCACCAAGAATTTTCTTTCCCATTCACAGTAATCTGGCAGTTAACTTAATGTTGGTTTCAATTATTTCGAATAAGTCAATTTATTAGGATTAATAGACGAAAATCTTGGCAGCACTTTTCCCTACGGACAGAACGTGATTGAGTCCTATATTTTTTTCCTCGCAAAATCGTGCCGCTCGCGTAGATTCCCACTCTTATGATATTCATGGCTCTCGATAAAGCACGTGTCCATGGAAAGCGCGAACGTCACTATTGCTGCACGTGACGAGTCGTTCATGCTTTCGCAGGGCTTCGGGCTTCCCAGAAGGTTAAAACGATTTGAAAAAAGGGAGTGAGAGAAAATAACAGATGGCCGTTATAAAAGGTCAAGACGAGGGTCCCACCTCGTTATTTCGCGGTCAGAACGCGACGCTGACACACGGAAATGGATTTCACTCATAAACGAATCTATCAGATACTCTCGTCGATCCTCGAGCCCCTGGAACACGTTTTGGCCAACGGAGACCGCGCTCCGGCCGACGAGGACAGTGATTAAGATTCCGTTCGAAAAAAAAATAATAATTTCCATTCTTTTTTGAAAATGGGAACCTGCGCTGAGTTAAAAAAATTCAATCATTGACATTCCGAATCGACTTTCCCCTCAAATTTATTTCTCGATTCGAATTTCTTATCGGAGCCAAAAAAATTCATCAATTTATTTGCAAATATGAGGAAGGCCCGATGTTGCCGTTCGAAATCGGACACCGATTTTTACGCGACGAAATTAAACGTCATTGGCAATTTGATCGAACGAAAAAATTCCCTCATGAAAGAATCGAAATCCACATTTTTCCGTGTAAGTTTATTCCCAAACAATTTTCAAGCCTCGATTTCATGAATTTGCACTGGAAATTCCATCCCAGAACGTTTGTCGTTGCCTCCATGACCACAAGTGCTTCGACGATCCATTACCATTTTTTCAAGCCTCGTAAATAAACCGTTAACCTTGTTTTTTTGTGTGCGAAGCGTGAAAATGATGAAAACACGATCAGAGAGGACGATAATTGCAACGAGGATTCGATCAATTACTGGCCTAATTGTGACACTTCGATATGGATGAGATCGTGCGAAAATGAGGTAATTTTACCCATCGCAGGAAAAATAACCGGGCTCGTTCCGAAATGGCTGCGTGGTACGCTTTTGAGAAATGGACCTGGTAGCCTCAAAGTTGGGGAGTACAGGTTCGATCATCTGTTCGACAGTTCTGCTCTTTTGCATCGGTAAGGACACAATTTTCAATTAATAAATCTGATTTTTATTCGCTCAAAGTTCACGTCTCATTTTGATTCTTTTAAAAAAATTTCATTTGTATTTTCATAGAAATTTGTAGAGTTTCCAAAAATATTTTTACATTCAGTAAAATTTCCATGATTTTTGGTTTTCCGCTCCATCGAAAATACAAATGGCCAATAAATTTGTTCAACTCAGTAAATTATTCAAAAAAAATACGTTTCTATGACTTTTTTAACGAAATTGTTTTTTATCAGGCGAACGAATGAATGTTCGTTCGTGCAATGAGAAAAGAAAAGCATAAGAAGGTTCAAATAAATTCTATCAAGTATAAATTGGTGTCACAGCCGATGATCTAATTTGGGTTAATCGGGAAGTGAAAGTTCGAGATATAAATTGAGTCACCCAAGCCCCAAAAGTCAAGGTCGAAGGGTGGATCGAGAACGTAGGAGATTGGACCTATTCGCAGTTCCCCCTTAAATTCATCATCCAATTTATTCGCCTTTTTCTTCGAAGCGTCAAAACTCGATTTCTTTTTATTTTTCCATAGCATGAATCCTATTCACATGTATTCAATATTTCGTCGTCAAATCTCATTAGGAAAAAAATTGATTGACAAAAAAAATGAACTTGATTTGAAAAATAATTTAGCAAAAAACCTCGAAACGACGAATTTTGTAAACGTGTTCTCTATCTCTCCGCTTATTTTTCGACACACAGATTCGAAATTTCCGACGGTAGTGTAACGTATCAACGAAGATTCGTACAGACCGACGTTTACAAAAAGAATCACCAGGCGAAGCGAATCGTCGTTACGGAATTCGGCACGAAAGCAGTTCCTGATCCTTGTCAAAGTATTTTCCACAGGTACGTTTTAAATGAGTCGTCTAAAAAATAATCCCCGAGCCATGAACCAAAGAATCAAAGGAACCACGTACCAAGAATTAACCTTGAAAAGAAAAAAATGAATAAATCTCAGCAGTTTCTATTTAAAATGGTTAATTTCGATGATATTGGAATTTGCGATTTGTCATTAAATACAGCGTGGCCGCAGTGTTTAATCCAATTGAAAATCTCTCGGATAATTCGATGATATCCGTTTATCCATTTGGCGACGAGTATTACACATTCGCCGAGTCGCCAATAGTGCATCGTATCGATCCAAAGACTCTGGAAACTCGCAATAAGGTAACATTTTTTATTCCGAGCATAAATAAATGTTTTTAAAAATTGAGAAATAATTATGTGAAGTAAAAATTCAAAAATCATAGATTTTTTTAGATAACGAGTTTCGAATGAAACTTCATCATTCCGTTCGTCCAATTTTTATGTATATTTTTTTTTCAAGGTCAATTTGAACGAATACGTTGGCATTATAAATCATACGTCTCACCCACATGTTATGAATGATGGAACGGTTTATAACATGGGAATGAGTATAACACCGAAAGGGCCAGCCTATAATATCGTTCGTTTTTCTCCCAGTCGTTTAACGATCGGTAATTAATTTTAAAAAACTTCATATTTACCATCAAATTAATAAAAAAATCAAGAAAATTCATTAGATTTTAATTGGAATGCAATTTTTATGAAATAAATCGACGCAAACCGTTGAAGATGATTCCGGTGAAGAGAAAGAACTGTCCATGTTCGATCAAGCGACGATCGTGGCGACGATCCCATCCCGATGGATTTTCAACCCTTCGTACATGCACACTTTCGGCATCACCGAGAACTATTTTATAATTGTTGAGCAACCGCTCGGTGTTGCTCTTGTAAAAATGGTCGCTTGCCAGTTCAAAAACGAGCCCATGTGTTCGTGCCTCAAATGGCACGAAAACGAAAATGTGAGCAGATCAGCAGTATGATTTTTCCTCCCATAAAAAAAAAAAAAAAAAAAAAAACAAGAAAACAACTTGTCTTTCAATCAACATGAAAAACCTTCTTTTTTTTTTTCTTTTGTTCTTTATTCCACTTCTCCATAAGAGACACTGGCAATCTCGAACGGACGTTCATTGCCGAAGGTTTTTTTTATCTCCACATGATCAACCAATTTGAAACGCGAGATCGAGATTACGTTGTCCTGGATATTTGTTGCTACAAAGATGCCAAAATGCTGGATTGTATGTACGTGGACGTGATGAAGGTTTGTAGAATAACATGACAAACTTTTTTCCTCACATGCACTGCAAGCATTTATATTTTTAAGGAAAAGAATTTCTTGGGTTTCGTATTTTCGCGCGAAATCATAAAAATTCTTGCTGATTGTCTGACCTCACGATTTCCTTGCCGGTGGAGGCTCATTCTTCGCTGTTTGTCAACAGAATATGCACAAGAATCCAGACTATTCCAAGTTGTTCCGAGGTCGACCACTGCGCTTCGTGTTACCAATGAAACAGCCGAGCTCTGATATACCGCCCGAGCACAATCTCGTACGAGCTCGGACGGTAAACCAGAGTTTAGAAATTTTCGAAAATCTCGAAGCCTCCGAGGATTTTTTAAAAACCGATTTCCCCGACGATCGCCACACAAAACCAACAAACAACTCTGACAATTACAAGTCCCTGGACAAAGATCACATTCTCGCTCGACGAGCAACTGCACATCGACTCCCCGATGGCAATGTCTTCGTCAAACCGGAACTGCTGTGCGATCTCGGCTGCGAAACACCACGCTTGAATTACGATTCTTATCTCGGACGAGAGTATCGCTACTTTTATGCCATTTCGAGCGACGTTGATATCGATAATCCAGGCACATTGATCAAAGTCGATACCGTTACAAAAACTAAAAAAATCTGGCACGAGAAAGGACTTTATCCGAGCGAACCAATTTTCGTACCAAATCCAGATGGAAAAGTGAGTTTTCTGCTTTTTTTTCTTCATCATTCGTTGTTACCGGTTTGATATAAATTTATATTGACTGTGTTGTTTTTTAAATTATCGAAAAATACAGAACGAGGATGAAGGAGTCGTCCTGAGCGCCGCAGTCTGGGGCCAAGAGCGTGAAACGGAAGTGGCTCTCTTGATTCTCGATGCAGTCAGTATGAAAGAAATCGGACGAGCGAGTTTTGTGACTCCTGGTCCAGTACCCAAATGTCTTCACGGATGGTTTAGTTTCGACAATTAATTTCCTTCCTCCTCTCTTTTATTTCGATCATCTCCGATGTTTGTTAATTATTATTTATTCAATTTCCTAGTTTTATTGTTCAATTCATTTGTGTTCTTATTTGTGTGTAAAGAAAAATTGTGATAAGCTTTCGAGCTGATTGTCAAACCTGTGAATTATATATTTCTACACGACAGAAAAGACTTATTCATTGATTCGGCATTACGAAACCTTCAACCTTTTTAAACAGCGAAAAAAATATGGAGTTTGGTTGGAAAACCATTTGGTCTCATTTTATGAGTTGATGCTTTCTTTTTTTCCATTTACTCGCACGACTCGATATTCGTAAGTTGTAATTCAACTTTTTCGAAATCTCCGACTATTTCTTTCAGTAAAAAATTGCGATTTCTATTCAGGAAGGAATTCGGCATTCAAGGATGGACTTATTTCTAAGATTACAAGGCTCGATAAATGCAAATGAAATAACTTATTATCTTTAATGTCTTCTGAACGACAATATACATTATTTACAGGTAACCAAAAGGAGGCGATCAACACTTTTTACAAATAATAATCGAACCACGCACGCGCTCAGCGCTTGATAAAAATAATCGCAACGACGTCGCCTAATTTGTTGTTATAAAACATGCACACATGTACATGTATATCGACAGTGACGTCGAAAAAAAAATGCACAAAACAATGTTGTTTTTACACTGTCGTAAAAATTAGGCCAATCAAATATTCTCAATGCCCAGAGTCTCGTTCCAAAGCTAAGGAAACTTGGTACGGACTTATTTCTTTGGGTTTTGCTAAATTGGGGAGATTTTTCATTCAGTTGTTTCGTACGTCACTGAACAGATAAATACATATACATGTATGTACGAATATAACGAGATGAGATTTCGATGGAGCTTCCAAAATCATGTTGAAGTTTGCATCGTTGGAATGCAACGAAATTCTGTTTTCCCTTGAACAGGGTTCGTAATTATTTCGCAATATTTGGTCTGGACAAAAAAACGATTCTCTCTTGCGAGCCAAAAACTAAATAAACACACAAAATTGCCATAATTTTCAAAAATCAATAAATAATTAATGGAAAAAACATTTTTCGTTGAATCGCAACGTTGCAAACTTCAGAATCATGCTTCCAAATAGTTTCTACCATAATTGTAACAATCTTATCGCTGTCGTCGTGGGGGGTTTGTTTTGGATGGAATGTAAAAATAAACGATTGCCAGGCCTGGTCCGGAAAGTCACTAGTAAAGTCGTGTGAATTCACCAAACCTCGTTTTCAACGGATTAAAATAAAGAATATTTACGTAGAGGAAAATGTTCACTGGACGATTTTCCTTCTCGGGATCTTCCAAGATCGACGCGCTTATTATTAACAATAATAATAAAACAATGATCTACTTAAATGATAGGCGATTTGTTACTAGATAAAACATTAGCGTATCGACTGTTTTTTTTTCTGCACAATCCCTGGCATTATTTTTTGTTTTTTTTTTTCTTCTTCCCGCATTTAAAACTCTTCCGTTAACGTCCCGTAAAACTTCACGTTTATCAGGTCACGTCGCGACCTCCTCGCGACGCGACTATCACAATTTGTTACACATTTTATTTGTTTCTCTTTCGTCTTTTCGGTTTTTCAACTTTTCGCCGCTTCCTCCGATCAAACCTTTTCATCTTTATCGTCCGACACGTCAATGTCGTCCGCGCTTATCGAATTCAACGCCGTACTTTCTACCACCCCACCGTTCTCCGTCGCTTGCTTCACTTCCCCTGGTTCCTCCAATTCACTTCGAGCCAAACTCGACTCCGATACAGCTCCGTGGAACTCCTGGTGTATTGGCAATATTCCCGAATTTGCATCTTCTATCGCTTTACGCAGCTGCGAATTAACAAGAAATTAATCAATTAGATTGGCCTCATTTTGAAGATTTTTACTCGACCTTTGTGCATTTTCATTCTCCAACAATTTCGAGCTTTTTTCCTTTCAAAAAAAAAATCAAATCTGAAAGACTTTTGTTCGATAATTTTAAATAAAAATTTGAAATCGTTCAATCCAACTTTACATTTCTACGTTAATCACCAAGTGAGAGTGAAGCTAGAGCATAAAATTTGTGACTTATTCGGTTTTTCGCAATTCGTTCAGTTTTGGAGAGTTTGTCGAGTTTTTGCCGATAAAATCCGAATTTCAGAATTGTCGAATACTTTGATTTAGCGTTGAATAACTAATTGCATCAGGAGCTTGACATTTTGGCACATTTCTCGACCCAGAATCGCGTAAAAAGAACGTAAAATTGTTGTGCCTTCGATTTTTCGAATTTCGTCGTATTTACCTCTTTCAAACCAACAACACCGACCAATCTACCGATGGCTGTGACATAGGCATGGTTAACGCCAACCATGCTGAAGAGACTATGAACTTTGAGGAGCGAAGTTCGTTCGACGAGTTGAAAGGGTGCTGGGTCGATGTGACATCGTGAAAAGTCGACCTCCAGGGCCATTTCACTCTCTTCCCATCTTTTTTGATCTTCCGCCGACATGTCAATGACTCTTTCTCGTGGCTGAGAAGCAATCGAAATAATAAATGAAAAATCTAAACATTCGGGCTTCACGGGGTTGGTTTTTTTTAGAACTCACCAATTGAACTTTTTTCGATGTAACGGAACTTGTTGATAGCATGGGATGGTGGGGCTGAGGGTGCATTTCGTCGACACTTTCCCTTCTCGTAACAGCAACGTTATTGGCGGATCCTAATTCCGGATCGGGATCAACGTCTTGGAGCGTAGCTGACTTCCGGAAAATCGCCTCGAAGGCAAGCCGAATCCTTGAGGCAGAAAAAGGAAAATGAAAAAAATATAAGAAAGTGCTAGAGGCCCGAGTTTTTTTGCATTGCATAGCAAAAGACATTGATTAGATTTTTTGGGAAAAAAATTAAATGGAAAATTATGAGAAACTTCCAGCGACTAGGACTTTTGCATTTTTTGAGAAATTATGCGATTCACAGAATTGACGGTGAGGAGACGATTGCGAAATTACCTGCTTTCGGCACCGGTGACTGTGGTGTAGGGAGTCACAGCTGGGCTGACTAATGGACTGAATCCTTTGAGTGTAAACGAATTAGTCTTTTTCAAGATCGATTTTTTCGGCTGACAACCAAAAATCGGCGAATGATATGTCATCGGCTGTAGAAAAGCAGTGAATTATTTATTTGAAAAGTGAATAAAGAGCTTGAGATTACTGGAGAGATGAGAGGCTTACGTTATCTCCATTTCCAGGAGTCATCGACAAATCGTTGACACTCTGTCGCTGCATTTTGAGGATATCGGGTGCAGGAATAACTTCGAATCTGGAAGGGCGGCGAGTTCTTTCTTGATCCCTTAATTGTTTTTCCATCTCCTCCCTCGCTCGTTCTTCAGCTTCTTTATGCATTTTTTGTGCAACCTGAAGACGTCTCTCGCGTCCGATATGTTTTTCGATTAATTTGATGAGTTCGAGCCTCTGAATGGAGCCCAACAGAATCATCGACTCCGGATTATCGACGAGCGGAAATCCCCGCAACTTGCGATTTTCCTTCAGGATTTCCTTGAGCTTCTCGTAACTGATACCATGCCAAATGTGTCTGACGTCACGAACCATAAAGTCCTCCACGTAAACGTTATACATGCCTGGAAATGTGGACAATTAAATCGAACGTCCCAACAATCACATCCAGATTCTTTTCCACCCTCGACATACCGATCATCCTTATACCGAACCGACGTATGAGAGCATGGGAAAATTATACCGAAACGATAAATCGCAGCGATTATTTGTTCTAAATTCCTCTCACATTATGATCAATCAATTTTTTTCACAAACTCTTGATACTCACCCGAGCTCGATGGCAGTAGATCCGGCAAATACGGCAATTTCTTTATCAATATGATACTGTCGTATATGCTAGGCTGGAGCAGAGCGGCGATGGCATTACTTATCAATACAGCGATCATGATCGGTACGATATGAGTTATTTGGCCAGTCATTTCAAAAATGATGACACTGACGGAGATCGTGTGGGTAACGGCACCGGAAAAAGCAGCGGCACCGACCGTGGCATATCCGCCTGTTGAGAAAGTCCAAAAATCACTTGAGAAATGCGCCAAGTCTCGTGGAAAAACTTTGGAAAGACAAAAAAGCCAGGGATCGATAACGATTGTGTGGAAATTGCTGGGGAATTCTTACCTGGGATGATGGGAGTAATAATGCCGCCGTAACGGACACCCGTCGGCCACCAAAGCGCCATTCCTTCACCGACGGCACGTCCAAGGGCGGCACCGATTTTGAAAACTGGAATGAAGATACCCGAAGGTACGGGCACTGTCGAGCTTATAATGGAGAAAACAAACTGGAACAAAAAAACGTTCATTGTCGTTACGAATTGGGTGGGATAGAAAGAAAAGTTATGAGGGTTTTGTACTTACGGTGGAAAGAACAAAGCCCAGGAGGCCGACGAACACGTCGGAATTGGGAGTGGACCAGTGCTTAACGACGCTCATTTCTTCAACACTGAGATCGCTCTTGGTCCACGTGAAATTGGTAAAAAGTCCGTGCACCTGATCATGAGTGTTCAAATCTCCGGCCATGAATTGTCCGAGTCCCAGGGGGAAAGATACAGAAGAAACGAGAAGCGACACAATTCCGGGATAGAGAAATCGACTGTGGAGAAGAATGGAGAATGTTATTCGGAGGCGCGATCGATCGAGGGATCACTGGGACGAAAAATCGGGGGTACAAACTTTTTTTGAAGGAAGCTGTTCATGCTTTTGTTCTTCCGCATGAAAATGACGTATTGGCGATGAAGCCAAACGTAGAAAGCTCCGAGCAAGCCGCTGCCAACGCCGATGAGAGCGAAGGCAAAGAGTTCTTGAGGGTCGAACGGGAAATCCATCGTAAAGTTGGTTACGAACATCGCGGTTATTGTTTCCTCTCGTTGAAACCAAATGGCCAGCAGTCGAAACATCGTCGCGCCACATACCGCGGTGAAAAAGCCGCGCCAGTAATTTCTCACCGCAAAGTAAACGGTGGTTACTTCGATGCTGAACAAGACTCCACCGATTGGTGCAGCGAAACAAGAGGCCACTCCAACCGCGCACGCCGCTGCCAACATCTCGCAATTTCGGCTCTCGTTCTCGTAAATCCCTTGGAAGCTCGTCACGAGCTTTGACAAAAGCGTCGCCACGATACTCGCTATGTGAACGAACGGACCTTCCTTTCCAAGTGGCAAACCCGATCCCAAGGTCGCTGTCAACCCCACCACTTTCGCTACGAGCGTCCGAAACGTCAGATATTCTTTCAACGCGACGCCTCGTAATATCGTCTTCATTTCGGGGATTCCTGAACCTATGCTCTGTGGCGCCACTATGTGGACGAAACCCGCACTGAAGAGAATCAGGCACACCGGCAACGACACCCATGCTAGATACTGTAGTGCCGGATGGGATGTCAGGTCCTGATATAGCCATATCCTGGCTGGTTAAAGAACAATACTCATCAAATCGAGAATAAAAATCAAACGTTCTAACAAACGAGTCTATTGGGAGTTGATGTAGTGAAAATAGAAGGCCGCACTGTATAGCCAACAGGGAAAAGCTAGCGGTGAGGCCTGGAGGCATGTGATTAAAAGTATAAATAACGTTTCGAAAAAAGTGTTTTGTGGAAAAAATGGTGCACAAAAGTGCTGCTGTCGATCTATTGGGAAGTGTGATGTGTACCCGTCAATCAGCTGTTGCCCGTTACACGCTTAATAAGTGATTAAACTTTCACAGCCGCGTTACAAGTCGAGTTCGATTCAAATAAATAATCTTTACGGTAAATTCATTCAACGGCATGTCATTTGAAGCTTGAAAAATATTTATGACGATCTCCAATGCTGGTATCTCAAAAAATACGACAACGAAAGGCGCCATATATTCTCGTAGCCATTCTTTACATTATTGTGCGTACTTTTCTAGAAATTTCGTCGATATACGATCGTTCAATGACAGCAATTGCTCTCGGCAATATTTTTATTCAATTCTATAATCGCCTGCAGCATTGCATTAACGTAGTTAGAAAAATCGACATGCTGCGCGTTTGTCGAGAATTTCTCGCGAACAATACAAGCGGAAGTAATTAAAAAAACCGAGGGATCACAGTATAAACTTCTACAAATTGTCGATAAAATATAAGATCGTTAAATTTTGCATTTATTGCTTACTCTTTCGAACGGTTTATCGTTTCCTAGACATTTTTCTAGGTTATGAACGAGAGATACTGGAACTATCGTATTAAACTTGACATACATCAATCGTGACAGTAAACAAAAGTGAGATCTCATTCCGTGGTGAAACGTGTAACATTTTTTTTACCAGTGTCAACTGTGTTTGTGAAAAATGGGAGCAGCAGTGGTTTTTTTCTGATGGAGAAGAAATGATGGATCGACTTGAGGAGACATCGACACATGACCAGGTATTCAAATCAATTTTGAATTTCTTCAATATTTTTACATGTCAAGTGTAGAATGCTTTCATTTGGCAAATCATTCATCGAAGGAAACCAGTCATTTTCAATTCAGATTCGTCGACTCGACCTAAATTCATTGTCTTGGAAAAACCTCGAAATACTGAGTGCATTTTTATACTTTTGGTTCATTTTTTTTTTATCGACGACAGAACTTTTTCTGCACTCCTTTAAAAAGGGAACTAGAGCTCGAGTCTTTGTAGAAAAATTGAAGTCCAATCGATCGTTGAAAAATAAAAATCGAAAGGGACTCTGAAGCAAGTTTTTCGAAATCTTGGCAATAGAAAAATCCGAAAAACTGTCTTTTCAGTATTTTCTTATCGAAAGCTACCTCGGAAAGCATTCAGAATGCAAAAATTTTCAAATATTTTGAAATTTTTGAACTTTCCTCATTGTATATTTTCGTAAGATTAAAATTATGGACTGACCGTTGTTGCACATTGAAATTCCGCGATCCATCGAGTAGCTCAACAATGCCATTATGACACCGAGAAGTGCGAGAAATACCCAGTCCTCGCCCAGTCTCGCGCCCGTGTGTTTCCACGCGAATGCCAAAAGAGCAACGAGCTTCTTGCATAGCGGGCCTCGTCTTGATTTTCTAAGATCCTCGGCCCTGACCTTGTCGAGTTTTCGTCTCGCTTTCTCGTGCGACTTGAGTCTTCGTGCCTCTTCTTTAGCAAATTCACCAAGATCTTTCGTATACCGACCATACATCTGAGAAAATAAAAATGGCATTAAATACACTCACTAAATTTTTATTCAAATTCCTACTTTTCAAGGCATTTTTGCACATCAACAAATAGTTGCAGAATCACATCAAAATGCAGCGTAGAAAAATCAACATCCGGCTACAAAGATCAACAATCTATGACAATCAATCTGCACGACGTTATTTCCTAAAATTATTTCTACTTTTATTTGAATGTTATTTTTTTTCTGTGACCTTAACCCATTACGTTTTTTTTTTTTACCGAAAAAATCCAATCGTACGAAAAATTTGTATATTTCGGTCCAATAATTTTTCTCAGTTTCATTTCAATCGTCGAAATAATTCGATTAATAAACTTTCGGGCTGTAGATGGCGGCAATGGAATTGCGCCCAGGAAAAATCGATTAGAACAATTTTAATCGAATTCTCCATTCATGAAGCAATTTTCATTTCCATCCCACTGGTCAATGCTGTCGAGTGCACGCGAGGTGAAAATTTGGAATACGTTGGAGTGCTAAATGAGGATGGAAAACACGAAGAATATGGTGCGAGCCAAAATATTTAAAGAATTCTTGGGACGATTAATGTTTTTTCTAACTGCTGAGTATTTTTGTCAAGATTAATTGATTGTTATTAACTCGATTTTGGGAAATTCAAGCCAAGGATGACCAGTCAATTTTCAGAAAAGCAAAAATGCGTTTTCGTGCGAACTTTTTTTAGCTCTACAAGAAAAAAAGTAACAAATAAAGTGAAAAATAAATAAATAAAATGAAACACTGCCGCGTAAAGTGCTTCTTGGTAGGGTTTTTCAAAGACATTTTTCATGATGTTTGGAAGAAATCAGCACAAAATTAAACGAACTACTTGAACCCTTGAAAAATAATAAAAATTAAAAAACTCGTAATTTTCATTCCGCTTGTAAGACGTAACCGTTAATGGCGTTTGCTTAATGATTTTGGTGCGGCTTACACTTACAACGTAGTCATCGTTACAGACGAAGTAGGCCCTGTTAAGGGAGGAGGCCGGCATGTAAATCTGGTAGCGCGTGGACGAGAGCCCGGCTAATGAGGATTCGGGGGAATCCCCGGACAGTGCGAAAGAATTCTTAAAGGATTCTCAGGTTACGGATGCGTCGGTAAAGCCGCACAGACCACTGGGGATGGTGAAGGGTGCATCAAACATTTTCCGTCTCGCGTACCACGTTCACGAGGATGGGGGTGTGATCGCGAGAGAGGAGAGCAGGAAAAAGTTTAAAAAATAATGATCGAAAGGAAATGTCAACGGAGGCGATCGGTAAGGTAGAAAGTTGAGCGCGATATTTATTTTCCGGTTGGCGTTGAACGCGACGATTGTTCGGGATATTGGTCCTCGCGATATAAAAGCAATTTCGGAATTCATTCGCGCTCGTAGTCGAGCCTGAAACGAGGCCAAACTGACCCGATGTCGTCGAGAGTTTCGACGACTCTAACTCGGACGGGATGAGGACCGATACAGGTTTCTTCGCTGCTCGCACAGTCTCCTTCCTCGTCTTCGTTTTCGCCGTCGTCGTCGTCGTCTTGTTCTATCGTTGAATTTATCGAAATTTGGCAACAGTCGGAAAAACATTATTTTTAGACTGTGGCTACTGGCTATGCGTCTCAGACGCGAAGACTATTGTTTATGCACCAAAACTCTTCTGCCTCTCTCTTTTTTTCTTCTTTGGCACCCCCCGCATGTTCGGCACTTCGGGTCGGAGCCAATCGCAGCGTTAGATCTGCGCGCATTGATGACATCGATTGACTCGATCAATTGCGATTCATCGATCCCTAATAAAACTCGATTTTTTCATCCAATCACTTTCCCATCGCGATATAATTAATAATTTTTCAACTTTTCTGTTAATTACTCCATTAGGACAATCGATATCAACTGAACATGCGAACGACGATGTACTCGGCCACACGGAATTCATAATACAATATTACAATAACAATAACAATGACGTACATGATTTTTTTCAATGTTTTTTTGTTCATTATCGAAAAAGGACGCTCATTGTCGTAACGATCGAGTTATTAATGAGGAAATTCACACTTGCAAAGTTTTTACGAGTCAAACAACTTCGCATTTTTTCTGCTTCGTCTTTTTTCGCGTCTCCATTTTTTTTTTTTATTACCATTTTTAAACATTCAAACTTTTTATTAAGGCTCATTCACTTTTTCTATATTAAAATATAAAAACAATCACCAAACTAACATCCAACCCTGGCGGGCGCGATTTTCACGTACTCTTCGAGTTGAGACCTCGTTTTTGACTGCTCACACCGTCTCTCTCCCACGTTGATTCTAATACCTCGCTTTTTGGCAGCGTTCGATCACAACTCACTAACTTATGACTCTCCTCAAGGGTCGTACAGGATATAAATAATATGCTAAGGTAACGAGACTCATGCGACGAGAGTCGGTAACATCACGTACCTCAAAATTTCTTACATCTCATCGATTGCTACGAAAATCAAAAAAATTATCAATTTTTGGGTTTTTTTTCTTCTTATTAACCGAACTATCGAACGATAATCGAACAATGAAATCGCAATACCAAACATCGGTGATGCCGGAAATCCATCAATTTACGAGACCATCGACACAAAATTACGAAAAATTAACACATTCATCTAAACAATATAACGTCAAACGTAATAAAACTGAAGGATTTCGAAACTCTGCGTTCGCATCGTTGGAAAAAAACGAAAATTTTATTTTTCAATCATTTTTTCGATAATTTATCGATTTTTTCAATTTTTCAATATTAATTCGACACCAAAAACCGGATATTTCCTTCGGGAACGTCGAAATTTTGTCGAAGACGATCGAGTAAACAATTTTCAGATGTTAACCACATTCTGGACATTCCAGAAGCCAAATTATTGGAGAAAGTCTCACCGACGACAGAATTTCTGTCATGTCAATCGTAAATCTTATTGACAAGCTGTTTAAAAACAAAATTTGCGCTTGGAATTACGGAAATATTGATTTTTTCGAGAATTATTGGGCACGCGACCGTATTTACGTAAATACGAACCTTTGTTAATAAAATTGAGAGTTTAGTGCATGTCGTATGTTGTGAAATCGAGGGAAGGTCAAATAAAGATAATTTATTGGTTTTCCGAGATTTTCAATGATTTATAAATTTTAATGAACAAACGAAAATTGTAAACACGAGTAAATGGTGTCGTTGGAAATCTCGTAACATTTGTCCTCTCGTTACTATTAATTTTGGTGTCGGAGCGCGAAAAGAGCGATGTATAGAACGAATTGACGTCAGAAACGACCACGTCCTACTGGGCAATCGGCCCCTAATCCAATTTTAGTAATTGGGCCTACATAATTAGCTATTTTTGCTATAAATAGTAAGAGCGAGCACGAAACAAAAGATGTTGGTTTTTCCGATGGGATCGTTGCTCGGATGAGACATTGAGTTTTCTGGCGAGCCCAACGAGTGATTGATCGTTCGTGTCCTTCATATTTTCAAACTGGAAATAAATTTCATTAGAATTGATTTTTTTTTTTTTTTTCGTCAAAATATGACATCGAAGTTTATTTATTCTCGTATTCACCCAAATTTCGCATTCCCTCGGGCTCGCCCGACCGGAAATAGTACGACAAACTCAACACATGGAAGAGTCATGTTCACTTGCATCCAAATTTATAAATAAGACGAAGATGCTGGACTAAAAACTCCAAGATCAAAGCACGTCATCATCGTTTTCCTCGAAAAATCTAATCGAAATTCTTCCGATTCATGTCGTAGTCGATCGATGAGCTTGAAATTTTTCATCCACGCAATGCCACGAAATAAAAAAAAAAAACAAAACAAAAATATGATTCGTCACTTTTTTTTGATTTTTTTTTTTTTTTTTTTTTTTTTTTTTTTTTTTTTTTTTTTTTTTTTTTTTTTTTTTTTTTTTTTTTTTTTTTTTTTGTGGCTTTGCGTCGATGCAAACTTCAGGCTCATCCGATGATTATTTATGAATTGGTACATTTTTGAGGAAGAAAAACGAGAAATTCGTTGCACACAACGAGTTAAGGTGTTAATGATGTCACGAGTGCATAACCACCTGCACATAAATGTATATATGTATATATATGTATATATATGCAAGAAATGCAATCACGCAGTCACATGACGATTTTCCATGCTGGTCACGCAAGCCTAATATGCATAACGAGTCTATAAGCTCTCGTCTCCGTTTATGGGACGAGAGACGCTTTTGTCACATATAGGATGGCATCGGTAACAGAAACATTGAATGAACGCCTTGCTATTTTCCTTGCCAGCGATTTGTAACATTTATCAACTACTCTAAATCTTTTGCCATCGCGATTTTAATCTCCTGAGCATTTTTCGCCCAATTAATGGAAACAGATTGGTTTGGCTCGGAATACAGAAATTTTTAGGGTCTCCAACGTGACGTCATCTTTTTTTTTTTGCACCTGGAAATTTATGGATTTTGGGGAAAATTGTGTAAAAAAATGCCACCATCAAGATTTTTCGAGGCAACAACAAAATAATTTCCTTCAACGTTCAAGAGACCAGAATATTTAACGAAAAATCTGAGTCACCCAAATCAGCTGATCGTGTTGACATTTACATTCACCGGAGATTCCGGTTACATGTGAAAAATCACGAGACAGCGACGTGTGTAGGAGAGAGGGAAAAAAATGAAAGGAAAAAGAAAAAAAAAGTTTGGCACTCGAATCACGAGGTGTGATTAGTGCCTGACTCTGTTAATTTGTAAAAAAAACACTCGATACCTAAATCACGTGTGCCCGAGTTGAACGAGGCCGGGCTTTTGCGAAAATGTCTCGACGAGAAAAAAAAAGAAAATAATTTGCAGACAAACGAAAAAACGGGGAAGAATTCCTTTGGATTTAGCTTCTTTGCCGCTCGAAAATGCTGATGGATAAAAGATCGAAAAATGGAAATAAGTGTTTTTCGTTTAGAAAAATAAAACCTAAGTGAGTATTATTTTTCAAAATTGCGATTGTCTCCCAATTTCAAAAGAATTTTAACAACGAAATTAAAAAGCAAACAATTTTCAGACAACATTCAATATTAACATTTGAATGCGAAGGAAAATGAAGAAAAAAAAAAAAAAAAAAACACACAACTTTTCAAAAACTGTTTTTTTCTTGAGTCATATTTTTGAGGAGAATGGAAAAGCAGCAAAATGCAGAAAAAAACGAGAATTCTCGTCGCGTTCGTTTCGAAATAATGACAAAAAGGAATGCATTATTTTGAAAATTGACATTTTTTTGGCAAGCTGCGGTAACTTTTGTCTGCGAGTCGTCTGTGTCTCGCGCAGCCTTTTGCCCACCTCTTCATATATGCGAATACAGTTTAATTATAAATAGTACACGCGACGGTGTCGTTCATTGCCATTGTGCGATGGTTCGATGCATAAGTATGCAGATATATATGAACGATGCAGGCGTTGCGACAAGCTTTTCCGTCAGTTCTTCTGTCGCGTAAATAAATGGCAAAGAAAAAGCTCGGTCCTAGCGAATCGCGGTGCAGAGCCAAGATTATTAAACGCTTTGTTCGTAGCCTAAATTTATCGCGTGCAATAAAAAAAATGAAAAGATTCATTCGTGCGTATCCCATTTGAAAAAATGGCATGCTCTACTCATTGTTTTTCAAATAAAAATATTTAGCAGCCTTACGATCGAGTTTAAGTAGTCGAAGGGATCGAACTCGGGCTGATCATCTTCGGGGCCCGGTGGAGGACAAGGGTAGAACGCTTGCGAAGGTCTAGTGTAAAAAAATCATCGTAAAACCATGAGAAACGAGGACGAAAGGATTTTCGCATATTCTTGCTCAATAAAATCATTTCCTTCCTATTTTTGTCTACCTGTGAGGTCGATTGGTGCCTTTTTCTTTTAATTTAGCCATCAGCCTCGTGAACTCTTCCCACTCTTTGTCGACCTCCTCTTCGCTGCCTTCCGGGTGAATATTGACAAGGGCATCGCCCAAAAGTTCTTTCTTTCCGCTTTGGCTGGCCATTTTGATTTATTTAAAATGAAAAATTGGTCGAGCCACCCAGGAAATTGCTTTTTAACAATTTTCACGTCGAGATTTTCGATATTTTTCGAATCGCCCACGCGAATCGAATAAAGAATCACAGCTGCACTAAATCACCGGAAGTTCACCACCAAAATGCACATTTCTTGGCCCGAAGGTCAATGGCTCTCCGAGCGACAATTCCGCCGTTGATTTAAAATCGTTTTCTCACTCCGACCACGTCAATCGATTCGCATGGCGCTAAAGAATTTTCTATACTAATTAATCCTCCATAAGAAGAAAAAATGTTAAATGCAACATTTTATGGAGACACGCCATTGTCAATGGAGGCAGTAAGTCACACTGAAACTAACATCGTGGCTTGACCAACACCAGAAGCGAACTCTCATTCGGCCGCATCAGCCTCGGTGTGCCTTCAATTTATAAACTCATTAGTCCTCTCCGCGACTACTACGGCACTCACTCGGACACGCCAATTTTACTGGCTACGTTCACCGCACGAATCGTCGCATACATTCCAGCTTCGATTGCAAAGAACAAACAAAAAAAATACCTGCCCTTAGCGCGCCAACTATCGAGGGACAAAAGTTGCTCGAAATTTTTTTTTTCCATATATTTTCTCTTTTTTTTTCCTCAAAAACAAAGAAACAAGAAGGAACAATATTTTTCAAGGTTCACAATATCGATTAATCAGTTTGCCACCCTAGCCAACGAATTTGCAACCAGAAAGAGATGAGAATTCAACGAGCGAGTGAAAATATTGGTAAATATTTGAAAAAACAGAAAAACGTTGGGAAATCCGTGGTTCTTCATCGGATTTTGAACGAACGAGGACAAACGAATGCGATCGATTTGGTAGCGAGAGAAAAAAACATTTAAAACTGAACATCAACATGAAAAATAGAAATTTTTTTTTTTTAAATGAATAAAAAAATTAATATTGTTGGAGAAAACATAAATGGAGCGATGTTTGTGTTAGGGACTGTACTAAGTTGGTTCCGTAATGGGCCACTTCCCTCCCGAGAGTCCGGTGAGCAATCGGAGGCTCTGTGTTAAGGTTGTAGTAGTGGGTAACAGTCGCAGAGGGCTCGTAGGAAGCTGACTTCAAAGTCACGAGTTATCATTGATCAAAATTACCACGCAATTTGACACGTCTTACATTCACGACTTCCCTTGCTCCTGTGAGTCCCCTGCAACGGTAGGGTTAACCACGAGGGCCAAATTGCATTTTCACGAACGATCCCATTTCCTACTCGAGTGTGGCATCACGTTTTCCCACGTGTCAAAATGATTTTCAAGTTTGCAACGTTCAGATTCAACGAAAAATCATTTTCCATTAATGATTTATTGAATTTTCAAAATAATGACAATTTTCGTGTCTATTTTGTTTTTGGGTTGGAAGAAAAAATCGTTTTATCGTCCAGACAAAATATTGGAAAATAATAACGAGCTCGTGCTCGAGAAAAAAAAAAAAAACAGTATTTCGTTCAACGATGCAAACTTCAACATCGTTGTCCCTTGATCGATGGTCGCACGATAAATTCCTTATTGCCATGTGACACGATCAATTTTTCAATTCCTTTTTCATTTTTTTCTATTTTTATTTGCAAAACAACGCCAAGAGGCTGGAAAATAAAATTGGAACGATTGCAGGAAATGGACACGATGTTTCATCGCGGATTTGTACTTGACACACTTCGTAACCAACTCAATTTGTCGTCTTGATAATATTTTTTAAATTTGTTTCTCCCAAAAAATGTGTTTTAATCAGTTCGATCGTTAAAGATTCTTTCACGAGTTATTATCGTCATTTGAACGATCGCTAAAGATTCTTACCTTGGGCATTGTTAAAGCGATGATAATGAAATTTTTTTTATTATTTTTTTTTTGGCACAACACTCGTTACGATACGAGGATCTTTCTTCCTCTGTGGCAGAGATAAACTGAGCTAATTTTTAAATTTTGCATTGCACGAAGTTCGCTTTTTTATTCGGTGGTAAATTAAATCCTCTATTTGTCACGTGCAATGAACAACAGATTTTGTTTGATTATTGAACAACGAGAAAACAAAAAGGTGATAATGGAAGCATCGGAACGCCTGACTCCTTTGAAAAAGGTACCGCTGCTTCATGGTCGACTAATTATTTGAACTCGTACGTAAACAGGTCGAGAAGATAATCGCAAGATGAGGAAGGAACGAAAAACCGATAAAATCTTTCTGCTTCTGTTTTTTCACAATTTCCATCCCGATTGCAAAAAATTGACGATAATCTTTAGTAATTACGATGACGATATCTGCATCGATCCGGAAGTCTCAGAGTTCAGAATCAAAAAACCGATAAAATCATCGTGAAAACGTTTTTTTTTTTTTATTACATTGTGATCATTGAAATTGTTGGCGGTGAGTTGAAAATTGTATAAAATCAGAATAATCGTAATTGTTAATATTTACGATAACGAATGCATACGATTTTCGTTAATCAATCGTAATATTATCGAGTTCTTTATGAAAACTCCAAATTTCAATTGAATTTGGAAATCCTGGATGAAAGTCCGTGAGACAAAATGAAGAAAAGTTCGAATCACATACTCGCAACGTAAGGCTCTGCGTGGATGAATGATGATTCAGCTCTCGGTCTATCTTTTCGACGGGGTAATTTAATTCTTTGCGGGAATAACCAGCGCGACGAATCTCCAGTAGGAAGTTAAATTAAAGTGACATAATTGAATTCGTTGAAAATCACGATTTTTTGATTAATCAAATTTAATGAATCAAATGAATGATAAATTTTTTGTTGTTTTTATTATTTCCAAATACATTATCTTATATATATTTATATACATAATAAATAAATAAATAAACTAAATAAATATATATATCTATAAAATAAAATAAATTAATTAAATTGAAAAAAATGGAAGAAAAGAATTTTCAAATAAATCGAATTAATGAAAAAGAAAAAGAAAAAAATGAAAAATTTGGCGAGCCGATGTAAATTTAATATCAAGAGTACATGCGGCGTCGAGGAACAAATTTTATTAGAGCCAGCAAGTATAATCGACATCATTGATATCGAAACCCCTTTCGAGCATAATTTTTCTTCATTTTACACTGGATTTAAATTCTTCATTCAAATATTGAGTTAAGGGATTGAAGGGGCTCGTTAATCGGCATTAAAATTGTTGTGGCTCGAGTTTAATTTGTTTGGAGTGCGTACGGCGATGTCCCTTTGGGTTCCATGACCCCTTGGTGCCCTGCTGCCAGCTCTGTCGCAAGTATTCGTATCGCTTGGTAGGTATTGCACGACACTGAATTGCTTAATGCAAGTGTCCATGGGGACACGAAGAGCAATAAATTACCATCCTCGAATGCATCGCGCTTGTCATTGCATTTTGGCCAGCTCATTTTTTCAATTAGTCTTCCTTCCTGTTTAGTCAAGTGAATGACCTCCCTCCCTTTCTGCCTTTCTCTTTCGTCACTGCCACATCCGAATGACATTGTTCGAGCTTTCACCATTTTAGTCATCGCAGCATTAAAAAAAGAATTAGAATTTTTTTTTTTTTTTTTTAATAAAAAAAAAACTAAAAAAATTTAGTTGCAATAAAAAATTAGATTTTTCAGGTTCGAGGAACGTCCAGGCAGAAGCTCGATCATAAAAATTCCCATCGTGGATCGTCAAATTTCGTTGAAAAAGATTTTTCTTCTTGGGAATAAATGAAACTTGTGAATAAATTGAAGTAAAAAATTTTACAAGCCACGAATAATGAGCAATCGATGAAAATACTGGAGGCTAGTGAGACTGCGTTATCTAAAGAAAATATGGCAGTCTCGATACTGGAGTATGCTCAGAGTCACGTCCTACACGAGTTTATTATGCATAAATATCGAATTTTCGATAAAGCCAGACTTCTCGTCAGGCGAAAACATTTTCAGGCAGAGAAACGTAAAAGTTACATCCGATAACTCTTTGAACTCGATGCTACATAAAAGAACAGTCTTTTCCTGATAAGAACAACACAGGGGGAACCCGTTACGCCTTTACCAACGATTCCGGAATGTTCGAGCTCGTAACTCACCACTACGTCTCGCATTTTTATCCAACAATTCATTGTTGTAAATATCGTGAAAAAATCATCATCACAACTTTGATATTTTCTCTAGAATTCATTGCTAAAGTGCTCGCAATTATCGCGAAGGATTTCAAACATCCTGGAGGAAATTGACCAGAAAAACGAGCGACAAATCATTCGAAGATTCCAAAATATAAATTTTGAATAAAAAATCCGCAACGATTAGAAACTTGATCAAACTTTTTGACGAGTTTTTATTTTCTCTCTCTCTCTCTCTCTCTCTCTCTCGCCCGTGCCCTTCCGATGATATTGAAGTTTGCATCTTTGGAAAAAACCGAAAAAATTATTTTTTAATTATTATTTTTATAATTAATTCACTTTTTCTATTTTTTTTTTTTTTTTAAATTCAGCTTAGGAATGAAAAAAAACGTCTGGGTCGCCATTTTTGACGGATATTTTCCGAAAATTTCGCACTCTATTAAAAGAAAATTAGTTTTTGTTCTCGTTCAACGATGCGAACTCCAAGATCGTCCTTTCCGGCAAACACGATGCACTAAATATGAGGCTATGGGGTCTCGAAAAAATGAGTAAAATGTGATAAAAAAAAAAAACTAAAAAATCTGCCTCGAAAATTGAATATTTCGTTGTTCGTAATTGTTGAAAATAATTCCAACTGCGTCGGAGGATCGAGGAATAATAAAATCTTTGCGGCAAAGTGCGATTGACATAAAAACATAAATCTTTGGTGTTAGTTCGTGACCCGATCGGAGATTCTGAAATAATAAATTGTAAATGAAATCCGGGGCGGGAGACGATATGATGAAAAATTGACGTTTCATTGGTCAACGAACTTTCCCCCGTGGCAAGGAGACGTTCGCGGAATAAACATGAACAATCAAAGTGCAAGAAAAATCGGAACGAAATTGTCTTGTCGAATTGGGACGTGGGATGAAAAAAAAAGAGAAGAAAAGGTGGACGAGCTCAGCGAAAATGGCAACTCGATTATTTTCTTATTTACAATACTTTTATCTCGTGTACAGAATGGAATAGCGTGTTTGAAGAAGAGTAGTCGCGTGTGTTATCGCCTCGTGACGACAACGCCCTCCCCGAAATATCGGCGCGACGAAATAAGCTCCAAAAAAGCGAATAAATAAAATAAAAGATAAAGTTAATATCGAGCAGCGGGTATTTTTCGACCTTGTATTTCATGGTTACGAATATTTAGTCATTTTTTTCTAGATCAAACGAACCGTAATTGGTGAGGATTGACAAACAGTGCGCGGTGCTAATAAGCAAAATATATACGACGAATCATATAGGATCGCCTAGAAAAGATGGGCCTGAAGTTTGCGTCGACGCAATGCCACGAAATGAAAAAAAAATATAAAAAAAATGATTCGTCACTTTTTTTCGATTTTTTTTTTTTTTTTTTTTTTTTTTTTTTTTTTTTTTTTTTTTTTTTTTTTTTTTTTTTTTTTTTTTTTTTTTTTTTTTTTTTTTTTTTTTTTTTGCGTCGATGCAAACTTCGGGCTCATTAGAAAAGAGGAGACGAGTTTCTTCGTCACCAGGGTAGAGAATCTTTTCATCCGAACGCGTTGCATCACGACCAACATTCTATTATTATAGATTGTCATTAGCAATAACCATAAAAACGAGATATTCTTCCGTTCATCTCCAGCATCAATGCCTCCAGTTGTGGTCGCAAAAAACAAATCAAACATAGAGACAAGAGTAATGGATTCAATTCCACATTGCGAGCTCTCGCTTCATTGACGATTATGATCGGCGCTCTGGCACGCGCGCTCGTCAACCACGCTCTCTACAGGAACTTCCAACAATCGCGATCAAATTTCTTCAAAAATAAATGCCGGATTTGCAAAAAAAAAAACAAAAAAAAAACAAAAAAAATTTGTTCCCCAAAACTTTCTATTCATCGGAGAAAAAAAACCATCACGAGGGCTGACAAAGCAAACCGGGTCTCAAAGACCCGAGCAGTTTGGAGAATTTTCACTGAATGTCTTGAAACAAAAAAACAAAAAAACCAGGCGAAGAGCATTTTTCCTCAGGATTCAAAATGTCCATTGCATCCGTGAATGCGTGTTTTAGTTGGCTCGCATAATATTCATATGTATATCGACAGCACGCATGAATTATTAAATCCGTCAATGTGCTACGAATACGATCGTATTGTGTATGAAACTTTACGCAAATGAGATTTGACGAGAACCTCAAGGTCATCCTGTTCGTTTCCGATCGAACTACATATCCGTTGCGTCATCGTATTATCTGTACACTATCTCGTAACATTTATAGACACACAGACACACACACACCCATGTGTATGTACGAGTATAATAAACGAAACCGCGCACGCTCAATAATTCACCGAACCGTTAAGAATCCGTGAATTCATCATTTTATTCATCGTAGAAAAATAAGGATTTATTGAACGATCGTATACAAAAGCTCGTGAAGAATTTTCAATAAACTTTGGCGGACGATGTGATTCAGATTCATGCACTTATCTATAATGAATTTGATGGGAATTACCTAGGGGCTTGGAAATAAATTGATCACGATTGTAGAAAAAGTAAGTTCGGTCAATCGAACTCATTATTGCGCTAATAAATACGAGCCTGAAGTTTGCATCGCCGCAATGCTACGAAATGAAAGAAAAAAACATAATAAATGATTCGTCACTTTTTTTCGATGTTTTTTTCCTTTACTTGCGCCTCTTACCTTTTTTGGACCCGACGAATTGATTCGAAAAATAAAAAAAATGACGAATTGTATTTTTTTTGTTTTTGTTTTTTCTTTTCGTAAGAGTTTCCTTGATTTTTATTATTGGCAACAAGAGTTTTTGGCATTTTTAGGTTCCTCGCAAAAGCACGGATGATGTTGAAGTTGGAATGCAACGAAATTTTGTTTTTTCCTAAGCAGGAGCTCGTTACTACTTTCCAATATTTTGTCTGGACGATAAAACGACTCTCTCTCTTGCGACCCAAAAACTAAATAGACACGTAAATTGTCATTATTTCGAAAATTCAATAAATTATTTATGGACAATTATTTTTCGTTGGATCTGAACGTTGCAAACTTCAGAATCATCAACATGGAGGTTTACACATGAGTTTTGATGAGAAATTTCACTGGTTCATGGCCAGACACATTGGCAATAGCAATCAGGCAACGTTCGATTTTATTCGAATAGCCAGAGACAAGAGTTTTCGTTATTTTGGTGTCTCGGTGGCTGCGAAATTACAAGATCGTTACGAACGTGAAAAATAATATTGATTTTTTGAGCAATTTCACTGGGTAAACAAGGTCAAGGGCGTTGGCATCTTCGAGGCTCGAGACCATACAGGTTTATGTGGTTCTTGGGACCAATTTCATGGGCTGAACATCAAGTTCATTGGCAACATCGATGCAAGAGTTGATTTGATTCAAATGGTAAGAGATTCCACCATTGTTATTGACTTTTTTCATGGCTGCTCTCTCAGGGTCGCCCGCAACAAGGACAGCGTCTTCTCCGGTGTGAGGTAAACTTCTAAGCTGCTGAACAAGATGACTGAGACGTTCTTTCGAGCCAGAACCAAAAGCTTCCGGATTAATGGCCATAAAGCAATGTCCAAGGTTGGCTATTTCAGCTCCTGACTTCCAGGATCTTATGTTCGGTCCATATTTACTTCCGCTCAATATGCCGCACAATATTTCGACCATCAAAGCTAAACCGTAGCCCTTGTAGCCAGAGTTCTCTTCTACTCCACCAAGTGGCATCAATAAACAGTTGTCGAAAGCCTCTTGGGCGTTTTTCGTTTGTTTACCATCGCTCCCCATCGCCCAACCTTCCGGTATGTCTTGTTCCTTTCTGATTGCCAATTCAATCTTACCCAAGGCCACTGCCGTCGTTGCCATATCCAACACGAAACTGTCATCTTCCTTCGTTGCTGCCATTCCAAGTGACAACGGATTCGTTCCCAACGCTGATGCTTTACTCCGCGTTGGTGCCATCAACGGACTCGTGTTTGTGCAACTGAAACCCACGAGGTTTTCCTGCATCGCCATCAACGTGTAATAACCACAAATCCCATAGTGATTCGAACCTCGGGCTGACACCATCCCAATCCCAAATTTCTTCGCCTTTTCTATCGCCATCTCCATGCAGAACTTTCCAACCACTTGGCCTAGAGCGTTCTTACCATCCACCAGAGCTATAGCCTGTTGAAAATATTACGTTCTCATTTGTAATCGTCAAACCTTACGAGGAACACCATAGTGCTCAATATTCCTATGGCTGTGTCTCCAGAAACGAATTTTTCCATTATTTATTACCAAAAACCATTTTTTTTCAATCCAGATACTTTTTTACTGGAAAACAATTGGAGCACTCTGTTTTTTTTCTTTACGTTGAAATGGAAACGACGTTTGCAACAAAGGATTTGACTTTTATCGCTAATCGATGTTGTGCTCTTGATAAGAAGCAGGTGATCTTGAGTTTTAGATCTTGAGCCATTCGAGAATGCCCTCATTAATGAACGGGATCATTTTTTTTCGAAATAATTGTTACGATACCCACGAAAAACTATTGGTCGTTACTCTCAATTGAAAATCGAATGAACACAGTTTTGAACCGATCGCGGCATAAGCAGGTTGCATAACATGGAAAAAGAAAAAAAGAAACGGTCTTAATCCAAGGTGCGCATATCTTATCACGGCATCGGTTGTTAATATCTCGAAGGCCGCGTCTGCGCTCCGTTCGATTCGAATAATTAACCTCATTTTCAGGCGACGATCAAACACCGGGAAATTTAGTGCACAATTCGAGTCAATAGAGACTGCCGATACCTCTGATTGAATAATTTATTGATAACGGTAATACGAAATAAAATTTCATCATTCAGACATGTGGATTGTCTAAAGCATGCAATTTTGGATCGAAAGTTCCTTAGCCGTTTTTCGATACGAAGCACTGGTGACGAGATATATTAATTGACGAAAAGCAGCCAATCCCACGCTCCGGGGCCACGCCCACTCTGCCTCGCTGGCGCTTGAGATTGGTCGGTCTACGTTTAGCGAATATCTCCTCACTGAGGCATCGGACAAAAAAGTTGCTCAGGACTATTCGGTTTAGAATTCGACAAAGTACGCTTGTTCAGAATCTCAAAACAAAATTTCGAAGTTCTATTTTTTTTTTTTCTCAAAATTAATTGTGAAATAAATGAAAAAAAAATTTGCATTAAAATGACCTGAAAATCAGTGACGATTTCGGGCACGGCGGTAGGATCGGTGATCCTGGTTTTGATGTCGTGGACGTACATCTGCATGCGATTCATGCCATGGCTGAAATGACCCCGGTAATCAGCAGTCATTAAATGATGAGCCACGGTAATGGCGTCCTCTTGTTTCGTGCCGACGCGTCGCATGCAGTCAGCGATGAACCTTGTGACTTCGTCCTTAGGGACGACGAGGTCATCGACCTGGCTCACGTGCTCGCTTCGAGCTTTGGACGACGTCATTGCCCTTGGGGCAGTGAAGAATGCCCTTGAGATTTGAGAATCTAGCTTACGAGTGAGACTCGTGTGACTCGAGTTAATTCTCGAAGGTTCTGCTCGAAGTACGCCACGTCCAATGACGTTGAAATTTCCACTGAACATTTTTCCAATCATCAACCGGCTTTTTAACATCTTGCCACTCATAACGCACTCTCTTTTCTCCCTTTTTGTATTACGATTATTATATCTCCACGCTTATCACCCAACGAGCCTGTTTTTGTCTTCGTATCTCTTTGTAAACACACCGAATCATTCACGCGCGTTTCGTTCTCTCGTTTTGTGGATGCGCGACTATCGAGTCGTTCCCCACAGGCTCTCGTGCTTGTTGCGTATAAACGATCGTGACCGAGCAACGGTATACAACCAAACGAACCTTCTCAGCGACCGTCCTACGTTTCGTTCGGTACACACTCACGCAGTGAGCTTATGTACGCTCCTATCGAAACATGTACATATTATAGAAACATCTCATCCGATCGGATATATCTCCATCGCCCTATGATCTATGCTCCGAGGGAGTCGAGCACTAACGACGAAAATATCGACGAAAAAGTGGAGAGGGGTTCGGAAGACTACTTCGTAGATTTGATTTCTCATTTCGTCCACGTTACCTCCAATCTTTTATCAATTAACCACATCGCCAACTCTTTTCACGATTATCTAATAATTATTCCTCCAATCAGGAGGAACAAAAAATACAAAATGGCCTACGAGTATTCTTTGTTACGTAAAAACTCATTCGCTTGAAAAACTCTCCAGGTTTTTCGATGAAATAAAAAACGATTCGTCGTGCCAAAGTTTCCGTTTTTTTTTCTCCGAAATTTGGTTGAAAATTCCTCCACGATTTTTGTCATTCGTCATCTTCGCAAATGTCTTAATTATTTTCAGACACCCCTCCCCCCTCCCCCTGCCCTTCGATGTGTGGCCAGTCAGGTAAAAAGTGATAACGAACGAGTCACATCATAGCTCGGGGCCGTATCACCTTCGACGACTATACAATCGTATATATCGCTCTTACGATTCTTATACACACATGCGGCTTTATATTTACGCAAGAGTTTCACACCTGTTGAGCTCTGAACTAAATAGAAGCTTCAAACGATCAATTAACGACTCTCAGAACGCTCAGCTCGTCGTTAATGATACGACCTTAAAATACGATGATTCGAATACATCGTACACGACCAATCAGTTATTATAACCATTCATTTATTACTTGCCAATCGTTACAGATCGAAGAACCGATTTTTTTCTCACTTTGTTATTTATTGATTCGTTGGCACATTTAATCAAGTTTCAGCAAAAATGTTTCGATTAATCCGTTTTGCTGATTGGATCTAAACCGAGATTTAAATGAATTTTCCAAAATTTGGTAAAATCGAATGAGCCTCAAGTTTGCATCGACGCAATGTCACGAAATGAAAAAAAAAACGATTCGTCATTTTTTTATATTATGAATCCATTCCTGGGGTCCAGAAAAGGCAACAGGCAAATGAAGAAAAAAAAATCGAAAAAAGGTGACGAATCATTGATTTTTTCACTTTTTTCTTCAATTTCGAGAAAATTCACGTTTTTGAAGAATTTTTTTTTCGCTTCATTATTTTATACGGAGTTTGGATCCTTGGTAAGCTTAAGGGCTTGGAATCGAGGATCCAGACGGAAGCGTAATTGGCACTTTTATGCTCTACTACCACGTGTACCCTTTTTTTTTAGTCGCCTTTATAAATCGCGTTTTCTCTTTAAATTGATGGTTTTTACGATCGTTTCCGGAAGCGATTTCAGTTCGCAGACTTTGAGAAATCAAAAGAGTAACGCCTTATGAATTTTATGGAGCAATTTGAGGTGAACGATTGCGAGGTTAATGGTAAAAATGATTTTTTGATCGGTGGTGATAAAAACTTGAATTTCCTCGAGGCGACCAATTTTTTTGTCAGAATTCTCGAGCGTACGAAAATTTAACGTGCGAGTTTTTTTTTCGAAACCGTTGGGAGCTTCCAATTCCGAGGCAATTCGTCAAGGAGAAGAAAACATTTTTTTTGTTTTCGTGGCTCGACTTCTTTTCCTTATTTCGAGTTAATTTTCTCGTGGCCATGTAACGGTCGAAATAAGAGAAACGACAACAAAATCCACTTCGAGGCAATGCACACCTTTTGAACAAGTGGCATACGCAGAGCCGAGAGTCACTCGGCAGTACTAAGAGTGCTATAAATAAAAAATGAAAATAAAGTAGTTGCTTGGCCGGCCTACAGAGCTGCAGCATTTGATATTATTTATCGTCATTATTTCTGCATTTCGCACAATCTTATCATTTTCCTTGTTGTCTGCATATTCTTCCTCCCACGTACAAACGCGATCATCCTAGTTAGTGTCTTTCAAAGAAAAGAATCGACAGCATTGAAAAAAAAATGGGAATAAAATAAAAGAATGAATCCATATCGAACAGGAATTCCGTTCGAATTATTTTCAATTCTGTATAATATTCAAGGAACACTGACGACGTGTCTTTATTTGCCTCGTTCACGACTCATCCTTTTATTTATTTTTCCTCAACCTGCTCGATCAATTTCCCCTTTGGGAGACTTTGAGAATAGCGCCAAAAAAAAATAAAGTCTCTGTCAACTTACCAAAGTATTCTGGTATCCAAGTCCGCATTCGCGACGTTCTCTCAAGCCCCTTCCCGCCATCTTCGGCCGTGTGTTTTTAACGATGCGAAAAAAATCGATCGGAAACTTTTATGATCGCGGCCGATTCGAATGCTCAGGGAAATAAAAAATAAAGAAACACTCAGGGGCACACACTCACGAGTATAAGTGAAAATTGTTACGTCAAGTTTTCAGAATAGCAGAGATTTTATCAGTTTTCATTCAGGGAATCAGTTGTTTTCTCGAAATCTCGAAACGCTCGTGTAGTTTTATTTTATTCCATATTATTATTATTATCGTTTTTATTATTTCTGTTATTTCATTGAAATGGTCTTCGAGCCCTGTGACCGCTATCTCCGTTGACCTCTGCTGGCACTTCACTTTATTCTTGTTTACGTATCTCGTTTGACACTACACGAAAAGTATCTCGATTTCTGTGAACGCAGCATTCGATTCGATTCGGACGTGTGAATATAAAATACGTGCAAAAAATAAGCAGCCAATGTCAATGTTTATGGAGATTGGGCAGCGATGAATAATCGTTCGATTGGTAAAGAATAATTTTTCAAGTCCGATGTAAAATATGAGTGAAATCAAACTTTTGCCACAATTATCACATTCTGCACGTATACCGGAGGATTTCGCTGACATTCGCGCGATAATTCCATCTGGGAATTATCTCGTTGCGTCGATAAGTGAATAAAAAATATAAAATAAAAGTTGTGATCTCGAGATCTCGTGAAATTCTTTGTTAATGTTTGTTTTGAAAAATTCTAACACTTCGATCGCCACGGGCACGCGGTCTCGCGTGCTATGACTTTTGTTTGTTTGTTACGATTCGTCGGTTGATGCTTTTTCCATATTTCGACTGAAGATTCATTGACGTTATTATGTGAGAAAAAAGTTCGCTCTGTGTAAAACATGCATTTGTTTTCGTTCATAAAAATAAATCCTCCCAAGTGATCAACTCAAAGGTTGAAATAAAAATGGATATCGAGAAAGAAAAATCGCGAAAATTCACAAGTACGAGAGAAGATTAACGACTACGGCGACGACGACGACGACGACGCCGTTCGACGACGCGTGGCGACGACGTCTGTCCGGCAGGACGGTCGTGACTCGACTGATAGGTGTACCCCGACGAATAAGGTATCCGCGATTTCTTGCGGTTTCGTTGGAATATCGAAAACCCCTCGGTTCACACAATTCTCGGCCAACAGAGCACGGAGTTTCCTCCTTTCTGTTAGAGTCTCTTTTATTTCACAGGTTGTGCAAACACGATACGTTTTGTATCGTAGGTGGCGATCTCTCTCTCTCTCTCGCTCTCAAACCAACGAGTCACGTGACGCCCCGACACTGAGAGTTTAACTTATTTTTATGTTTTTCGTAGTTGTTGTCACATCTGCGCAAAGCGGATGAGAATTAACACAAATTTTCATCTTGATCTTTTGCATCTCTCGTAACCGTTCCTCGATTTATCGAGATATCTTGTCAGTATTTTAAACGCGATCGCGTTTATTCACTTTTTTATTTTGCTGATAAGAAAACTCGATTATTATCAGTATCGATTTCCTTCAATTTCAAATATTTACGTTACTTTTTCTCCGCATCTCGATTTCATACGAATTTTCAACAATTCCAATATTTCCTTGCATCAACCTTGGCAGATTTTCTGCCAAGTTATGATTTTCTGCCAAGTTATGATTTTCTGATGATCCTGAAAGTGAATGAGTTCCGTCGAGTGCCTCAGACACTCATTCATCGCTCTCCAGTGCAAATAAACAATTCGCAGTGTCAATAACTTTCACTTTTTGTTTACTGCGAATAAAAGAGCTTCCGAGTGCAGCCAAAAAGTGTTTCCGAGTGTCAAGCTTCATCAAAGAAACTTTGATAAATTAATATTAATGTTTGTCGTTGAATATTTTATAAATTTTACACTACTCATCGTTTTGAGTGTTGATAATTTGGAAAAAACTCAATAAGACTTTGATTCATGGCTCGGTGAGTCGCTATTGACACATGACAAAACAGTTAGTCTCTTTTTTATTGAGGTAAGAGCGAACGCTGCGTGCAAAATCATAAACACACTAAGAACTTGTAAATGACACATGCAACTTTTGCATTCCACAGTGAATGGAGAAAAAGAAGTCTTTGGATGAAACGGATCACAGCGAAGATTAGATAATAAACAGGGAGGTCACGGTGTTCCGATATCTCTTTTTTCCTTCCCCCTCCTATCCTCGCTGCGGAGAATAAAATAATTTTGACAAAAGAGCCAGAAAGAGAGGATTTTCGTGACGAATCGTTTGTAATATTGTTTTATGTGTATATATTAAATATTAATCGTACACAAAATACACGTTTAAAAGGTTACAAACATTTGTAACTTACACACGTGACGTTTTTCTGGTTGCAACGTTTTAAGCCTGTTATTTCTTCTGTGCTTAGTTTTTTCTGAAGAGCTTGTGAACAAACGTTCACTTGGCCCCTTTGACCTCTAGTTTTATTTCTTTAACGCCCTTAATTCCCTCGACAACAATCGTATAGACAATAATTGTAATTATTAACAATAATAGTAGCAAATTTTTCTGGATTTTCGTGTAAAAATACAAAGTTACGAAGTGGCGAATTAAAACTTTTTGTCTTTCGCTCATTGGATTCTTTTCAAACGGTTTTTGTGCTGCTTTTCGCTTCAATTATTATCATTTTGCTTTTCTTAACAAGCGCTAAATCGTGCGTATCTTTTTCAACATTTTTCTTCCCCTTTCTATCCCAGACGTACGACTATTCTTATTGTCTTTGTTATTTTTTTTTTTTTAAATACTTGGCTCTAATTGGCGGATATGGAAATCAAGAAAAATATTATAACCGTTGAGGCACTTCGCTTTCTGCTGATCGATCGCGCTACGTCGATACGCTCCGTCGTCCTCGTCCTTTATCTTCTCCAACTCCTTCCATTCACTTTCCACTCTCTACCGGCTTCGTGGGCTCCTCACTCGATGAACTTGGCAATATGGAAGCTGCAAAAACATTACGAACACGTCAGACATCAATAACGTTTTTGAAAATCATTAGAGGGACAATAACGACCGAAGCTCAAGTCTTCGCAATTTCTTTTTACTTCACTCTTAATGCACTCTGTGATTTAAATCATTAAAAAATATCGCCGATCATTTGATTTTTCCGCAAAGGGATGAAAAACTAGAGAAAATATTTGTTTCCGGTTCAAGGGTCTTGCTGCATTACATTCTAATCAAATGGAAAATATTAAAAATGTTAGATTTCCGAAATTGGTATCCGATACATGCAAATTTTCTTCATGGCCCGTTTTCCGGAAAAAATCCGAGTTTTTTTGCCGATTTTCGTGCCGCACGGTTCTCCAAATTTTTTAACAGATTTCTCAAAAAATTCGTAGCCTTGAACAGTAAAAGTTGATTCCACGATTCGCTCGACAGGAAAGATCAAGCGAAAGATCGATCGAGTTGAAAAATTAACTCGGCGAGTTCGTGAGAGATTTTTGCATCACAAGAATTACGAGCAATTCTTTATTAATTCTTCATCGTTATGTGAAATTATAAGAATTTGGATTTGTCAAGCGTTGTTTTCCTAAGTCTGTTATTAGTTTACGCGATTATAAGACATGCCGCGATAAAAATGCATCCTCGGGAAATTCAGCAATCCATTCGACTCGCGGTGAGACAATTGCGAAGATTCGGTACTCGTTTGAGTGCGGCATGCAACAAGTTCAACCAAGACATCGTGGCGAGCGGAATGTTTCGATGAACAAACGTGTCCAAATGTTTCGACACGTGTTTGATAATGGTTGATCAATATGATACGCGGTGAATTAAAAACGATACGACCCGACGCTGCACCTTCAGCAATTGCATTCGAAAATGATACGTGATTAATTTTCTAAATATTGCTCAAATGTTCGTTTATGTTTATCAATAGAATTTTGTTGAGAATCTCGCTTACAAATTATTCCACACCCCGAATCACGCGATTATCGTGGCGTGAAAATGAGAGAAGCAAATGGCTTTCAAATTGATGAACCCTAAGTTTGCATCGACGCAATGCCACGAAATGGAAAAAAAAATTTTTTTTACTTGATTCGTAACTTTTTTATTTTACGAATTCATTCGTGACGTTCAAAATTCGAAAAAAAGTGAGGAATCATTTTTTTTTTCCATTTCGTGGCATTGCATCGATGCAAACTTCAGGCTCATTCAAATTGTCGAATAAACTTGGAAACAATATTTTTTGAATATAAGATTAGCAGCAAAGTGAATCGATGAAAATCCTTTGCAATATTCTTTTGCAAAATTCCTGACACTTTGAGAAAAATCCAAGTTACACGTTCTCCTTGCTTTTCCTCAGGCTCTAGGCGTTTTTTCGACAGCCATTCAAATTCAAAAGGTTCGTGGCTTGCAGACGGATGCCATGTCCAGTTTCACAAACGTTACAGTTTGCAATAGGCTGCAACTAGACACGACATCCGTCCAGACGCAACAAACGTTTCGTGCGTAATTTTTGTTGTTTTCTAATATTGAGGATTTCCAATAAAAATGTGTGTTTGGCTGTATCTCTCGTATTCTGTCCCAAGGAATTAACGATTGAGTTGTATACTCACTAATGATAATAATCAGTATAACGACGCAGATAATGCCAATGATAATCATCATTTTAAGATTTTTCCACCAGTATTTCCTCTTAAGTTTTCCAGCCTGTTGTTCGAACTGAGCTGCGCCCTGTTGTAACGCGTCTGCTCTATTGTCGAGCTCCGACAACTTTTGATCTCGTTCCATGACTTTTTCGACGTTCACTTTCATTATGCCAACGACTTCGTCCACTTTCGCTTGCGTTTGTTGAAGTTTCTTTGTTGAGACGGCCTGTTGAGGCGTTCGGGGTCCTCCCAAATCACCGTCTCCGGAATATCCACCTGCGTCCATTTTGCTGCAAACAAAAAGCATGGATTTTGCATGGCTGTGTTCGGAAACTTCACTCCTCTATATGGAGCGTTCTTTTTTGGCTCCTGGTCGCGGTGCACATGAAATTTTTCGGTGGAAACGTTTTTTTTCGCGTTCCGGTAGTTTTCTTTACGTTTTTCAATTTTTTTTCACTCGGATTTGGAAAAAAAACTCGAGACAATGATAACGAAACGTCATGCACGACGCGTTTGCATTTTTACAGGCAATTATTGGTGCGAAATGACGGCGAATAAAAAGAAATGTACACGCCCTTAACCTCAAAAAAGCAAGATTCGAGGAAAGCTGTTGTACGCACCTGCGCAATTAAAATCGCCAAGAAATATAAGCCAAAGCAACAGTTTCCGTTGCGATATGTCGAAGATTTAAAAAAAGGTACTGTAGAAAAACTGAATTGGGAAATGAGTGAAAATGTTGGAACGCGACTGATTTTTGACGTTTCCGTAAGTAGCAGATTGGATGGCAGTGCTGCAGCAAGCACTTGAATAAACGACAAGTAGCGACTAAAAAAACACACACACAGAGCTCGTGTCAACGACGTAATTCTCCAGGAACGAATGCTCTTTTCGCAAAGATTTATCAATATCGAAACCCAGAACTTCACGTCACGCGGTATACTTACGGGTTTGTTTTGTTTTATCAATTATTTCCGGTCCTCAACGAAAAGTATTTTAAAAGTTCGATTCGTTAATGAAGGTGTAGTTCAGTAACTGAGACGTCAGAATAACCAATACAATAGATAGGCTTTGTGGTCAAGTGCGTTACAAAGAAAAAAAATATGGGAGCTCACAGACACGCTCACACGCTGAAACTCGGGGAAAAATAACGGGGCACGTTTCCAATATGGCCAGCCCTGGTGAAAATAAATGACTGAGAATCGAGGAGCAGGATAAATGACGTCATTTTTCAAATTGCGATAGAATGAATTGACATGTAGCGTGTATGCGTGCGGAGAATACACAAAGGAATGTTTTATATAGGTTATGAATGACTGAGGTCGAGGCTTTTTATCGACGCTAACGTAACCCTGTCTATGTAATAGTCGGGTCACGCAAAAGACGTTTCTTTTTTAGAAACTCTAAGCTACATAAACGTTGATGTGTACGTGAATTCCCGACCACGCGACCGGAAAAATACAAAACAAAATCCCCCCGTAAAAAATGTTGAAATCGGTAAAAAAACGAACACGTGGCGTCATCTTACGCGCGGTATTCTCGAGATACTGCTTTATCGACCGTAACTTTTTTCAAGATAACACAGGGAATCACTTTGACTTCACACACTTTACATTTTGTTATTGATCATAATGCGTCAAAGGTCAATTGACGCTGCAGATTTTTCGATTATTGAATAATGGATGTCCAAGTTTATCGTGCGAAACACTCTAACTCAACATTACCACGATTATTTAATTTTTATCATACCACAGAGAATAAAATTAAGAAATGTACACGCGATCGATGTTTTGTGCCGCGAGAAACTATACGGACCAGAACAAAAACAGAAGAGATGAAGCAAAAAAGGCTGAGAGTGAAATACAAAAATGGAAAATGAAGGAAAAACGGTCGTTCAACTTACAGTTCTCCATTTTGGATCTCTTCTTTCTTGATGAAGCCACGAAATTAAGGTTTTCCACGGTTGTTGACATCACGTAGTCGAGAACACCAGAAGAGATTGTATTCGTACGCGCGGCGAGAAAATAATGAGCTTTCTATCTCATAAATAAATGTGGCCAGCTGAGCAAAGTTGCCACTAGATTTTGTTCTTTAGTAGCGATACGGAATGTGCGTTTGTGAATAGTTACGATGCCCAAGGGTAAAAAAGCGAAATTCTTCGCAACCCCTTCCCCTTCTCTCGTCATTTTGTTGATATCCAGCGAAGAGGGAAATGCCTCATTCGCGTTCGCGCTTGCCCGCGCGCGGGCGCGTGTCACAAGAGGGGGCGTCGCCAATTTTATTGACTCGACGGTCGGCGCACGCGCGAATTTGACGCTTATGCACCAAACCTTGTTTGGGAACGTAAAGGACGAATTCGAGAGGTCGCGGTGCGATAAACGTTTGTCGATTGTTGACCAGAGCATATAACTCGACATTAAACTTATTAGCAAAGAAATTAAATTCCCACGTCGTTTCACGGGAAACTCTGTGGGAACGAAAAATTGTTAGGATTCGTATTGGACTCGGAAATTTCGAGTTATTGGAGGCAAACTCGAAAGTGACGATCAAAACAGCGGGAAATCCTGACGATCAGATTGGTCGAACGGAATATCGAAAGTGGCAACTCGCGATAGATCGATCCTTTAACTGATGTTTTCGGGCTGTCGTCGTCGGCTGCGCTCACGATTATTGCGACTCGAGAAAGAGAAGGAGTGATAAAGTTTCGCCCTTTTGACACTCTCGCTCTCGCATACTTGCGCCTCCCTCTCAGGCTCGACTTCGTACCTCGAAAATTTATCAATACCCCCGTGCGCGAATAGACCACCCGAGTGAGCTGCGGCGCGGACCAGTAGTAGTCCGATCCTCTCGAACTCACCCTGAAATATTATTTCTACGAGAGAACGAGACAAAAAATATCACTCTTATTTCTAGAAACTATTAAAAACCCACTTTCTAACGGAAACTTAAATATTGTGATTATTTTCCGGAGAAGCAAAGGAGCGTCGGACTTTTTTTGGACCTAATAAGTGTCTGCGGGAAAACCAATCGCAACGAATATGTGAGTATATACCGAGTGAAATTATCGTCAAACGGAAAAAATATCTCCCGCCTTTCGCCCACGACCAAAAAACCTAAAAAAATGTGTAAAAAATCGTTTCTTCCATTCTTCCAACTATCCTCCCCGAATCTCGACGAATCTCTTCCTTTTCGTTGCAGTTTTCATTGTGTTTCGAGCCCTCAAAGAACATTGAATAAACGTACAAAACGTTGGTTCGATTTTCGACCACTGGCCATCGTTTTGCCAAGTCTCTAGCGGACTACCCCGACCTCTTTTTTTTTCTCCAACCCATACAAACGTATCCTTCCTTGTGTATTCCCTGATCCATACGAATGGTGCATTTTTGTTACTCGAAAAAAATCATTTTCATCGACATTCATTAATGGAACGTTTTTCCTTCGAGCAACACTGAAGAAAGAGAAAGAATGAGGAGAGGGAGAGAGAGAGGAAGGAGCAAATGGAGAATGAGAGTCGACTTGCACGACACCATTTCCCGTTTCGCGAATCGATGAATCGTCGCTGTCTCGCTCGCTCTCTCGTCTCTTCTTTATTCCCTTTTCGCACGTCAAAAAATAAATGCTCGCAATAATGTCACGAGAGAATGAAAATAAGTTGCAGTCCATTATTGACATTTTGAGTCGGGGAAAGAAATCGAACGAATGAGACAAGTTCGTGACTACAAACGTATATGCAATCCCCGATCGATATAAGGCGGAATGAGCGTGTTAAATATTCGTTAATAGTTTTCATTCTTCGTGTAAAACGGCTCGTGCGTTCTGATTGTACGTGCTCGATGGAACGTGAATGGGGGTAAATCGATAGGAAAAAAAACGGGAAAAAAGCGTTACTTTGACTGGGACGCTTAAGCCGAACGGTAAAGACACGAAAACAGAAAAGGGGCCAGAGACATTCTGAAACATTCGAGTATCCCTGAGCCTCTTTCTGATTGGACTAGGTCAATAATAATAATGACAACAACAACAACAATAATAACGAATCGATGAATGAAACGTTCTAGCAATTTTTTTTATTCCATTCATATTTTTACAAATAATAAAATTTCGCTGTTTTTCTCCTTTTCGACAATTTTTCTCGTTACTTCGACGAAGCCTCATGACATTTTCGAATCTTATTCATCAAATCGTTCCATTAATATTAAAGGAAGAGCTTTTCGGGGTAAGAAACATTTTAAGACGCAATTTCTGAGACCTTTGTCGTCAATCGATTCTCATAGACGTACATTCTGCCAGTAGACTTTCCCCCAACCTCTCCGCTGCTCACCCCCGCCCCGTTTCTGTCGTCGACAACCACCACGGCCGGTTTCCTATCACCACTACAATTTCCAATAAAACGCAGCGATTCTTTGCGCTGCATTTTCAAACTTTTTGCTTTCTCTTTCTTCGATTTTGATATTTTCATGTCTCCGTGGTCGCGTACATCGAATAATTATTTTAACCTGATAGTAAATGGTGTATAAAAGTGACAGGAAGTGACAAATTTGGGAAAATTGTCGTCAAACTAATTGGTTCCCGGAGTTTTCATCAAACATGTCGATTTTTTTATCGTTCGAGGAGAAAAATTGTCGAATTTTTTGAAATGTGGGAATTCACAACGTCAAAGCTCAGCGTAACGTGTTTCGAACTCGCGTCACCGAACCTATCGAGATAATCAATGGAGAAGGTTATCGTCGTAGCTGTGTATTATGATTATGTTGCGGTGCCAACAACCGTGGGATTGAACAGCCCCACACTTTCATTCCGACCAACTTTCCTCCGCGAAATAAATTCGACCGGGAGTTTTCTTTTTATTGATATTTTTTTCGATCTCTCGATTTTTTTTTCGTTCACCGATTTTGCTGGTTCATGTTTAGGAAGAGGAATTGTAAATGGAAGAAAACTGAAAATTTTTCTCACTAATCCAAACAGTGTCGATGGATTATGCAAGAGTTTCCAGGTCCAGCTCAAAGTTTCCACTCGTACCAAGCCCCTAATGTTATTTCCAGCTCGATAATGGTTTTTGCATCTCTGACGTGGAAAATCTTCTTACATCTCACGTGATTTTCAAACCTCAACAGCCTTTCGTCGTCATGAGCCTGAAGTTTGCATCGACGCAATGCCACGAAATGAAAAATACATATTATTCGTTACTTTTTTTTTCTTTATTTGCTTCTTGGCTCTTTTGGGCCTCACGATTGAATTCGTAAAATAAAAGTGACGAATTTTTTTTTTTTTCGTGGCATTGCGTCGATGCAAACTTCAGGCTCGTTCGTCGTCACGTTCCCAACGATAATTATGTGCGTTTCCTTTTTTTGACAGCTCCAGCATTTTCCTTAACGAACAGCCTCAATATTTATGATTTTGTTTATCGAAGCAAATAAAATTTCAACATTTTGGAAATTTGTACGGTTCGCCAATGTTGATTTGAAATTATTCATAATAATTACGAAACGTCAAAAAATTTGATGCTTAGTCTGATCTCGATTTTTATTATTCCGAACGATAAATCGATCACGATTTTTGAAATTCAACAATATATCGAAAACGATGAAAATAAATGAAGAAAAAAAAAATTTTTAAGTTGAAAATCAACGATGAAAAAAAATTCAACGAGCTATCAATTTTTAGTCCGAGTTGATACGTACGATTGTGTATTGATCTTGCACGAATAATTTTTTATTCTTTACCCACGAGCTCGTTTGACCTTTGAGCGTTAAGTTTGGTTGGTATGTATGGAGGAGGCCCATACAATACATTTTTTTTTTTCCCCATGACGTTTTCCTTGTTCCCAGGAAGTGATGCTTGATTCCAGCTCGACTCAATGATCTCTATTTATGATAAAAGGTATCTGGGCTTAATACGCGAAAACGGAGGGCGGGGTCCGGAGCGAACGATCCATTAGAAAGAAAAAAGCAAGTAGATTCGAGAAGCGTGAGTTACGCCCTTCCGACTGCAAGAAATTGCGGAATCACAAAAGTGTCCCAAATCTTGGGAGCAAAATCTTCAATGCTAGATTTCTCTGGATTGGTCGGACGGATTCTGTTCCACCGAGGCTCATTCGAAAGATAAAAAATCATAGAAAATTCAATTCTAATATGAAAATTTTCTGTTGCCCCGTTTTTCCGTAAAAACGATTTAAAGTTTTTGTGACGTCACAAAACGCCTATTTTACTGTATATAAGAGTACGGCCGGCTCGCGCTACGCTTTTTTTTTTTAATACTTGGCGTCGAGCCGCTGCCGTGTCTCTCGATGTCTGGAAAAAAAATTGAAGGATCCAATTTTTTTTAAAATTTTTCAAATTTTTTTTTATCGTAATTTCGTTTTCTGGCGATTATTCTTCCGATGAGTTACTCACCGAGTCGAAGTTAGCGTGGCGTAGAATTATACCAAATCTCATCATCTTTCCGATTCATATTTTTGCATTGAGGCAGTTCCGTCAATGCGGTGCAGAGAGAATAAACAAAAAAGCTATTACAGCATGAAATTGAACAAGCTCATGTGCGGAGAGCTTATGAATGAATATATCGTCGAAGGACGTGGATGAACTAGCGTGATGCTCGGTTAATGGGATTTCAAGGGTAGAACGAGGGGTGGCAACGAGAGGGCTCGTTCCCACGGTTTTTCTTCTTTCCGGGTTCGGACCCGTGTACTTTTGCATCCAGGCCATGTTTCCGGAGAGCCACGTGCCCCTATATTTTGATTGTTTGATGAAACGAAATAAAGAAAAAATTGAAGAAAAATCGTTCGTTTCGTTAACGGAACGAGAAATTTTTGTCTTGTTCAAAATTTTGGAAAATTCATTGAGAGGGTCACGCGCGGGATCAGGTCAAAATAAAAATGTTAATAAAAAACATCGGACCACGGGTCCCGAGAAGCTTCCCATATAAAATGGCATTGTTATTATGAAACTCGGAAGCGACTGGGTCGCGAACTTTGGCCTTTCGCCTGCACCATAACTCTGGGCATCCCCATCCTTACGCCCTCCACCCCCATGAGCAGTTCACTTGTAATACACAAAGTGTTGGAGAAACCTGGAGGCGTTCAGTCAGATAAAACATCGCAGCTTACCCATTTGTCTGTGTACACTTTGTGGATTTCCAAGATGTTATTTAACACGTGCGTGGGCACGAAAACTACCCTCCTGTGATATTTGATATCTAATCCTCGCTGAATACATCTCCGGCATTAAATTAATTGAAGAAATGCGATCGAGCGAAAAATTATTCATGCGGACACATCAACAGGTCGATCGTCGTTATAATAATTAATTAATTATGCGAGTTAATTAAAGCTCGACCAATGGAAAAATCATTCATCAAATATTTGAGGCTTTGAGACCGCAGATTTACACATTTTTTCTCAAAAAACAATTTTCTACTTCCGGAAATTTTATTTTTACGATTTTCATTGAATTTTTTTATTTTTTATTATTAAAGGGCCACCGAGGGCGGTCTTGCACCAGATGCTGCAGGTGCAGGAGCCAATGGGGAAGGAATCGTCGGGGGTCCCAGGACGCCCCAACAAATCGCGTCCCAAAAACGACTGCAACAAACACAGGCCCAAGTCGACGAAGTCGTCGACATTATGAAAACAAACGTCGAGAAGGTCCTCGAGCGTGATCAAAAACTCTCGGAACTCGACGATCGAGCTGGTAAAATATACAATTTCTCTAAAATATACAACTAACTCGTTATTCCTTTCTGCAGATTTCACAGAATCAAAAAATCTTTTCGCACGTTCGACGCGAGCCATTGTATTTATTTTAATGTTAAAAATCTCTTTTAACTTTTTTTTCGGAAAAACTTCGAGTCCTATCAGCCAAGGTCGCGTATCGATCGCTCAATAATACCCGGAATTTGATATTTTCATTGCAGATTTTTAACTTTTTATTTTTGCAAATGATCGTAAAAGAAATTTGGCTAAAAATCACGTTTAATGATTCTGAAGTTTGCAACGTTGCGATTCAACGAAAAATGTTTTTTCCATGAATTATTTATTGATTGCAGAAAATTATGGCAATTTGGTATGTCGATTTAGTTTTTGGCTCGCAAGAGAGAGTCATTTTATTGTCCAGACCAAATATTGCGAAATAATTACAAACCCTGTTCAAGGGAAAACAGAATTTCGTTGCATTCCAACGTTGCAAACTTCAAAATGATTCACGTTGAGCAAATGGAACTGTAAATGGACGTTGAAAATTTATGAAAAGTAGAGAACAAATTTGGAGCTCCATAAGGTGACGTGAAGAAAAATTAAGGTCAATTTGTCAAGGAGTTTCGCGATAGAGTTCCAAAATGAATTCTCGTCGGTGATGAGGAACGTCGAGCGAGCAGGATTCATGAAAATCGGTCATGCATTTCGCTCTGCTATTTCCAGCGAGTGGGACCGAGTTCGAGCTACTTTAATTGAATCATCGCCAGTGCTGCGATCGATCCAGAGGCCGTAATAGAATTGCCATTTCATAAAAATCTCATCGGCTTTTAAAACAACATGAAAAATAAAAATATTCGTTTCGAGCGAAAAGTTATAGGATGACCAATACGAACGAACTGTTTGACGCTTTTTTCCAGATGCCCTTCAACAAGGAGCTTCGCAATTTGAGCAACAGGCAGGAAAATTGAAGAGAAAGTTCTGGCTACAAAATTTAAAGGTAAAAACCGTCCCCATGGCCTCGAATCCAAAACGATAATAATTTTCCACTCCATTTTCGGTTTTCCACGATTTCTCTAATTTATTAAACCATTTTGTCCCAAACATTGCGTTTCCCCTAACGATTTTCTATGACAAAACGTACGCTTCGAAAAATAAACGTTATTTTTTCTTTCCCACTTGGCAGATGATGATAATTATGGGCGTAATCGGGCTCATCATTCTGGCGATCATAGTCGGTGAGTACAAAAAATCACTCAACATTTAATAACACTTGTTACCCAACAGATAACTTTTCCAAAAATAATATATGTTGAGGAAAATATTAAAAAAATGAAATGAACAAGAAAAACCGAAAAAAAAACAAAATTAATAATAAAAATGCTGCTACTCTGCCACGTAAATGTTGAATGTTCAAATGCTGAGCATATATGTGTACTTCGCTGTACTTTCCAACGACGAATTCAGACTGCTGAAAGCAGAAAAAGCAGAGGGAGTAACAAAACCCCGGGCGATTCTAAATTCGTTCGTTTTTCCCCTGAAACTGTCTCTGTTACGGATAGAAAATATTTCCAAAAAATGGCAACGATCTTTACAAAAGCACGATACACAGGAAAAGGAAAAGCCTGACTGAGAGACAGGAGAGAGACAAAGATATGACATACAGCGAAAAAGAGGAACGAGCTCGAATTTTACGTAATGAATATTTGTCTTTCTCTTTTTTTCGTCTAGCAAACTTCATGTAGGCGCGCTGATTGATCGTGGAAGAAATTTTTTGTGTGAGTTAGCCAGGTAGACCATTAAACGTAAACAAACAAAAAAAAAATTACAACACCAAAAAATCTCAAATTCTAACAAGTTCGATAAAAAACAACAAGTACAATTTCCAAAAATCATTTTTTTGAGACAAATAAGCAAAGTCGAACACACACGTGATATTAATTGCTTAGACTTCATATCGTCCAACACTAACAAACTGTATTATCCATTCTACATATATATACATGTATGTTAATGATTTACAATATTCGGTCGATGGCAGAGTGCCATCTGAATCTGAAAAAAAAAACAGCTGAAACCGAAAATCTCAATTTTTCATCTATTTTTCCATTCTGAGCCACTGACACGAAGAAATAAGCAAAGTTGCATTTTCTCGGTGGATTCCTCTTTCCGTTGGGCCTTGCTAGAGCAAAATCCGGTCCGGCAATCCTGAGATATCGCATCATTCAAAATTGCATTCCAACTATTTGAGCTACTCCGTTTCCAGAGCGAGAAAGTCGTGCCTCGAGCTTCTCGTTACATTTCGACATTATGTCCAGCATTCAATATCGAATATTCTTATCAATATACATACATATATATTTATGTATTTATAACACTGTCTGTCGTAGGAACTTATTGTGTTTATCCCGAACGGATGTGTTTATATCTATATCTATCTAATATTGTTGACGTGTAATCTTTGTAAACTACTGTGCCCTATGTGTCTCGCTATATATTCGTACAACAGTCGTTTAACGAGCCTGAAGTTTGCATCGACGCAATGCCACGAAATAAGAGAAAAAAAAATGATTTTTCACTTTTTTATTTTACGAATCCAATCGTGAGGAAGGCACGAGGCAAATTAAGAAAAAAAATCCGAAAAAAAGTGATGAATAATTTTTTTTTTTTATATTTCGTGGCATTGCGTCGATGCAAACTTCAGACTCACGTCGATTATTATTTTTCCAATATTTCTTCATTTTTTTTCTTCATTCCCAGGAGCAGACTGTTGTTCAGGATTCCATTTTCGTGCGGACGTTTCCGGGATGGAATGAATTCGACAGGGACCCAGTTTCGTTCCTAAAATTCTCTACAGAGTTGTTGCGAATTTAATTCCGTTCGAAAAATCCCTGAAAATGGCATCCCCGAAAACAGTCGCTTGACATTTTCTTTCGTTTCATTTTTCTCAGGTTCATTGACATTTCTCATTTTTTTTTTTTTCAGTTTCTCGCGAATAATTTTCACTCTTTTTTCCGAGATCTTCAAGGTCATTCGAGTCGTTGGAAATATATTTGGAATCGAATATTATTGCTCATTATTTTTAAGTTTTCGTTTCGAGTTTCCTTCTTTCCTTTTGTTCTCCAGAGGATATTTTGAAAAAATATTCTTTACGAAACGATATTGACGCTTTATGATAAAGAAAAAATACCCTTTGGTTTTGGCCCCTATCACAAATGCTTCGATACGTAAATATTGTTATGTGTCTGTCTCTCTTGGCAATGGTATCGCATTTCTGTGACTGAAGCCATTCGTCCCCCGAGTTCTTTTTTTTCCTTTCGTCTTTTTTTCTCGACAGAATATTTTTTTAAACAATAAAACAGCGTCGTCGGTACAAACATAATAATAATTAGAGACTCGAATCTCTTGCCACGTGTTTGTACCGTTCGATGGCTAGATTGGTCAATACACTACAATTTACAAATCACGGTAAGCTTCACTTTAACTTTTCTGTACAATGTAATTTTTTGTTTGTTTTTTTTTTTCTTTTTCAACGAGAACTTAAATTTTCTTTCATTTTCCAACATTTATTCTCTCACTCTACATTTTTCTCTCTCCTTGCACGTTCGTCGTAACCGTCGCATAAATAAACAACGAAAACCGGGAGGGTCTCAACCTCGTAAACACATCTTTGCGATTTACTCTTCAATCTTTTCACTAATTATTCACTCAGAGACCAAAAAGAATAGAGATTTATTGTTGATTCGTGAAAAACAAACGTGCATGTCTAATTTTTTGTCTTCTTTGCCTCCCGCTGAAATTTAATCACTCGTTAGCGTGCATGCCTGCTCTTGGTTATGTAAAAAGTTCGTCTGCTACTTCTCCTTGAAGGATATCTACATGGAGAAGAACCACAGTGCTGGGTTTTGATCGAATAAATATGATGAGAAATATTTTTCTTGAGGGATCAGTTGATTTCACTGCTGGAGGCTAGTTGGGTTGACCTATTTTGTGGTCGAGGGGGGTAAGGGTTAATTCATTGGCCGAGTTGCATGCGCTGTTGCTATGAAAGGGTCGCGAGATTATTATCGAAAAGTTGTGCAACGAGATCGATACAAATGTTGGAGAGAAAAAACACCATAACTTTTGTCTTGGAAAAAAAGATTTTGGCGGGAAATATGTCTGGCATTTTTCATCATCAATCACAATGAAATTCGTTCATTTTTTCTCGATGAAATAATTGTGGCATTAGGTCACAGTAACGTAACGAATAAATCCAACATTTGTACAACTTTTCGATTGTATGGATTGCGTCGATAGAAGCCAGGACTGGAATCGTCATTTTATCGTATTCGAGGGCATCCTTATGCATGAAAAAAAAAGAACCAGAGACTTAGTGAAAATTTGGATTAATTAAAATCAGCAAAATTTTTGGCCTTTTTTTTATTGTACTAAAGTATTGGGAATTCTGCGTTGTTTTCAGCACACGTCACCGGCGGAGACGAGTCGCGTAAGTGAATTTCGTACAAAAGCGAAAAAGATCATTCAATCGAAGGGAAGAATGAGAGAAAGAGAGAGAGAGGGAAAAGAGCAATGGGGACGACAAACTAAAGATCATTTATCGGCGAAATTCGATGGCCGGATCATTGTTGAAAGCTTAATCTTGTCGCCTCCATTATTTCAATGTGGGTTCGAAGCCGAAACGACGATAAAAGAAAAGAAAAAAATAATTTAAAAAAATGAATAAATTAAATACCAAAAAGACCGAATTGTAAAAAATGGAGTGAAGAAAAAAACCACCAAGAAAATTAGATAATTTAAATATTAAAGAAATTCTCGAAACGAACAAAAAATAAAATCTAAATATTGCCTACGTGTGATTGATTGCAATTAAATTTGGTGATTCGTTTAACGAAATAGTGGAATTGAATTTTTTCGATTGTTAAGAAAAACCGTGGCTCGAACCGATAAAAAAAAAACGAAAAATATTAAAAAATCAGAAAAACGGTGAATAGACGAGGAAGTAAGAGAAAATATGACCAAATTGACCGATAAGAGTACAGGGTGTTCGTAAATTCCCGCATCTCGTTTGATCGAATCCAAGAATTAAGAGAAAAAACCAAAAAAAAAAACAAACAAATAAAAAACTACGTCACAAGAATTTATATGTGAATTGAAAAAAAAAAAAGAGAAATCAACATCCCGATGTAAATAACATAATTTGTTCCTCGTCGTTGCATGCACGACCATTATAAATCGTGCATTTCGTAGCAGTTAGAAAGTTGAATGAAATAATTGAATTTGCTCGCTATTTATTATTTTCATTAACGAACATTATTATTTTTTACGAATACGTAATTATATCATATATATTTATATATGTGCATTGATTAAAAAACACGCGTACATATGTATATGTATATATGTATTTACGAACACCATGTAAACGTCATCATCATCTAGTGACAAATATTAAAAAATCAATACGAAAAGGGCTTCGAGAATTGGAGAGGAAAAAATATCGAGGAATAGATTGCAAGAGGGATTTTAAAAACATATGAATTTAAAAAGATATCTAGGTACGTCGTAAGGCTTAAAAATTATCTACCAATGTTATACATATATGTTAATAGCGATAATAATGATAATTGACGATTAAACAATAAAGGAAAACGTTGTATGGACAAGCGAACGTCACTGCATCATTTTTTTTTTTTAAATCGAATATCACACGTGCGTTTGATCCGGAGAAATCATGACCAAACGAATATTCAAGCATTGTAGTATGTAGAATATATGAGAGAATACAAAAGAATTAGAATCCGAGAAAGTTTGGAATGAAAAATTATGCAAAACGAGAATTTGGCCGGAAAGAGCCCGAGGATTAATCGCAGCATTTTTCACTAAGCTTCAAACGGTATTAAAAAAAAAAAGGGGAATTAATCGGAGGTAAGAATATCCATGAACTACGATACTTTGGCTGAGCATGATTCGTACCGATCGTTTTCTTCTAGCATGACTTTTTTTTTCGTATTATTTAATTATTTTTATTATTATTATATTTTCTTGAAGTATCCTTTACCGTCTCGATCTGCCACACTGGACAATCGGGCTGATCCTAATTTTTCAAATCCAACGAGACTCGGTGGCTGATTTTAAAAAGTAGCATCGCCCGTCCTTCCTACGTGTGAAACGAGAGACCGATGGCAAATCAACACAAGGAAACGACACATTGTCAACATTCAACGACAGACACGTAACATTTTACAAGGCACTTTTATATCAACATCGAAACAAAATTCTACCTCCTCTCTTCGCTCGTATTCCCCATACAGAAAAAAATAAACAACCACATACTGCAATACTAATCTTCTGAATTTAATTCCCGTATACTCGTAACTTTGACATACTCATTTTTATGTATTCCAGGTACAAAGCCGATCGATTTATTGTACATTCAACCCTTTACAAAAATACGATAATTATACCGAAAAAAAAAAAAAAAAAAAAACAGTACAACGTCGAATTTTTGTTTATTCTATTATTCATCCTGATTTATTTATACTTTGACCTTCAATTATTTACGTTGCCTTTTGTTTCAATGTGTACCTCTTCTCGACTGTGTATATGTGTGTTATTTCAATATATAAATATTCTTTCCTCATATAAAAATAGGACGTTGCCGATCTCGATTGAAAAAAAGCCCAAAAATGACCGGCCGATTGCGTAATTTGTGTCCCTCTAATTTCCTTTGCTCTTTCGTTCCATGTTTTATTTTACTGTTGTTTATTTTTTTTTTTGAATTAAAAATTTTTTTCTATTTTTTTTCATTACGATTTATTAAATCGACGCAATCCCCATAGAATATCGTCGCTTATTGACCAACCTACGCTTTATTTTTTCAGCTAAATTCATGCCGGAATCGGCTCCGGTTGCGCAAGCACCACCGGTTTATCAATATGCACCACCGCCGGGTGCCCAACCGGGAGCTGCGCCTGGTGCACCGGCGCCACCAGCAGGAGCGCCACAAACGGCACCAGCAGCTTTCGTCGGACCATCCCTCAACGGAATTCACAGCGTCATGTAAAAATGGAAAAGAAAAAACAACCGCAACAACAAGAAAAAGCAAGAAAAAAATACAAGCGAAGCCCTCCGATTTTTCTTCGCGACACTCCGACTGTACAATTGATCGAGAAACCCAACGAGGATGCTCCGGATCATCCGAGACGAGAAACTGGCCACTTATTTTCCAATTACCTTATTGACTCTCGAAAAAAAAGGAAAAACCCTCCGACGAGACAACATCGACGACAAAAACGTAAATGCTATTTGTTTCCAATAGCGAAAACAACGACGCGACGACAACTTTAATTTTTCGTCGACACAACAAGTTTCGGGCTTTCCCCAAATATTATTGTATTTATTGATGTGAATGGAAAACCGAAAATGGAGAATAATCATTTATCAAAAACGATTGAGTCGATATCGCATTGATAATTCGACTTTCATCCTGTAATTAATCGAGAAACGACATCGCGAGGATACCAAAGAAAATATTCAATCAAAGAACGAGAGCTAACTAAATAAATACATGAAAGACGATCGCTCGCTTGCGATTCATCGACATACACAATTTATACGTGTCTGTTTAGTTCACGTATATATACATGTACATGTAAATACTATTACGATATTACGAAACGTCAATGTAGGGACTATAAACAAATGAAGAAAGACAAAAGTATGTTACTGAATATTACACACGTACCGACAACAACAATATATGAATGCTGGAATAAAAAACAAACTAATAAGTAAATAAACAGACAGAAACAATATTTAACATCGTTCAATTTTTTGTGACAAGAATTTTCAATAGCGTTGACATTTGTTACACTCGATTTAAACTGTATCTCAAGCAATCTTTATGAAAATTTATATTTCGTTCACCGATCCATATGGAACACACATTTTTTCGATGCGTTCGTCACAGGAATGCTCGTCGAAATGAATTCCACAGTAAATATTGTACTTGATCTCAGTTTGGAAGGAAAAAAAAATCAGATTTTCGATCGAGTCATCTTTTTCATTTGTAGAGAATGAAACAACAGAGTAGAAGGGGAAAAGAAAGTGGGAAGCACTTCCGGAAATGTAACGGTTATCGTTTTCCCATTTTCCACAAATTCTCCCACAGCCACACCCCTCACACCCACACACACACACTGATGGATTAAGAGAAACACGAAATAAAACGAAACTGTATTTATCGATTTCTGTCCATCGATGCTTTTACGATTATTTCATCATTCCATTGATTATTAGCGCGGACAGAGAACGCCAGAGAGAATGAGAGTGAGAACGACTCGTTGATTTAAACATTTACTATAAATAATTACGTCAGCGTGGTAGGCCTACAAAAGATGCTTCGATGTACGATTTTATCATTGTCATTGTCAAATTAAATAATTAATCGTCCTAAAAAACGCAATTACGATGGTTATTAATACAAAAAAAAACAACCCAAACAAACACGAGCTGAATAAAAAAGATAAATATGTTTGGGAACGCCACGTGTGGGCTCTCGTGTTTTTTTCAATTAAATCGTCGCCGATTTCTCAACGAGATCATCTTATCGATCGAAACGATTAATTGTTCCGAAGGAAGCCTCAACATTTTTCTTCCTTTTTGTTCAACGAACAATAAAACATCTTTGCTTCGACTTTCAATATCAAGACAATGATAGAGATCTCTACATTTATGGATTTATCTATATCGATACATACATATATATATATATATATATATATATAATTTATATATATAAATGTGTATATATTAATATTTCCTAGGTTGGCAACGATCGAGAAAAGAAAATCATTTTTTCGACTTTTATTTGAAATTTATTAATCGTTTTGCCCGATTCAAAGGAAACAATAAGACGAAGCAATGGGAAACGTTTTACTGCGGAAATCGTAATACGTTAATAAAAACAATAGGCGTCTTATATATTATTCATGTATATTATTATACTAGATATTTAATGTATATTAGAGACATGAGAATAAAGTTATGGAATGAACTTTCGGGCTTTCGTTGTTTCAAGTATTTATCAATCGTATTACTAATCCTCGATCTCTACGATCTATTTTTCCGGAAGTCAACTCTCGAAAAATGAGCCCAAACTTTTGTTGAGCATAAAACGTTCCTCGTACGTGCTAAATACTTTTATGGCCCATCATTTTCTTCGTTTTTTCACAACGAACAGAATGGTCCATGATAAAGTGTCAATTGACCAAGATTTGACGTCAGAAATTCCATGAGAAGAAAACAAGTTTTTAAGAAAACTAAAATGAAGATTTTCTTGGGAATAATTGAGGTCGTTTCGAGCCTCGCGTATAGGGCTCCGTGGTTAACGATTATAATTAGCAATTAACTGTTAATCGATAATGACAAAGCAACTGTAAATAAATATCGATGACTCCGAATAAAATTAGTTGGGGAAAAAAATTAATCGAACAGCCCAATAGAGGCAAGGATGAAAAACTCAGATTGATTATCGTATGACGAATAAATAATAAATAATTCATGAAATTAACGTCAAACTGGCGATTCTTTAATTTGATTTTCGGACGCGGCGGCCAGCTCATTGATGAAACGCTTTCACTGTAACACTCGTACTCATCGAGGAGATATTTTCCTGTGTGCCACTTCGCGAACCAACTAACGGCATTTCGGTCCAGATATTACTAGAGAGTTGAAAAACAAGAGGGGAATAATCCTCGCACAATCGTTCCTTCGACCTCTCATCTTTTCCCTTCCTCTCCTTTCCATCTTTCTTCTCTCCTTCGCTAATTTCTCGCTCATTAAAAAGGAACATCGATAACGCACATCGAAAACGAAATCTCCAGTCCTATACGCCGAGCAATCTTGTCCAATCCTTTTAAAACAATTGACTTTCATTTTTCGTCTAACAACTTTACCGAAAGTATTTCTTTCGTACGAAGAATCAAATCAACGAGTGCATTAAACTCTCTCAATTCTCATAGGAAGATTGCACCATTTATACGATCACTAATTAATTATTCATCAAGGAAAATGACTTACTTTTGAAAACTGAAATTTATGTCACAAATTCCTGGTCGAGCTCCATTTTTCTTGGACTCGACTATTTCAACTCGTTCATTTATTTTTCAAGGTTACTCGCGTTCTTTAGAATATTTTATAAATTCCCACAACATCCAATTAGCATCCGAGAAACAAAAACACTTAAACTTTTTTTTTCAATCATCTTTCTTGCAAGAAAAACCAAACTTTTTCATCGTCAAAGCCTTCCCGATGCTTTTACTGGCGTGGAACTTTGACGAGTATCGTCATACACTTTCTTGTTATTAAGTTCGCTGCTGCCCAGTGAGCCACGTGCGATTTTCCAAAGACGAACTTTTTTTTTTCATTCATTTACAATACAAGGCTTCCCAGGCCTGTCTCCGATGATGTCTCCTTTCTGTCTCTTTTGTTATTTATGATTTTCTTAACGATCGTAATATTCGGCTGGCGTATATGTTCCACAAACCCAAACCTCTGGATCGAGCACACTCGGATGTGTGCTCCGCACGACTTACTTTGAATACAAATGATACCGAGCCAATTCGCACTTTATATCGTCCAAGTGCAACGGCCCAGTGAACGCATTGTTTCTTCATTTTATACCAAACGATTCGATTATGTCATCGATAAATATGGAACAACAAAAAATCGAGTAGAAATCGATCCAAACAAAATCGACAAATTATTATTTTTTCTTCGAACGTTCCTTCGCCAGGATTTCCGGTCTTGAACGAAAGAATCATCTCCAAACTTCTTGGCACAAATTTGTCAATTTTTATCCCCCTGACATGTGAGTTGGAAATAAAACGAGAATATAAAAAAATTTCACCGGAAAAACCGTCGTTTCGCCAGACGAGAAAATTCCATAAGTTTTCAGTTTTTTTTTTTTTACATTATTTTGCTGCGACGTACACCAGAGAGACGAAAAAAAAAAAGTATAACGTTATTTCACTTCCAGCGTCGTTCCCCGTGGACCGCAGATGCTACAAATTCTGTTGGTGAAAAAAAATACTCTCTTTTTTTTCTTGAATACACCGCTGCCGCGTCAACTGTCATTACTATGGGAGCTAGCACTAAAAATAACGATTATGGACCTGCGGTCGTACAGCACTGGGCCAGACGTTGTGACACGTCCAATTACCACGCTGTTTGTACCTGACCGCTGACTCTCAGTAACCGTGAGACTTCTCCATTAAAGCAATTAGTTTCTTTGCCACTAAAAACTGCTCTGACGAACGTATTAAAAATATAAAAAAATGTGCTCAAAATTGAACGGGGATTTTTTTTGTCCGGAAAATTGTCCGGAGTCGAGTCGACCATGATTTTAAGCCTTACGAAAAAAATTGGACCACAAGCCCTGACTCAATTAGGACATTCGAGTTTTTCGCGAGATGCGCGAGTTGGCCGCAGAAGTCCAGAAAGAGTGAATGAAGTTTTTGGGTCTCAACGATGACTTTTCGAAACATTTATTTCGGTACTGAGCAACGGTTCGGCCTTGAGGCACTTCCGGAGTGAAACTCGGTTCTCCACGTCGAAATGTTTTATTGAAATGTACGAAGGGGTTATGTGATTTGCGTATTTTTTCGATTTAGGTTATTATTAGCATGAGCGTGAGGAGTGAGAGAGTCCCACGCAGCCAAGATTCCAGACATGATCATACAGTTAACGCGTGGATCCGGATAATCGTTGAGCGATAAAACTTCTCATTATAAATTCAATTCGAATTCTATTCGAAACTGTTAGAATTTTATTATATATGATTACTGAAAATCGTAAAGAGCGTTAAACTTGAAAATACCGATAGAAAGACTCAAAAGTGTAAAAATATTCTATGGCACATAACTTTTGGTGTCTTATTCCTAAATTTGGACTCAGTGGCATTGATAAAGGTAAACTGTGAAATCGGACGAATTCCAGTTATGTTCTCGGCCCGAGGGCCCGACTTTTGGTGGCTGCGTTCGGGCCACTCGACTTAATCCAACACACAGATTGTTTCAGGTCAACTTTCAATCCCTAAGGCCCTCCGCAGATTGCCGAGAAAAAAATATGAAAATTAAAACCGAAACCCGATACGAGAATCATTCGAGAATGTCAACGTACTATTAATAAAATTTGGCGTCCCTCTTTTTTTCTCTCGGTCCTACAACGGAGCCAAGCATTTAGTGTGCTCGAACGGCAATGACCTTAGAGAAAGATTCTTTGTTGATAGAATGCTTGGTATTTGGAGATGGCCCAAGAAACTTTCTGCTCTTGTCTCCGGAAAATAAGTTTATTGGGCCCAAGACGATGAGGCTCTCGTACGATGAATGAGGGCTACTTTTATTGGCACTCGATCGGAGAAGGGGAAAAGCGTGTCAAAAACGCGCACGTGTTTATTGGCGGAAGGGGCAAGGGATAAACCGGATAGTGGGGCTGACGTATCAGGCCTCAACGCGGCTCGATCGTCACGCTGCTCGTGAGACACATCACGGAAGATAAATAAGAAGGACATCGAAAGAAAATGTTCTGTATCGTGCAGTGTCTCGTGTCATGAATTCCATTTCGTTGCTCCTCCATTATCAGGCAAACTCTCATTAGTTGCTCGTTTTTTATAATAAACCAATCGTTAGCCACGAATTTTCGTATCAAACGAATCAGCGATGCCAAAATTTACATTCTGTGCTTTGGTCTTGGGACTTTTCGTCATCCTCAACATCTCCGCCTCCCTCACAAATGCCGAAGCCAACGAGGAAGACACAATTCTCGATTGTCTCTACGAGGCTGATACTCTTGCCTGTGCAAAAAATCGTGTCGACTCCCAGTTGAACGCGATCGAGGAACAAATCACCGGAAGGTCGAGCTCCGTACAATTCAGTCAAGTTTTTCAACAAGCTGGAGAAATTTTCGTTGATGGCACGAGATCGCTGCTTGGGCAGACGAACGATTCCACCGACGACCTTAAAGACGATGACGAAGGACGTAGTTCAGTCGGTGAGTAAATTTCAATTTTTTAATATCAATTTCCATTAATTAATCGAGCGTCTACGAAGTTTTCAAATTTTTTCTAAAATCGGCTGCATATTTAAAAATGTCAAGACCGAAAAAAAAACAAAAATCAGAACGTCTTCCCAATCCGATGAAAAGTTTTGTCTATAATTAAACAAATTAATTGCAAAAGTGAAAAAATGAATGAAAAGCACGAAACGGGGGATTATTATTTTGAACGAGTGTGGTGAGCTCGCGTCAATTTTAAATGAATTTATGATTTTCCGGTTCGGTTTGTAAATGCCGGTTTGTATATTGGCGTGTGTTAACGGATATGCGTTTGCGGCTTGAAACTGAGATGAAGAGAAAGGGGTTAACGGGGAGAGGAAGAGAGAGAAAAATAATCCATGAGAAAGGGAAAAAGAAATGGCATGGAAGGATGGGTACAAGGAAGAACGAATAAATAGCGGCGTTTCAAAGTTTCTGGGTCAAGTCACCCGAATTTATTCCGCGTAACATTCGCCCCTGATATTATTAGTCTCATAAAAATGTGAATCAATCGCGTTATACTGTTCTGTTCTCAATTCTCATTCTCTAATTTGCTAAGAAAATGAATAATCCCATAAATTTTCATAATAAAAAAAAAGTAGACTAAGTCCAAATGGCCGATTAATTTAATGACTTTCTTTTATTCCACCAATTATCCTCCATTGATTAATGAGTTAACATAAAACTGAAGATAATTGACAGCTCGATAGTAGAAAATAGATCACATCCAAATAGCTTTGTACACAATTCGTGTTAATTTAATAATTTATCTATTTTCATGAGTTGTAACTCTCCACAAGAAATGTAGGGCTGTGAGAAAGTTTCTCAATTATTTATATGTCGATGAATTTGCCACTTTGAGTGATTTTCTTTAATCCTTCAAATATCAACGGATGCGTGTCGAATCCGATCCACTCAACCACAAACATCATTCTAATTATACGAATCGATCAAAAACAAATTGCAATTGGAATAAAAATCGCTGTCCATGCAAATTTGTGAATATGAATAAAAAACGTCACATTTTTTTTTTCCAAGGTCAAGCCCGCAAGAAGTTTGGAAAGAAGAAGAAGAAGATGCTGCAGAAACTCTTGGGTCTCGGTATGCTGATAAAATCCAAAATCAGCCTCCTCCTTCAAATAATTGGGACACATTTCCAGCTGAAATTCTTTGCAATCGCAGTCATAAGTTTGATCATTAATATCGCACGTTTCTGGATCGATATAAAGAAAGAACATCATGCCTCTAAAGTCGTATACTACGAGCATGCTCAGCACCAACATCATTACGATCATGACGATGATCATGGCGGTTACTGGGGTAGAGCAGACCAGGAATATCCAGCTCAGAAATTAGCCTACAGCGCTCAAAAATGAACAAACCCATAATTTCAATAATTTATATTTAATAGGAAATAATAGTCTTTATATATTTTTTTATTTATTATTATTATTTATCAAATTATAGGAACGTCACGCGACAAAATTTTTAAAAAAAAATTCCGTCGTTTTTGGTCCGAAAATACGAGACGAATTCCATCGATTACGACTTCGTTTTATTGGCCAATTATTATCTATTTTATTCCAACGACGCGATCATCATTTATCGATGAATTCTTGGATGCACATTTTTCTTTTTTAATCAATCGTTACAAGAGGAAATCCGCTGTGCTTATTTAACTGCTGTATATAAAAAATGCATTAAGATTCAATAAGTGTCATACGAGCACAGTATTCAATAGCGATGGTCTCGTTTATGAGCCACTATTGAAATTCCCGTTAAGCCAAAGCCAACTCTACGCTCGTACCTGCAGCTTCTTCTTCCACTTCCGTTATTATAATTATATGAGAAAAATGATTAAGAAATCTACTCCGTCTCGCAGCAACTATTTCATCGACACAGAAATTCCTTTTTCTTCACAAATACGGAGTTCTTCAGAAATACTGGACAATAAAATTAAGTAGAAAAATTGGCAGGGTCTCCCGCTATCGAGACGAGGAAAATGATGTTATTAGAAAAATGTAATTGTTAGCTATACATAGAGCATCGATCTATTAGTTAAATTATTTTATTCTAAAGACAGCAATCATTAAAAATGATAATTGTATATCAATTATGAAAATTAATATAATATTTTTTTTTTTCATTAATAAAAATCGTTGAAAAATGTCGAACCTTTGCCGTTGTTTTTTTTTTTTTTTTTCATACGAATAATTCATCGGCTTTATTTATCAATATAATTCATTTATTATCAACGGGAATGAATTTTCTTATTAAAGTTCTAAGGCGACGTTGCTTCTTAATAAAAGTTCGAATCCGGGATTCAGGGCTTTTGTAATAATTCATGTTTAAATGTGGAATCGAGAGGAGCCACGAGTGGAGAACGACGACGATGCATCTGGAAGTGGCAAAAAATCTTTTCGTGTCTTGAATTCGGTTTACCTTTTAATGATTCGTCCTTGTGACTTCGGGGGCATACCCAAACTCTCAAACGATCTTTCGTATTCGTCGACGTTGACGTGGAAATACGTTTTGAATGTTTAACAGGTCCTCTGATATTTTCATTATTCACCGAAGGTTGGTATTATGAAAAAAGCCGTAATTTTTGACATTTTTGTAAGAACAAAAAAACGCTTTTTATTTTTTGAAAAATAAACAACTCAATGCATCGAACGTTCACGTGACGATGGTCGTCGCCAAGCTCAGACTTTCTTTGATTCCTCGACGATTCTGGTCGCGTGCCGATCGATTGCAAAAATATTTTGCGATTAAACGAACAAACTATACAAATTAAAATCGTTATATTTGCATCCGGCCTTCGCGGCTGAACGAGACGAGAAAAACATTCAACGCGAGTGTCTCCAACTCTCGAATAAAGAAAATTTCGTTTTTATCCTGAAGGACGAGGTCCGATGGATCGACAACGTTTTCATTCCAAAACAATTCCATAAAGAATAATCGATTTATTTTCGAACGTCGTGCGGCTCGCAAAAAATGTCGATGAAATTATTTATTAGAAAACTTTTGAGCTACGAACGAAATCGTGATCCAAACATCGAGTATTCTTATCAGTTGGCACTCGCAATTTTTGGAACATTTTTGTCCGCCTTGTTTTCAATGTTTTTCAGGCCCATGGCTAGATGAAAATCAGAGAGGACGAAGGCACGAACTTTGGGAGCAACCAAAGGAGGGGCGATAAATTTGCATCGGGCCTTCATGGGTCCCGGGACTGGATGACGTTTGCACAGATGCGCCTGGAGACCTGCGTCTCGGATGGTCATTGGCAAGACGAAAACGTGATTAAGATACCGATCGTCCCGAACCGGCGAAATCGTCATTCATACGAAATTCAAGATCGTTTGTTCGAGACTTTTTGCTATAAAACACCCCACGAAATATCGAAGCATCAGTCCTCGTCGGATCTTCGTTGAGAGATTAAGAGAACAGTGAAAAAAAAATAATCGAATAAATTTTTTGGATTAAAAAAAAAAAAAAAAAACAATCATTATCGGTCTCAAAAATACGATCAGGATGTTTCGACTGGAAGTTTCGACGATTTTGTTTATCGCCCTATGTGCCATCGTCGTGGCCATACCCCAACAGCCAAAATCCAAGCGACCAGCACCAGTTTTCAAAGTAAGTTTATCAAAAAATTCCAAATAAATTACAAACGATCGAAAAATTACAATTCGTGCGTTTTTAAAAATCCATTATGCTCATGAAGAAAACGTTGGGACTCGAATTACCCAACAACGCGACCTCCATAAGGGAAAATATAGTTGACACTTTCTCCTGTGAAAATCGAATCTATGGATTCTACGCCGACATCGAGAATGACTGTCAAATCTTTCACGTCTGCATGCCGCAATTCAGAGGATTTTCAAGATGGAGCTTCATTTGTCCTGCAGAAACAGTTTTCAATCAAGTAAAGTATTTGCCCACTTAAAACTAATCCACAAAATAGTAACTGCCCATGATGCTCGTATTTCGTCCCAAAAATTAGAAAAATCTTGAATATTATTAACCCTTCGTGGACACACTTCCGCCACCGATCTCGGTGGTCAAACTGGGTTTATTCTACCCAGTTCATTTTCGAACCCGTATTGTGACCAATCTATCGGCCCGAAAATTCTCAAATAATTACTGAACAACCCTTGGACATTCTAGTTTAGATAGGAAAAACTTTCCTGAAGGAATTCAAGGCTAACATATTTTTTTTAATGCAAAATGATAAAAATAAACGAGAAAAAAAGTTTTTTCACTAAAATAATCGTCACTTCGTGGATTTTCAATATTTTTGCCTGAAA
>JAPYYS010000398.1:0-161637 GCA_030522525.1 Campopleginae sp. 14b
TGTGTTGTTGTTTTTTGTTTTTTTTGTGTTGGTGGGTTGGTGTGGGGGGGGGTGGGGGTGTGGGTGGGGGGAACTATTCTCATTCAAATTGACGGAAATGAAAATTATTGAGAAATATTTGATCAATCTTTAATAATATTTGTGATAACGACGTTATTGATATCTGGGTCCGGAGACTCGCAGGATAAAAAAATGAGTGCAAAAGCGAAGGGTAGAGTAGATTATCGAGTCGTTTTATTAGCGCATTATGGGGTCAAGCGTTTTTCTTCGGGAAAGAGCTCGACGAGGGGCAGAGGACGAAGAGCCCTGGGACGAAAGATATCTGGGGATATATCGTATAAAAAAGGGATATTGCTGTGCGTGTATGTATGAAATGTCAGTTCATTGATCGGTTAAGAGGCATCCAAGATCGGACATAGACGAGATTCCTTTGGAGCCACGAGCTCTCGGCAAAGAAACGATATAGTGGCCGAAAAACATGGCGAAAGTAAAATGAGTTTTTTTTTTTCTCAGTCAGGATGTTTCTTGGCTTTTTATTTTCCATGAAAATTGAAGAAAAAAAAGTGTAGGGCCGGGAGAAAAAACAGAAAAGGAGCTGGGCACCGAGTGAGATGAACTGGGGCAAAGTGGCAGAAAATCACCGGACCATCCGCCATAAATCCTCTCGCGTCGTACATATATTATCGCTTAGATCGCTACTAGACACCGGTATAACCTGTGTTTACCTATATATACATAAACCTATATTTCAATAGAGCATTCACATTCAGAGATTTGTAGCCTCTGGAAAAGGCGTCGCCCATTTACCTTATCGAGTAGACTGACGTTAGTTACGTCCTTTTATTTAAAAACGATATAAATGCATGTGGTGTACAGGAGGTCTCATAGCGAATAGTCAACGTGATGTAGAGGAGGATGGGCAAAAAAACGGGTCGTTCCTCAAAAAACGTGGAAATTGTCATTTTTTTTAATATTAAAATTCAAAATTTCTTCAATTGAAATTTCTCATTGACATCATCCAATTTTTGAGCATGAAGAAAACGACAATTCGTCTTACAAGTTATTGAGGCTCAGTAGATTCGGAGGTAGATTCGATCGATCCCTTCGGGCAATGAACAGCCTGGAATCAATCGTTGACCATGGAAATCTCGCTGCTCGTCGAAATTGGGAAATTAAATGTTGTACGCTGCATCGGGAGCTGTCCGATTCAGGTTTCGGTTGGAATTTCGAGTTTGTCATGCAACCTGGGACATCCTGTATAGCGAAAACGGAGAGAGCAAGATGAATCGGTGACACGCGAAGCTGCACGATAGCCACTGGTCAGAATCGATATTTGTTCAACGATCCATGGGACGCGACTGGTGCCGAGGTGGTCTGACCGTAAACAGCAGGCAATTCTACTGCTGCAGCGCGACTCGTGACCGACCCGACAGGCAAAGGAGCACAAGCAGGGAGGGGGGATCATCCGAAGGGTAAAGTAGATTCCGCGAAATATCGAGATTCTCTTCGGCGGCCTTCGTCTCTTACTTCAGTTGCTATTTATTATTTATCGCGTGACCCGCATATAACATGCCGTCACCCTGTTCCGCCGTCAGACCGACTCGACTCGCACACTCGGACATTAACCACGACGTATCTCCAGCTCACATTCCCCTTCTATTTCCGTATATGACTGTGAAGTTCTACGATTGATTCTAGACGACCCTCCATTTCATTTTACTGCTTTTCGAAATAGCTCTTGCCTACATTAAGGCTATCTGTGATTTCTCAAACGCCATGAAACGGATTACTGCCAAACAGCGATCGCTCGAGCGACTTATTCAATTCGGAGCGCCCTCGACAGATTCAATAATTATCGAAAATATCATTTTAACATCGAAATATCATTTTCAAGCAACTTTCCCACTGTTTACATTATTTCCTGAATACATGGCAAAATGATCGATAGAACGAGAGGTTAAAGGAGGGAGGGATTTCAAGGAGTGCGAAGGCAAAACAATAGAAAAAAGTCACACAAAGTCAATAAGTCATGATTCCCTCGTGAATCGAAGCTCGTGTGTAGCCCATGCGATGGGAGGGTGGAAAGCTCTGGCTCGATTTCAATTGCATCCTACACACATTGCGAGTGGCAGTCGTGTGTGAAATTTTGAATTATATACAAACATATAAATGAAGTATTTTCCTTGTGAAATTTGCAAATCGTGAGAGGACATTAAGTTCCCACGTTTGCGGCTCGTTTGTTAAATTTTTGTAAAAGAGTCAAAATACAATAATCATTGTAAAAAACGATAACCGCTTCGTATGGCAATTTATGAAAAAACTTTGCAACCGTCGGATCATGTCAATAACTTTGACACACACGAAGAAGAAATTCCTGTCAACATTCCATATTTTCTCTACCAATCATGCCGACCCACAGAATTTCGAACGGAATTTTGTCGTTTTTTATATCAACAGCCTAATTTTGTTATCCCCGTAAATGTTCATAATACCTGCGCGTGTTTTATTGACGCATGAACATGAAAATATCTGAAGAATGGGTATGCATGGATAAAAGTGTTCTATATAGATAGAGATAGGGTTTGAACTCGTTTTACTGCTCTCAGACGATCCAACCAAAGAACGAAGGGGCTCTTGGCCCTTTTGGTTTAAGCCCTCGATATACCGAAGGCCGACGAAATTTATCGATTCTATTCCGTCAGCACCGACTTTAGGAAAAGCTAGCTGGCAAAATAGAGCGAGAACCCAAATTCGGAGGATATTGATTCGTCATGAAACATAAATGGGTCTAAAAGTCGGGGGCGTCCATAAAAGTCCCATAAAACATAATAGCAGAGTTATTATTTATTGTACTATAATTGATTTTTTTTTCAATTTCTTTTTAGTTTTTCGTTCGACCGAACGACACACGTGTTGCGATAAAACACAAAAGTCAAATCCCCTGAACATGAAACATTTGCTTCCTCTCCACTAACAGAAACCGCAACGTGAACTTTGGCTCGGTTGCCTTTATAAGTCCGTACATTGATATGTACGTTTTGCTATGTAGAGTATGCGATGGCGGTTGCTAGTTCGGTTGGAATTTCAATGAAATGCTCTCGCTTCTTGGTCGCGGTTCCCTTATCAAATGAATTAATTAGTGGGAATTAAACGAGAGACATCACGCACCGTAATCTTATTTTTGACCATTGTTCACGTCATTAAACGTCAATAATTAACGTCAAACTGTCCTGATGATTAACAAAAAATGCAAAAACGTAGAAACGACCGAAGCATTGGCAGAATAAATTTACATTTTTTTAGTCTCTGGTGCAATTACGAAAAAATATTTTGCCAATGAAACAAAAGAATTTCATTAACGAGGTATGGCTGCCCGGAGCTTCATATTCCTCGCGCGATAACCCATCGTTATTTTTCAACGAATTTTATCATGTTTCGCGATCGAAATATCGATTTTCGCAGTCGACTAAATTCATCACTCCTATTTTATTTTTTTTAATGCACTTTAAATATTTCTATATGGGGAGTGCCGGAGCAATGTTTGTGTTTCCTTCACGTGAAAATATATATCGAGGGGAAAGGGAGAGGTTGAAACAAAGGGCAAATACAGCGAGCATATCTCTCGTAGCTAAGGGAAAAATATCCTTTGAGCTTGTTAGCCGTATTGTTGAGACATCCCCCCGTGACCCGGATCTTGGGGTTCGCGAATCGGCGGAGGGTAGAAGCAGGTTGCTCAAGAAACCGTACTATTTGAAGCGAGAGGAAGGACGAAGCACAGCAGAGTTATATGCCGATTCGCTGCTATACGAGCTGTTCCAGGTAAAGTTGACGATTCTTTAATCCTCGGGGGTCTCTTTTTTCTTTTTGTTTTTCTCATTGTAAAAATTCGAGCCGACGTGTCGTTTTTTGTTTTTAATTTTCGATTTGAGCCCAATTTCGGGCGGACAATTGCGAAAAATCGTGTCAACTACGAAACTTTATCGATTTTCTAGAAAATTTCATCATTTTTAACATTTTTCTCGTGTTCCCTTTTACATGAAAATAATCACGAACTTTTTCATATATTTCTCTTTGTGTTATGGCCGACGGCATAAGGAAGGGTCAAAATTGAGATAATGGTAAGGTTGTTACATGACACGCAGAATCTTCCGTACATAAAGGAGGATAACCCTCCCTCCTTGAGGGTTACGATATTTCACTCCCAAGAAATCTTTCCGTCTCTTATTTTTCCCTGCTGCTATATCGCTTCGTTGACCTTTTTCCTCTGTTGCCATTATATTCGGCCTTTCCCGACGGTATTAGCAGTAGCCTCTCTGTTTCTCCGTTTTTTCCCTTTTACTTATCGTCATACCTATCACACTTAAATCAGCTCGGTCTACAAAGATGAAATCTCGATGAGAAGTGAATGAAGAATTTCTCATAAACGGGATGAAAGGCTTCGTCCTCATGTTTCTTCATACTATTTCCATGAAGATTGCATTTTCTTAATGTAAGAAATCTGAGAATACTGAATTAGACGTAAAATATTTCATATACAGCGACAGATGCGCAATTAATGAGAGGCGAGCCGCGCAGAAGATGGCAAGAAGTTGGTGAAGAAATAGTGATGGATATATAAAAGCGAGACTGTATGAAAATTTGATAACCGCGATTTCAAGGGACAGCTTTTTCCCCTGACAGGGGGTCGCATGTCCTTGGGATCCGCGAGGGGCTGTGGCTGGTGCATTCGTGCGTAAGCGACATGCCACTTTCGCCAAGCCACGTCGGCTGCTCCCATCTGTTCCCCGCAATCGTCGATTGCCGGTATTTTCGATGCAGAACGGTCGAAGCTTTCGAAATTTTCAACATTCATTTCTCGATATCGTCCCAAAATTTGATAAAACTCGATGGAATAACGTTTTGGTGAGGCTAGCTCCTTAATTCAGTTCGAAATCATAGGTTATGACATTATATGCCGAGCATATCAAACAACGTTTATTACACGAACATTCCCTTTAGGGAAATCATACGAAATGATAGGAAGCACGTCGCAATATTATGATTTCTTCAATAAATTGCGATTTGCACAATATTCAATCGATATCGATGTATCAAGCGAATTGCGACCACGATGCGAGGTAAACAAATTGCTTTTCATTAAATGTCGAATAAAAACGGGAATAATTGTAGAACGTTTCATCAATTAATTTACCTCAGGTATGGCATTCCCAGTGGATTCTTGTATGAAACGTTCGAGGCGTTTCGTAACGAAATTATCGGCATAATTTTCGACCATATATCGGAGCACGAAATTGACGTCATTATGTGGAACCCTAGCGTATACGCCTGTACATATATATTCATATGGGGAGTTGACTGTTGTTACGATGGAGTTCACCATACTACAACGTTCTATGGTTTCGCCTACATACCCACACACACACACACACGCACGCACGCACACACATGCATACGACGAGGTTGATCATCGCGCGGTCAAACACAATCGTTTCATCATTTCATGGCTGGCTCCTCGTGAGTCTTACGCCAATGCAAAGCTTTTTCAAACCCCCACAGACGATTCCTTTCGCAATTCTTATTTACTTATCGTTGCTTATGTGTTATTTATTTATCGTCATGTTAATTTATTTTTTATTCGGTATTTTGATTGCATGCGATGACGTCGATCGCGTCAGTGAGCTCAACCGTTTCATCATTTTATAGCAGGCTCCTCGGCTGGCCTTCCGAGAACCGGCACTCAGAGCTTTTTCAAACGCCGATAAACCATTTTTCTCGTAATCTGTTGTTTTTCTTTGTTAACAATACTGCTTCGGCTCATCCGGGATTTAAGCAACATCCTTTTAACAATGAATTACACAATAGTTTCATCAACAATCATCAGTTGATGGAATAAAGAATAAATAATTGTTGTCGATCGATTCCATTAATTACTGGGATTTCAATTATTAGCCGTTTTGGAATGGAAATAAAAAGATGAAGAGGATTTTTCCGGCCGAATTTTTGGTCAAGTATTGAAATTTTATTGGATCTTCGTCCATCATCCAATTCCGAAGCTTCTTTCGGAATTTCGTTTTACATATTCCGTGATGATTATAGCAATACGTGCGGCATGTAACACCAACAGGATGCACCGAATGTTACGAGTGTTTGGTGCGTGCCGCTGGATTCCTCGCGGTCTCTTCCACTCTCATGTACATACATCCCTGATTCATCGACGGTTAGCACGACCTTGCCACTATAACCAAGGCCTCGAGACACATAACCAAATTTATTTTCGCAACAGATGTCGAAATTTCACTCCGGCGACAGATGTTACTACCGCGTGTAATTTTTTTTTCCTCTCTTTTTACTTTATCACTTTCTATCTATTGGTTACCGTGCTTCTATTCGCTGCGTACACGAAATTGAATTTTTCTTTTTGTCTTTTGTCGATCTCATCCGATCGGGTCCAATGTTTCCAATAACCGAAGCAGGTTTTTTGGGAATACTGTCCTCCGTCCTTGAATCTAGCGATAAAAGAATTTTCATTATTATTTTCGGTTCACCAAAAACTGTTATTTCAAAATTGTGAAAAAAACTCAAATCACTAGTTTCTTGGCATCGATTTTATACAGTATTGACCGCGATTTTTGTAATTCACACGTCATTCGTGAAATCAAGGAATTATGAACTTGCTTTTTATTTTTCTTACAAATAGGATTTTTTTATATTTCGATTTTAGTGGCAAATATCGTCGTACTTTCGGCTGCTTATAAATATAATCATTTCTTAGCCACGGATATTGCAGCAAAATTATTCTCGAGTTGCAATTTATAGCGTTAATTAATCGCTTGAAAAAATATTGAAGTAAGAAAATCGCTCATCGCCCGGATCAACAAATGAGCTCAATGAGCGGTTGCCTCGTTAATAGGTAATGCGCTGTAGATAGACAATGTGCTCATCAAAAATGAAAAAGATTTTTTGCTCCCCAATGCCCTTTGCGATCATTTCGATATATAATTTTTGGCGCAAAGGACGAGAAAGGGCAGGAATGCTGAAATTAAGTGGGTAGTTTACTTGTCCTTGTCGACTTGATATCAAGTTTTTATCCGTAGGCGGCGAGTCATGGGGTAATGGCGGCAGCAGGACATAATAAAGAATGCCGGAGGGCGTCAGCATTTAACTCGGCGCCGTAATTCGGTGACACGAAAAAAGTGTGCCCTCGGAACGTTTTCCACTTCCGATACAATTCGGAGTATATTCGTACACTTGTGGCAGACACTCGAACGAGTCTTTCAACCCTTTTACTCCGTTGAGGGGAAACTCGACTAAACTACCGCCCAGCACATAAGTTCCCGAGAGAATTTGTGGTGACCCTCGATTTTTCTATACCTTCCCCAACCCCTCGCTGCCTTCTTCTCTTCCTTCAATTCTCTAACGATTACTGGAGTATCCTCCTGGTGTCAAAGTCAGGAAGAAACGTCATGCACGTGGCAAAGATAAAAAACGTTATAGTTTCAGGGCCAAGGACGCGCGTCGCAGATATTTCGATCGTTAAATTAATTAGAATTGCCGAGAAGAGCATTTCAAGAAAATACAACGTTTTCCTTGCCCCAGAAAATGGTCACGACCCAATGTGCAGTGACCTCCGTGTTTTGTCACTAAAGATCTTTGCTACGTAGATTTTTCGCATATAGAGAAAATAACACGGGACAAAGAAATTAGCTTTTATTTCTGATTTTTTGAGAAATACGAGAAAAGAGACTTCGAGGGGTGACAGATCCGGGGAAGGGATGATTGCAGGGCTTACGATGACATACGTTCTTTTGACCCCTCTTATTCTATTTATTTCTTCTTTTCTCATATAGCGTCGAACATAATTGTAGGAACTTGGTTCTCGCGGAGCGAGTGAGAGAGCAAAACTTTATTACGCATGTACAAAAGCCGTGATGATTGATCTCGCACGAACTTCCGTTTCGTTTGACGAAGCCCCGAACATATCGGTTGATCGATCTTCGTCACTCATCGCTGATAGGTGCGAGAACTATTTCTATATTCTCTAATCATGATCAAACGCCGTAACACTATTCGTGAATTAGCCAATGAATAATTACACGAATTCTTGCCACATTCCCAGCGTTTTTTCATCCATTTTTTAATACCACGAGAATTAGAAACTTTTGTTGACACGCCTGCTGTGATTTCGAGTCCAGCACTTTCATGTCGGTTGCGACTCTGCGTCAAAGAGCATTGACGTTATTGCTGAAATACTCAATATCCCGTGCCTTGCCTAGCCCACATGAATATCTCAAGGCAGTATCAAACGATCGTTGACTTCCTTTTGTATCGATGAATATTACACGAACTAAACAACTTAATCGAGTCAATTTTATTTGAATTTTACCAGAAATTACTGAGAACAAAGACATTCCGAATGATTTTATCGCCACGCGAAATATTAAATTTTACATTTTTACATAATTTTACATAATATTACAGACATTTTTATTTAGTTACGTCCGATTACCATGACGAATTGAATTGTGATTATTCGGAACGTGATGTATGATTGATGGTCGCTTGAAACATTACAGCAGATTTGGATTTATGAAAATTTCGTTATTTTTAACCCTTCGAGTGCATACTGGGTCTCTCTGACCCGAACAATTTCTTGTCACCGATTGTTTGGCTCTGACTGGCAATTAATATTTTAGCACTTGATTTTTGTTTCCGTCAAAAAATCAATTCAGGCCCATAAAATATAAATCATTCACTGCAAAAAATATGTCCACAAGACAAATAAATGCATACTTAACGGAATGCAATGATTTGAAAAACGCCTTGGGTCAGATTGACCCAGTATGCATTTATAAGAGGTATGCACTCGAAGAGTTGATATTTAATTGAGTAAATTTTCCAGAAAATAGTTTTATATGTTTCTCTTCGCCACGTTTACATTCGTGTGGCGCAAAAAAGAGGTGTCGAAAATTTTTAAATCTTCCCAGGCACGTGCGTTTTTTGATCCAGAGTTTTGAGCATATTTCAAGAAATTTAAACTGACGTGTTATGATACTCTCGTAGAGTTGGTTGAATTCGGTCCGCCTCGTCTGGTCGGAGCGTCTCCATCTCACGCCGGTCTTATGAATTATTTTCCCTCATCATGAATGATTCATGCGTGCTAACATCTTTCGTAAGGAAGACTGCGCCGTTCCATAGGGATGTGGATTTTTTTTTGGGTCGGAGATCGCCACGGAAAGTCCCAAAGTATCCGAAGTCCGAGTGCGAAAAATGCAAGAGCGCCGAATATTGTTGGCGATTAAATGAAGATGGAGAGGCAGAAAGTGTACTCAGCTCAAGAAGAAATAGGCGAAGGGGCACCGCAAAACTTTCGGTGCACACAGATCAATAACTTGAAGTTAAAAAGGCTTAAGTGTTGCAGTTTTTGTAGATTCTTTGCGTTCAGTGAGGCCTCTCTGTGAACCAGCAATGTTTATATCGCTGGGTTCGCTCTGCCTAGAGCAGGTAAAAATTTTAAGACTCTAAAAATGTCTCCGGGTAACTCTAGGGAATATTTATGCCACGAAAACTTGGCTGTTGCCTTAACCAAGCTGAAACTCTGGTGGTCGATGTATTCCGATGGCTTATGGTTCTGCGACGCTATGAAAAACATGAGTCTCATGAAAAACAGGAGAGACTTTGAGAGGGCGAAAAAAAAAAAAAATTTGGTCTGATGCAAATATTTTATTCGCATCCGAACCGCATCATTGTATTTATTATGAATCTTCTTAATGGAGTGGATTTCATTGAAATAGCGTGACGTATTTCATTCCAACTTATTTGCATCCATGCGATTTTCTTTTTATGCATGAGCGGATGAGAATAATGAACGGAGGGAATGATTGAGTAAATTTTACTCCGTAGTCCGGGGGCGAAATGCTGTACGCCGTGGAAATTAGCTTAGAAATCACATTTATTATCGTACCAGCAGGTGTTCGAAAAAAAAACCCTTTTTCACCCTAAATTTACACTACGGACTCCGATGCACTCCGATGACGATATATTTAGCTGTGCTTTGGTACGCGCTCTGTACTTGTCCCGATAAACACAAATAAACACACTGTGCACAGTGGCGAGAAAATTTTTAGGGGCGCCCACGTGCGTTTTTTTCCGGTTTGACAATTTCCCAGAAATTTCAATTTTTTCACGACACATTTGCTTCGGAATTTTGCTGAATCTCCTGATAGAAAAACTTTCCGGCTTCCCTGGCGTAAGCAGGAATCTCAAAGCATTTGTTGCAATGTTATATGGGCTTTATAGTTCCTTTCGTAATTTTAATTTCCATTGAAAACTGTCGCTGATTCCGATTAAATTTGTCTCGTTCTTGCTATACGAAAATGGATCGTAATTTTTTGAAAATGTTTTATTTTCCTAATGTTCGGTGGATTCTGCTCATTCAATGACATTGCTGTGGTTTGACGCCATAATCTTGAGTAATTTTTCCTCTGAGAAAGTAATAAATCAGAGGACAAAAGGTCAATCGTCAATCGCTCAAAGGAATGAAATTCATTACCTCGCCGGAATCCATGCCACCTGCTTTAGAAGGGCCCGATCTCGAACGCTCCCCTTTATTGCCATGCTCCCTTTTGCTTTCGCATTTCCGTCTTCATATCTCTCAACATTCGGCGGTACTTCGGAGAAGCTCTTTTTGCCATGATCACGAGAAAATTGCGAGAAGAGATTGCCACTGGGAAAGTGGCAACACCCTATAAACGTTTCCCACTTTAATGCCTGCTATTGAGTCTCTCTTTAAACACTTCCGCGTTCCATGCGTTTTTTTTTTTCACGAGCAGGCTGGATAAATCGAGGCTCAAAGTAATCGTTTTTTCTTGGCGAATTGTGCCCATTATTGGCGAATAAAAATATTGTAAAACAGACTTTCCAAACGATACGTAAATTATACTATCCTGTCATTCGAATGATCAATAAAATATTCGACAGAGAAATAGGGGGGGCGTGAGGAAAATGCTCATATCGCGAGCATAAGCACGCAGCAGGTTAAAAAGCTCCCTGGCCGGGGCACGATATTTATGAACCGCCCCGTGCGTGACGATGCTCTCTCTCTCTCTCTCTCTCTCTCTCTCCTTCTCGCGTACGTATTTTGTTCTTTAGTTGGATCGATATTCGCATCGTTTTACGCGGAATAAGGCACGTGGTGGAATATTCGAGGCCACAAGCGAGAGCGAATGAAATAGAGAGGAGGGACGATGACGAGGAGGATACCATTGCGAAAATCTGATGAATTTCGTGCACGTTCGTTGCCAAACGCGCGCAATAAAACCAAGTGCGCGCGGTTGCGATGATGCCAATTTAGTCAGTGGGAGAGAAAAAGAATAATCGTGCGAAACACAATCGCCGCGTCTTCTCTCGGCGATTCTCCATTTTTCAGACAGTCACGCGTGCAAAAATGACAAAACGAAATGAAAAAAGTTACAGCCAGAATTATAATTTCTTTTGGAGTCTGCACGAAAGGACGAAAATGCTGGGCTTTTTCGTAATTAACAAGGGAACATTTAATTTCCGAACTAAACGAGTTTTTCACATTAAATTGTATACCAAGTTTAATTTGCGTAATAGTTATGTTGGAAAAACAGGTCAAGCTCACTTCCTTTACCGTGATCTAGAGAAAAATACTAATCAAAGAGAAGGAGAAAAAAGTAATGGAGAACCTTCAACGACTCTCTTAACTTCATCTCCCGAATACTCGTATTATTTTCCTCTCCTCTTTAGACCCTTTTCCATTTTCTCGCAATCTTCCTCTTCACCCCCTCTCCCTCTCTTCTCCATTTTCAATTTCGTTATTATTCCTTTGTGAAAAATTTAACGAGAGTCACGGAATAAAAGACTCGAGCGTGCTTGGCTATATTGCAGATAAACCGGTTGATGCATCGCTGCTATCACTCACATTATTATCTCCGATCAATGTCGCCCGGATACGCCAATACATCGGCCATTCCTTGTCAAATATTAAATCAATTAATATCCCAAGAAAAAATCAAATACCAATGGGGTGGGTCGTTGCATTATCGGAAATCCATTGACACGGAGGCGAAAGTAAAAAAAAAAAAGTTAATCGGGGAATTCATTTATTTACGAATAAAATCGATAGGAAAACGTGATGGGGATGGAGCAGCGAGAGTTTGCAGGAGAATCCCCATATAAACAATAAAAGAAAGAAAAAATAAATAGAAAGAAATCGAAAGTATCAATTTTGGATTGCCAGCGAGATGAATCATCAGATTTGACTAGATTTTACAATATTTTATACGGAATGGTCCATGTATTTGAATTTCGCAGAAATATAAGTAAAGAATAAATGTAGAAATTTGAAAATATGAACGTATCTACTAGAAATATAGTTGTTGGGTATGGTAGGATCCCAGGAACTGTATCCCCGTCGAGGACACTTGGGAGAGGAGATACGATGCCATTACCAGAAAGGAAATGCTCTTTTCTCCATCTTTCTTGCTTCTAAGAATCTCCTCGCTTCCCCTCTCTCTCTCTCTCTCTTGTTGTTGAAGTTCCGTTCTGTATGCTAGGAGCAGTAACAGAAGCTTCTTCAACGTCTTTCGTACTTCCGTCCTCGAGGATTAAGACGATTCCGCGTTCGTTCAGCCCTCCTTTATTCGCTGGTCACTCTTCGTATATCTTATTTCGTTTTTTCTTTCCTATTCTCTTTCCGTCCGCATTAGCCCTCTCGAGACTCGAGTCTGCTGTCCTGCCTTTGCCAGCAGCTTCCCTATTCCCTGTTTGCGTGTTCCGGAGAAAGGATCAGGAATGTGGGCTCGAAGAGGCTGCTGGGGAAAGAGGAGGACAAAGAGATAAATACTAGGACGTCTTTCAGCCTCAGCGAGCTTTTCACCCCTTGTCGTCAACATCGTTCTCGTCACGGTAGAGCGTTTTGTTACGACTGCTATCCTCCGCGATCATGATACTGCGTGGAAAAAAAAAAAAAAAAACAGAACGGTTTTATCTCACCTCCGAGAAACAAGCTTTTATTTCCCCAGCCTCAATTTATACCCTTGTCATTTTTGGTCAGAGGGGATGAACAAAGTGAAAAGTTTCGTCATCAACATTTTTATATTCGCCTGCGTACTTTGTCATGTTAAATACGTTATCCAATCTTTTCGGACACAACGTTCTTCCTATGAATACCCACATTACAAGACTAACAACTTATTCATTCTTTTTTTTTTCATTCAAGGATTGAGCAAACGATCCCAACCCTTACGACGATAAAAATCCTGGGCAAATTTCATTTCTTGATTCTTCTCTTGGAGATGAAACGAATGTTATATAATGAAAGTAAAAAAATTGTATTTCCCTTGGGGCCATATCATCGGCTACCGCTGTTAAGATAAATACAAAGATTTCCATATATCCATCCCGTACAAATTGTGCGTTTTTTGTACCTTTGCAATTTTTTCCCCAATTCATCGAATGACAAATTCGCCGAACAAAACCTCTCGCATAATTGGTACACGATGGTTTTTTTACTCGGATACAAAATTAAATAGTTTGCAGCAGACAAAAATCTGCAGTACCGCGAGCAGGAACGTATACTGCAAGCACAACGTTCAGCTAACTATACTGTATACGGCTGTTGGTGCTTATGTATACGTCGGTGAAACAGCAGCTACAATAGGAGCTTTCCCGATGCAGAAACATATAGTTCGTAACCAGCCGCATTTTCTCTCGATGGTTTGTTGGCCAACCATCCGGTGGCCTTGATTTATTTGATGGTTTTCCAAACGAGGAAAACGTTCGGTTACGGGCGTACTTTGCCTCACCTAGAACCGTTCCTCGCGCACTACAACGTCAATAATATGTCACATAAAACGTAGCACTCGTTTCGTCGAATTAACAATCCTCCGTAAACACAGTTTCCCACGTTACTAGAAACACTACCATTTTCATCTCTCACGATCGAAGGAATTTGGAACGTTGACATAAAAATCAGAAGCCCTAAAGGGACGACACGATAACCGAACATTTTCATTGACGCTTTTTACATGCTCGCAAACGAGCGTTAATGTAAAATGGAATAAGTAAAACCGAGGAAAACAAATTTTACTTCGGCACGTTCATTTATGAGTTTCATACAAAAAAAACAGAAACATCTTCATCTTCCGGACTCGAGCCGATCCATTTCGATTACGAGTTCCATATACGCATTTTACCCTGAAATTCGTGTTGAAATCATTTCTCGTTGCGAAAAACAAAAGAGATTCGAAATATTAATTAGTCTGCGCGAAGACTCTGTACAAGGTTTCTCGATTCTCCATATCATTCCAAACTCACGCTCTACGGGTCCATATATTGGAGAAGATATATTTCGCACATACGTTTCTGATACGGGGCCAAAGTTTAGGAATCACAACCCGAGGCGATCTTCCGAAGTTTCTTCTATTCGTTTTTTTCGCGTGTCTCGATCACCACATTCGCAGGACTGATTTTTTTCCGTATTCGTCCCTATCAATTTTTTTTATCTCGCTACGATTTCCTGGGAAACTGTAAGCTTTCGAAACTCGCCAGACTCATGGAAGCTAGAGAGGTCGACGTTTCATGTTTTTTTCTTAGTACTTGTCGGTTATCACTCCTCCCTTTCTCGTCTCTCTCTCTCTCTGTCTGTTCTGCCTCATTCAGAACCGCGCTGAGCGTCCTCTCGAGAGCTGATCACGTTGCTGTTTTAACGAGCATACTCGAAACCACTTGTTCCCAGTTGTTTCACGTATTAATTGTTCCAATTAACAAATCGAACGACTTGATCTCTGGTTTTTCGTATTTCAAAGACAAGTATATTCGTCTTTTCGTCAAAGCTTTAGATTAACGAGAAAAAAAGACGAGTATTGTTGAATTTCGCAAATTTAATTCATTTAATGGATTTACTCATTCGCTCGATCCTTTAAACGCACAAAACCCGCTTGTCACAGTTTGGCAGGCTTTCTACAGCGAGTGTTCAAATCTGGTTAAAAGTTGCTATTTGACGGTCTCATAAAGCAATTATCTTTTAATTGTTCCCTGTGGCCGGAACTTTGAGCTCATACGAGCTGACGTTTAGAACTACTTTAATTTAGAAAATATTGATTTTCCTATGTTCTACGTCTGCTGAAGCGTACTAAAGAATGATTTGGACCCGGACCACACAAAACGCCCCACCGTTCAAGAGCCTCCCATTATTTAATAGATTTTTAATTGATGAAAAATGATTTATCTTTCATCAATTTGATTGATGAAACTGTTGAAAAATTTGTTAATGGTAAAAAAAAAGTTTGTTATCACGATCACATAGGCGCATATAGCATTTCCTTGAGGATAATGAATTTGTCCGATCGCTTTTCTTTCCCTTAACTCAGTAGATGTTGATGGTCGACGAATTAATTTGCTATCAAGAGAGGTTACGTTTTATCAGATGATTAATTAATCAACTATTGACAAATGTCTATTCCAGACAATCGCGAAAAGCTCAAATAAATGATTCCTCAACTGTTGAAAGCCATTTATTTCGCCGCATATCCAACTTATCGTTTTTTAGCAGTTATTAATGAATCCTGGTACATATAAATAATCGTATTCTCGGTGTAAAAAATATTAATCCAGATAAATATTGCAAGCCTCATGTGGCAAGTGCTTTTGGAGATAATCCTGTGATGGTGCGAAATCAGTGTCGATAAATAATTAAACGATTAATGGCGGTTCGTTCAGTCAAGGTCTTTGCAGTCCTTGGGGAAGTGAAGACGTCGAAAGTTCAGTTGATCGTCATGAATTGATAAAAGAGGCGAGTGCAGCTCTCTCCAGAACTAGTCGCAAATACCTGTCTTGTTGTCTCGCCGACTAGTGGATAACGAATCGGAGTGTCCACTGAGAAAATACTTTATTTATAATAAAAAAAAAAAAATTAACTTGTTACTTTTACTCAAACATTCATTGACTGTTTGTTACTGTATAATTTGATCTCCGCGTTCATACGGAGATCCGAGACAAAATTAAAGACCAGCGCTGACGAATATTACGAGAGTTTGTTTAACGTTTGGCCTTGTTCTCGTTTCAGTGTGGCGGTTTCCCATGCGTGGAGATGATCGCCCAGCACAAAGCACCAAGGGTGAGTATCCAAATTCAAATAATAATATGTTTGAGCCCTTTCGAATGAACTTGCCGAGATTGTCGACTTTGCGAACGAACGCACGAAACACAATAAGAAAGATGTCAGGAGGGTAACGAAGGACGTCCTCGCTGACGATTAAGCAAAATCTTTGGTTTTAGATCTCGGGCAGAAGTGTATTTGTGGGTATTCCGTGGCGCCTTCTTACGTAATAGAATTAAGCAAATCCAATTGATGGAGTCGAGATAGGTCGCGATATTACTGTCGAGGGGGTAGACAATGGTGTTTGCTAAGAGGGAGCGAGATGGAGGTGAAAACTATCCCGCCAGACCTCGTTCCGGAGGTTTCACAAGTATCGAGGATAATAATGCCAGCACCATCGCCCCGACGCGTATACATATGGATACAGAATTGAAAAGCGATTGCGTTGCACGTTAGCACGGTGGGCTCGGTTTCCAGACCCGAACTATCCCCGAGGGGGTAGCTGCGAAATAGAAGCCATGCATTTTGATTCCTGCTCTCGATCGAGCCTCTTCGCCCTTTACCCAATGTGTCGTACACAAACATTCTCCATCCCCATGTAAAAATAGTCAGTTCGTAAAAAGGGCACAAGTCTCGCAGTTTCGAGCTCGCTGTAATGCTGACTGAGCTATTTCGTTTTTTAGGCACACCATTCGCAGTTGGTACTCGAGCGAAACGACCTCCTTCTGCTACTCCACGCTCACGTCGCACTTTACTTGTTTTTTTTTTTTTAATTCTCATGTTCCTCCACGCTGCCTGCTCAATCTCCAGGGAAATAAATATTGATAGATAATAACCGTAGGCGATGCCAACTCCGATTCCAAACATCATTGCAGTTTTGTCTGATCAACTTGAAAATATCTTTTGGTGGTTTTATAGCGTTCCTCCTGTCGTGACAAGAATTTCATTGTAAATATACCACAAAAAAAAAAAAAAACCAAGATACAATGGAGGATGAAAAATTTGATACCATATTGCTATTTATTGATTCGGATAATCTCAGAGCATTTGGTATTTTTGGATATCGAAGACGGTAGAGAAGTGTGATGAAATCTGTCGATCGAGAATAATTAGAAATTGAGCGAGCCAGCTGGATAATTTTGAATATTTTTTCTTGCCATCCTGTTTCGGAATGTTGATTAGCATAGACGTCGCTAAATCATTTGCAGCGGTGCCTCTTCGAACCCATATGTTAACGAGATTGAGAATATCCATACGGTGGCTTCATATTAGCTATTAGCAAAATTCGCTTGCACGCGTCACGGGGACAAACACATGTTTGCAAATACCAAGTACATGTCGCGATAGTTATACGTTCGTGCATGCATTAAGCATCCCCAGCTCGAAACCTCGCTCGCTACATCCGGGTTTGTAATTAAGCGTGGCGTGCATGCGTTATGTGTGTATCGGACATATATATTGTATACATGCACATTCGCATGAGATTGGGAACAAGGGAGATGACGAAGGAGATGAGGGCATCCGAGAGAGTCCGTTAGAGGGCGCACATTTGAGCTTTGTATTTCGAATAATCAGTAGAATACGATACGTATAACAGCATTACGTGATGTGACAAAGATAAGTGCAGCGCGTAAAGTAGAGAGAAACCATAATCCGATGCTTACTAACCGCCATAAGCATATACGAATCATTCGTATTTCCAAGTCAAAGTCAATTGAAAAAAAAATTACGTTCAAGTTCGAAAACTCGAGAAAATATGACACTCAAGTTCTAATAAAAATCACGTTTTCCTACATTCATTTATTGTTCTCTGATTTCAAATTTTTTTACAATTTTCGTATTGATTTTGTCTTTGGAACTGGAAAACACATGTTTCCATTGTCTCGATTAAATATTGAATAAAAATCGTGAGATCTGTAAAGAACAAAGAGAATGTCGTTGGATCCGAAAGATTGAAACCTCAGTAGGGTCAAAAAATTGTCATGTGAATGCGGCAATCTTAAAAATCATATCAATCAGTTGAATCAATACGTCGCGACAACGTATAAGTTTGATAAGCTCGGATGGATCTTTTATGAAAATTAAGCTCATTAGACGGGATTGGGAACTAGCGATTTGTCTGTGAATCAGTTTCAACGGTAAATTGAAGAGATTAAATTCAAATTTATCCTGTTGAGCAATATTGAGAGACGTTATTGATTTCTCCGAGAATTAGCGTCATGCATAGAACGAATGGGTCGTATATATCGAATGTTTGTATAATATTGCCGTACCAATATGCTTGGTAAAAGAAAAGCTGAAATACTTGAACGGATTGTGGAAAGCCCGTGGCGTATTCGCGATATATCGAGATCGATCGTGGGTCTCGTACTAGCGTGGATATATCGAGAACCTTCTTGTTCGTTTCCTACAAGAGATCGCCATTGTTTTCTCATATGCGAAAGGAAGTAGGTCAGTCTCGGCTCCGCCATGGAATATCATCTAGACGGGATAATAATATAATACCAATATGTACGATATGTATATAGTCGATGAGCTAAGAATATCCGATTCCGGAGTAGTGGCAGGGCATGTAGTTATGATTCCTCGTTGATACCGACGTTTTGAAAACTCTGGGACAAAATTTGAAGGCCCGTGGACGCAGGCTCGAGCAATTTTATTCGGTTGGTAGGAGATTCTTGAATAATCTCGCTTTGAGCTTTTCCTCAAATTTTTATTTTCCATGCGTTTCAACGTTTTCTCTGTGTTGGTGCGTATAAAAGAAGAGAGTGAGTATGAAAATGTGTGTGTATTTGTTTAGCGAGTTTTGGAAATGCTTTCCCGGCTGGGCCGCTCGCGTTTAACCACACCCCGAAACTAGGTCAAACGTAGGAAATATGTGTGCGTGTGTGCAAACTTGTAGAAGCCACATATATGTGTATATGCATGTATGTGGTAGTTACGAGGAGTCGCATCGCTGCCACGAACTTGCTCTCCGAGGGAGCATGTTTCTCCCTCTTCCTCTCTCGCTCTCCGTTTTTTTTTCTATCTTGCTTTTTCCCATCCTCTAACTTGACTAGAGCTCGCGGTGGAAACGATGACGATGACCGGCTATTAAGGGGACATGCAACTGACGCACAAATGCCCAAGGGTGTTCCGCACTAAATCTGATCGGCACGGGACGAAAGAGAGGCTGAATATCCATAGGGGATTCCCTGGACCGCGTGCAAGCGTCAGAATCTTTATACCCGTGCTTTGCCAATAATTTCATCATTTTTTACTTTTTTTCCCGCAAAGCTTTGCGCCCCTTAGTCCGGTTCACGCAGCAAATGCGTTGTTCGCCTTGATTCTGCAAACTTTGTACATACCGAGAGATAGCCGCCCCTCCTTTGAATCTCCCGAGCCCACTATGGAAAAAGCTCTGAAAGTGTCGAAAAAAAACGGAAAAAAGAATTTCCCGTAGCTTTCCAATCATTTTTAATTTGATAAAAACCCTTTTAGTCGCTCTCATCTAAATGAAATCTGACTGTGGAGCACGTTTATCTGTATTGTTATTTGATTACCTTTTCGTGGGAGCCGAGGTTGATTGAACAAACAAAATCGTTATAAATTTTCATAACCGGTGGCAAGTTCGTTTCATAATTAATGGCACACACCTCGGTCTCCATTAAATTGCTCGCTCTGCCTGAAGAAAAAGAAAAACGCTTTTAGTCAATCGATATAAATTGTCTTGGTGCTAATAATAAAGCCATTTTATTTCGCCACTTTGCTGACTGATGTACCGACAAGCCATTAAGCTCGCTCGTGTATAATTTCTTGCTCGTTCAAGGTTTCCATCCAGAGATACTAAAAAAAGTGCTTTCGCCATTGTGAAGGATATTAATTGTAGAATCCAAAGGTTTATGTATTATGAATGGGACACCGGAGTAATATTCCGAGTCACGCGAGTCCCTGTGACCTTGACCTTATAGTTTTCTCTAGCTTCTTTCCTACATCGAGGAAGATCGAACGAAAATGATCATGGGACAGAGATAAATGCCTCGAGGGAGCCTGATCACATGACTCTGGCTCTTTTTAACTCTGACGCTTTCCGCGAGCTTTCCCATGTATAAACGACGATTTTATCGATTCGATCACCGATACCTAGTTCGTCCAGCTCGAGGGATGAGAACGTGTGTGGAGAAAAAACCAAGTAGATCCACGAGGGAGCTCGCGATGGAGAAAAAAAAATTAAAAACGTCCCCCTATCTATGTCCTCGACGACTCATTAATTTTCATGTTATAATGATCACCGATAATTGATCCATGCGTATTCACAGGTAATTATTGAGGATTGGTGCGGCTGATTGAAAATTTTTTTCTCTCCCACTGGTCGCAGAAGTGGAAATTTTGCTCATGTTTCCTTCTACATAAAACACAGCACAAAGGACGATATTCGATATCCTATGAAATATGTAACGTGTGCGTGCATAGAGGAATACATTTACGATTCGTCATTATGTATTTTTTAGGGCATTGTCGATTGCGATCACAGAGTTACATGTTTCGAATTTTAAATAATTCCAATGAAAAGTAAATTTAATTTTATTCCATCAGTTTTAAAAGGATCCGATATTCTGGTTGGTCGAGCGCATACATTTTGCAACGTCAGAGGATAATCTGCCATTAAATAATACTCTCAATTTACTACCGTATGATATTTAAATGTGATTTATTTGAATCCTTTGGACTCGAGAAGCGATACTTTGAATGATTCATAATTGTGGCATTCGGTGGTCGAGATTAATTTGATACTCGCGGAAGAGCTGAAATGAAACATCGTTGTCCAATGGGAAATAAAAAAGTAGCGAGAGTCGCAGAAAACGTCGCGACGCGTTACAGCATTTCCATCAGAGTCCCCTCTCTGCCTTTCTCCTTGCGGACTGTCGTACAGTCTCGATTATATATAAATATCGTCCAGTATCTTCCTCATCCATTCTTCAACCTACGGAACTGGCAGGGAAGCTGAAAAAGAGGAAACATTTGCGCAAGGGTAAAGACGTGATATACCTGTCAGTTTTGGCCGTCGGTAGTCCAATACTTTTAGAAAAGCTTGCATGAACGGCATTATGATGTCTATTATGCATTGTGAAATTTGCATTCGTAGAGGAGGGTGAAATGCGAGTGACGTGATGAGAAACGAACAGATTCAGTCTCGCAGACAGTTACACGTTTATATAGCTATGAATTTTCGTCTCGTATAGCTCTATATAGTAAGCGTTGGGTTGCAATTTCTCTCGATCTCCATCCTTGCATCGCCGAGTTCTATCCCTCTTCCACCAGGAAATGGATCTTATCAATGCGAATGCATAATTCCGAGGTAATAGGCACCTGGATCTTCACTGCATTGAGAATTCACTCGCACTTGCTCTTTTCCACGTAAATATATAGAATGGCGGATTCCGCATGAACTTTGAACCTCATTTCGTCCAAGTTGCGGCCTTTTGTTCACCAGCATCCTCCGCTCAATCCTCGTATGCATCAGACCTTCGAAGACGTCTGATATGACGGTGCACAACCCCGCGTGATAGTGCAAACGACGAAGCCTGCTGTCTGATTCCTCGCTCCCGATGTAACGTCATCATTGCGGATCAACGTGTTTAACTATATATCCCAATATTACAAGCTCCTTACGTATACATACATATCTCGATGTATGTACGTAGCAGCGTGCAACTCTCCAGCAAAACCGAGTCCATTAAAATGTATACACATATCTTCATGAATATGTATGCCAATATGTGATCCTTTCTCATGACTGATTGTCGTGTCAAAATTTTGGTAATCTTTGAGCTAATGTTGCCGCTTCGCTTATGAGAATCTAAGGATCCCAACAGTCTCGGTGAATAACCGTTCGCTGAATCATTGAAAAAGAAAAAAAAACGATGCTTGTGCATTTTCGGTTAGTAATTCTCCGCGAAGAACGATGGCAATTTGTTTTTTTCTTTATAAAGTTGTTGATAACATTTCCTAAAAGTTGTCATAAAATATTAATGATATATCATTTTTTTTTTTTTAATAATAAAACAAATTCCCGTCGTTTTTCGCTAAAGCAAGTAAATTGCATAATTGCAAATTTTGTTTTTTTTTTCCTCAATTTGCAATGTATCAAAGTTTCCCTACATTTTGGTCAACGATTATCGACTCTTACGGAGAATTCGACAATTAGAATGGCGTCAGTGCTTCGCTTCTTCATTTCGCGAAATCTGGAGTAGATCGTTGCAGTGGATCAAGTCAGTATGCGGTCAGACTGAAAGTATATTCATCGCTCCGTCTTCATTCCGGAGCATTTCGTACGACGTAATAAAACTGATTGAATTCGAACGAAAGCAATCGCCGTTTCAATCCTTTCTCGTGAGAAATGTATATTCTGGATTCGCGAATCAGTAATCATCAGATTTGCCTGAGCATATTCGGACTCCGGGAATCTGAATGCTAATGGATTCATCTTCGATCGATATTTAATGGAGCCGCGTATCACCGATGACACGTTCGTCCTGGCACTTTATTCCGCGAATTCATCAATCGATTCCCATCTACATCGCCTCCTTTTCAATCTTCTAATATATTTTCATAGCTAGGTCGTGCGATGAGCTGCTTCGCTGATAAGAGAACTTTGATCGAAGATATTATCCTTAATTCTCATTATATACCAAGTGCGTATAAGAACACAGCGTTACGCGGTCGAGTTAATCAGGCATGTCGCTGTGCAAATAGTTGAAGAGACAAACTTCGGGATTGTGTCAACTTGTAATACTTAATTAAGGGCGAAAGCCAAAAGTTCTGAGCACTTGAAATGCAAAGAGGCACTTAATCTCGCGATTGAAATTGTCACTTATTTGTTTCTGGATGTTTTATCGTTTCTCTTGACATGAAATACGTTTTTTGGTATGGAACCTTTTGTTGTTCAGCTCGTCGACTTACCATATAAATAAAAGCAAACAACTGAATTTATGCCCCGCATCGTTTCACCTCAAAATTTGGAAATATTTACCTCGAAATCGAAGAAGATTTGATAAATAAGCGTTGTTTTGAATAAATACGCTGCATGGAGTTCTCCCTGAGATATAAAGTTGATTTGTGTTCGACTCGGAAGCAACTCATCACATTCGGTTCAAAGAGTGCTGGGATAAAGGAAGACAGAAAGTACACGCAAAAACCCGGCTTACGTTCACGTGTATGTGGTGCTTGCGAAGTATATACCTGTATGTTTTAGATTCACATACAAACGACGAAGAGAAGAGCCCGGAAGCTGCTCAGCCACTTTTTCTTCCTCGGTCGCTCTCTCTCTCTCTCTCGCTCTTCCTCTAACACTTTCACAGCAGGCTTTCCTTCCTCTCTATATTTCACAATTTCTCCCATCGCTCTCTCGACATACACACAGACATCCAACACCACATATATTGACGCGAAAAACCAGAAAAAAGGAAAAAAATTATTTTCGTCAAATTTATTGAGCCATGCAGCATCATATCATTCACTCATTCCGTCAACCAAGGAAAAATCACATTTCTGTGCGACTCAATATTTGCACAATAATAGAGTTATAATTCAAGTTAAATTGAGCCCGTGTCGGTGCTCTCATTTTGTTTACAGATTTTTTTAATTTCTTCGTGTGGAAAAAAATAGATGAAAAATTGAATTCAACTTGCACAGTGAAAATGTGAAATTTTATTTTTTTTCTTATAAAAAGAAATCTTGTCACTAGCTTTTCACCGAAATCACAAAAACATTATTGCGACAGAATAAAAAGTTTCTCCATAAAAAATACGAAATAAAAATACGAGTAAAAAATTAGTTTCGATTGATAAAACTCGAACTAGCAGCGGCAGGCAATTAATTCTCTTTTGTTCGTCATTGTGGATGTTAAAAATTACTTCTCATCCTGGAAGGGACACGTGGTTAATGGGTAGCTTGGCCAATCCTTTGATGTGTCACCAGTAATGCACGACCTACACAACGATACAATATAATGTCATGAACCTAGCGCGTGTCTCGCGTGGATGTTATAGCAGGTTACGGACTTTCTGGAAACTGGTCTGTGAAACAGAGTTACATTAGCATCGGTGCTCGATGCCGCTTCGCAGCGACTACATCGACGTTCTTGTCAATGGCTGAGTGCTCGGTTCTTTATCCTGTTCAATATTGAGACACGTATATTCCTCGATGTACGAGACAGAGTAACAGGAGAAAAAGGGTTGCAGGTCGACTTTCCACAAACGCGAAAGGATGTCTTTGATGTGGTTTTTCTGGCTTTTCATGCGACACATTGTCAAAGAAAAAAAAAACAAAACAAAAATGAGTGAACCGCGAGGTGCTGTGCGGAGCCTCGTGTCTGCTTAACGTGACTTCGGAGGAAAAAAATCTTTGCAAAAACTGACAAAGAACGGTTTACAGAGCTTGCGTGTTTCAGATTTGCTTCGGACTACTCCGTTTTCGCAATCCATATGATTCACGATCCTTTTCAGACCTTATTCGTTAGTTTTCTTTTTCGAATTTTCAAACGATAATCCATCAAAGAATTGGAGCTCGTTAATTGACACTGGAGACCTGGTGTTGAGTAGAAACAAAGTTCATGCTTTCATCATGGGATTTCCGAGTGTCTGAAAAACGAATCAAGGCGCGCATTTTCGTCTACTGTTTAACTTTCCTCTTTTAATGTTTCGCGTATACACTAAATATCCTGCTGCTCTTCATCTTTTACGCGATGCAAGCCTCGCGACAAAGTAGACTTAATTTTGACTGAAAATGCCTCATGGGAGATATCAGTCGCGTTACGCAATGCTTGGGCACGCATTAGACATGACATTCAAGAATCGTCCTTTTGACAATTCGCCCTCGAGGCTCCTCCTCGTTCGTTAGTCTTCGCGATGTAGCTTCGCGACAATTTATCTGGCCTGTGAATATAGTTGAGTTATACAAAAAATACAAAAGCAAACAATTGAGTAGTACACCAAAATACAAAAAATTTCGCCATGTTTCATCCAACATTACATACATTATTTTAAGGGCGATCCATGCATTGTCTCAGCCATTCTGATACGGTGGACGACTCTCTATCTACCTCTTTTTCCTCTATCTACCGATACACATGGAGCCGAAATTATATAAAAAATTACCATCATAGTTCCCTGGTAGCAAAGCGTCCCTCTAAAGGAATTTGAGCAAATACATAACAATTTTTCATCTGAAATCGAGCAAAGAATATTAAAATTTCGTGGAAAATATTTAAGTTTCTGATATTCTCGAAAGAATATGGGATTAAAAATTTACTATAGGATCGTGGTTATTCCCCGGTAGCCCGTGTTGTCTATCTTTGAGGATTTAGCACATGCATGTACGAATTTTTCATCCGAAATCGAGCGAAAAATGTTGAAACTTGTCGAGAAAAAATTGCAATTATTTGATAAAATTTCATTGCAGAGAAGGGCGACGAGATAAAAGGAAACTATATAGGATGCCATAGTAATTTTTGATTTTATTTTCTCAGTGCAGGAACGATATCGTTTCGTGTTTATAAAAATGAAGGCGTATCCAATATAGTTGTACATACATATTTGGTGAACCGAGATACGACCTCTTGAACTTGATCACTTTATGTATATTGTGAATCGTTGTATATAAGCTATCACATAGGGGTTAGCAGCAAAGTAGAACGGTATATCGATGCGTCCTTGAGATATCCTTATCCATCGAACCCTCTGAAATGAGCTTTTTTACGAAGCTCTCTCATTCTAAAAGGATCAGCGGCGTCTGATTACCGGTAATGGGGTTTAGTTTTAAGCTTTCTCGACTCATCCGTAACCGCGATACTCTCTCAGCCCCACTTAATGTCCAAAATCGTGATTATCCTTCGCTCCGCATCAGGCTTGATGTGCGTTATTATAATACGCGTGGCATGAATAATGTTCGGTAGTATAACCGTCAGAATTACACGAACGAAAAAACATTGTGAAACTTTTCCGAGCATTAACTTATATAAGACAGCGAATTTCTTACGGAAATTATTGTCTTTTCCTTTTGTGGTGAAATCCAAAATTGATGACCACGCTTTTTTGTATTTACGACACCGACGAATTTTATTGGGACCCACAGAATCGTTTTTGTTTTTCTTTTTTTTTTTTTTTTACCAAAACCTGGTTTTCCGCGTTCCACAAGTTTTTCCATTGTTGCGTACTCGTGAAATCGCAGACAAATTCTAGGAAAATAATTGAGATAACAAAATAACCGAATGGCTTTGGCGAGTTCCCTTTTGTTTCATTAAATTTTGTTGCCAGCTCACAGTTCCGTCGCGTTATCTCTCATTCCCGATCAAATGTTCAACAAAATTTCAATCGATATTAAACAGTTTTCCTCTGCCGTTTATTTTCACGTTTCGCAGAGACTAGAGGATGGGAAGGTTAAAAAAAATAGTTACATCCATGACAGAAATGGAATAGTATAGGAAAATTGAGGGCTGGAGGGAAAAGTGTAGGAAAATGAGAGGCTTGACGCATATCGGAGCACATATGATTGGCTCGGGTGACTTCGGGGTCGGAGGCCCCGTCAGCAATTTAATTGAAAATTCGTTTATACCTCGACAAGGTAAGAGATAGAGAGACAGATTTTTCGGTTGGACATCTGTGGCGAGAACGAGCGAAATAGACCACGCCAATACTCTGTGGCTCAATTTCATTCTCTTTTTTCTGTTATACTCTGTACTCCGTACGTTCATATAGTAAATATGTGCAGCTTTGTCGTAGAGACTTCACGAAAAAGTGCGGGATCCAAAAGATTTTTATGTCTGTTTATCTAGGTCAGTCAAATTTATCGGTTTAGTCACTATCCGCACGTTATGAATTCATAAGAATCCATAACGATATTACGTAACAAAATTGTATCAATCCCAATTTTTGTCAGGCACAATCAATTTTTGTTGCCTCCGAGTTTCCGTTCGATTCCTTGAGTTTTCGATACGAGTCTCCTTCAGAATTACTCGAGGCTATATAACAACGACGTGTGGGTCGTGTCTATGTGTCTGATTAATAATTAATGGTTTCCGCATTGAGCCCTCCGGGGATTAAGATTCCTTTGATCGCTTTTCCGATCAGCAAAAATATCACGAGCTTAGGAAGATTGCGTCGACATTTCCATAATGGTTTAATGATTCAGGACGTTGAAATTATTTCTTGATGATATTTTCGTGATATACGGAACTGAACAATTGATTTATATGAAAATATTCGATCCGCGTCGAATCCACTTAAGTCTCTCGATGTATTAAATTGTATAGGTTAGAATGAGAAATTGTTGCTCGAGGGTGGACCCAGGGAAACAATACAGAGAAGAGTAGTGGAGAGGGAGAGTCAGGATGATGATGAGACGGAGTTGATGAAGGTGTAGCTGCACGTCGATAACTGTATATACTACAAATGTGAGATTATGGGGCTGTCGATATATCTATAGTGTTTGGTGGGAGCAATACAGGTAGGATACCGATTGGGGCTGTGGATAATTGGGAATTCGATTTGGAGCACGGAAATAATTGATTCGGCGGAGGCACCGAACCGACACGAGCTCTCGAGTCCAACCTCTTTTCATCTCTTCTCCGCCCCCCTCCTAAAGGATGTGTTCGCGGGATAATGTGTGTACACCACCAATGGCATTCTGTGTGTTCCGGTGTCCGATTGTCATTTAACCCAGACCCCTCGAATTACCCACGAGAGTCGCTTGATCGCGCGGTACTTCTGATATTTTTCCGTTTGTAATGCATACTTTGTTTTCTTTTTTATCTCCGCCATTTTTATATTTCCCCTCTGAGAAGAGCAACAATCTCCTTACGCTCGATACTTTTTTCAGCCAGAATTTTTTGCATTAAATGTAGATTTTCTCCATATTACAATCCAAATCCAATCACCTGCTTTTTTTTTTCACTTGCGTTAATTAAATTGCATGTTCGCATTTCTATGGTATTTTCCAAAATGATGCATGCATGGGAATTGTGTGTTGAAAGAGGAAATTATCGACGTTGTTAACGGCGTTAATTGAAATTGATATATAAAAATCGAATCAGCTATGTCTTTCGCAATATGGGATTCAAAAATTGCTCGATTATTTTCGAAAATTAACGAGCATTCCGTTGACTTTTGATTAGTTTCATTTTTGCCATAAATTATCGTTTCATCTCCAACAGAACGTGGTATTTATAATAAAAAAAATTTAATACGTACTTCGGAAACCCGATAGTGCATAAATCTACATTTATGCCGATAAAAATGTCGCCATGGTCTTTATAGACAAGTGATAAAATTTATACATTGCACAAAATAGAAAAAAAAAGGGCAAGACGATATACCATTGAGCTCGTTAATGAAATTTGGACCTGTGCAAGTTCGTCCAGTTTTGTCTCGATTTTTGTGTCATTTGGGTGAAAGCGAAACCGACATAAAAAGGAAGAAAACAAATTCCACTAATATGTAAGTTTATCGTCCCAAATTGTATTTTACGAGCTGCCACATAAATCTTTGTAGAGAAGGAATTTCGTGATATTGCAGGAGCGAGAGCTCGAATTTTCCATAGCAGAGTTGCCAGGGTGAACGCTGTCGGAGTCTCTGGTGCGCGGTGTGTGTCTTGGTTGAGTATTACAATGGGATGTTTCGTGCCAGCAAGCCTGCATGCAGAACGGTTTAACTTTTATGGTATTTGGATGGTTCCGTCTCGTTATTCCCCGTGGCCAGTCGTTAAAGATTTAGCACCATAGGAAACCGAGCAGGGAGTGCCCGTGTAGCTGAGAAATTCTCCGGCATTGCCTCTCGAGTCCTCCTCCGAGAGTTTTCCTAACCGAGAACTCGCTCAAGATCTTTCCGAATAGCTAATACGATGACGAGCTGCCACCTTTATTGTGTCGTGACAAAGTCCACAAATCTCTACTCTGACGGACACTAAAATCTCGATTCCCAGTCAGAGGACTATCCTCTCAAGCCTTTCGACTTTACGTCCAGGAATCACACATTGTTGCACGTTATCCAATCCATTTATGGATCGTTTATGACTGCATTGTTTACATGATACTCTATGGTGCTTGGCAAACATTATTGCCACGTACGTTCATTCAAAATCGAAACGCACAGAGTAACGGGGAACGAACATAACAACCACTTTCGGATCGAACTTCATTTAGGTTCCTAGCCATGCAGGAGGACGAGATATGGATCGAATTCAAAGCTCGCCAAGATTTTCTTCATTCTAATTGACCGGAAGTTGAATAAACAATGATTCACAAATGTGGAATCGAAAGAAATGCAAAATAAATGTTTGCACTATTTTACAGCTTTTCATTCCCTATCGAAATTGTTTACGCACAGTTTTTTTTTTCTGTTTTCATCTTTTTTTCAATTTCTATGACGTCTGTACCCTCTGATGGGGAAGCCTTACGGCATATAGTTAGAGGCTGTGGAGCGAACACACCGGGAATGCAATATTGGTAGTGCTCCAAGTAGTTTTGGAGAAAAGAAGTCAGAGGATAGAGGAAAAAAAAGAAGGGGGTCGGTGGCCAGAGGATTATATGCGGCTTATGTACTCGCGAGGCCAAGACAAGCCGTCCGCCAATATTATACAGTGAGATAGAAAAAAAAATGATGATACGAGAACCGAAAACTTTCTCTCAACTCTTTCACTTTGCCTTACTTTTATTTGGCAATATTAAAGTTTTTATAAGATTCTTTATGGTATAAGTTTTGAGAATTTTTATATGTACATCGTTTTCATCGAGATGCTTCCTCGTTTTTTTTCTTCCACTCATTTCACACTCGAGAGCATTACTCGAAAATTCATTTAGTCGAAATATAAATAAGATTCAAGTTGTTCATCTCAATATCATTCGGAAATAAAATATTTGCCAAATGAAAAATAAAATCGGTCAACTTTACTTTGTCGATTCTTAATTCTTTGGCTAGCCGAGCAGAAATACTTTCTGCCACCGCCCCATTGGCAAATAACGCGACACATTGTCGCGACGTGACACAAGACACCAAGGCTCAGGGTTAACCAGGCGTAAAACAGAATTTGACACGATACAGAGGGTGGGAAACGGAAGATTTTGTCGCCTTTTGAGAGGGGATCGAGCGTGGATAATCCGCCCGCACTATCCCATTTACCCGCTCTCGATTCGGGCGACTGCCAATTCTTCTCTACACTCGAACTACACAAAAAAAATAAAATAAAATAGATAAAACGACTAGTGTGTGAAGCGTTGAGATTGAAGTTCAATGTATCATTAATCACGCAGTTTTTTCTAATTTTATTATTCCCGAAATTACAAAAGCCAAGTCAAATTCATGCAAAATCGTAAAATGTATTCAAATTCAAATTGTGAAAAATCGAGTCCGTTGCGAAGCGTTTCACAAAATATTTTCAAATAGAAATTAAAATTTTGGTAAATAAAAACAGCAATCGGTGCGATTGGCAAAATGAATAATTATATATTTTTGCTACTTCGCAACGTCAGATTGAGATGTTAATTTACGTAATGAACGATACTCGATGCGAACTGAGTTCAACAATCACATGATCCACTCATCTACGTGATAATTGAGTGTCTGACGTTTTCATCTATGTCTCAGCTGGAACAGAGCATGCAAATCTTCAAAGAGCTTATTCAATCGAACCTGAAACATTGCGTCAGCGTATCTGTAACGAAGGGCTCAACGGATGCGGATTATACGCACAAATTCATTAGATGGTATTTGCTATATAATCTAAAATATATGTAATCATCTTAAGATCGATGAATTGACCCAATGCTCTCTGTATTGTGACGTCACGTGCTCGTAAGCCAAATGGCTCGAGGATTATGGAAAAATTATTCGCTCTCTCCCTTCGACTAGTTTGATTGACTAATTAATCTGTTAAGTCGAATCGAATCGAAGGCCAGCATTCGGTTGATCGAAAAACGATGAGATTTGGTAAAAACAAATTCATTTGGTGGAACGGAATTGCGTGTCAATATTTTGGGTAGCAGGAAGAAGGGAGAGGGTTCGAATAGGTGATGTGTACGTCGCTGGTATTCGGTGACGAGTTAATGTTGAACTGTCCATAAATTTGGATCATTGATCAACTATTCATTGTGTAGCGTCTACCGGTCTTCATTTTGCTGTACTCTCAGTAACTCTACGTGTTTCCATCGCATACGACATTACCCGTGTGTCTGGGAAGCTTTGGCTCGTTCGAGCGTGCTCGATTTGCATGGGGAGTGCGAAGGGTATACGGGTTTGCCACCTTACATCTTCACGCTGCACCAACGTCTGTGCCAAGCAAAGTGTCGTATGTTGACGATTTTGGGAGCAACGTAAAGGCCTTTCGTACCTCGACCTCGTATGTAGGGTGCAGAATTACAGTTTGTCGTGTTTGTGCGTACGTGTCGCTGCCGCAAGGACCTTTGAGCGTGCACCTCCATCCGCATGCAATTATGCAACTCCGGGTTGGCCCTAAACATCGATAACCGTATAGATGCTGCGTTGCTCTGCTGCACAGCTTCCAAGAAGCACACGGAATATAAACCAAGAATACACAGTCGGACGTGGCACAAGGGAAACAACGTTGTATGCTGTGTCAAAAGATTGGACCCCGATTGCCAATCGATCTCAGGGGACTACGACCTTAATATACAAGCCTTGGTCACCATATTTATTCAGGATAGATCCCTCAAATACGATCGACTTTGATGATAAACGACAGGAACGATTTTGAACGTATCATTGCCTAAATAAATGAATTAGTATACGAAATGATTACTTGTTGAAGCAAAAATGTTCCCGGGCAGTTCGCAGGTGAATCTGTGAAAATGAATCGGAAGATTGATTTTATATCAGAATACATTTTTTTCCTATATTTCTATGTCTTAATCAGTTTTTTTTCTTACTGTCGCGTTATTCCCGAATCGCGATGTTTATCCTTTCGCAAATGCTTCATCCGTTGGTTTCTCATGCGTAGATGGTTGAACTCATCAGAATTGAAGGTTGTGTAGCCATTGATTGGAAATGTTGATGCGAGAATTTAGGATTTGCACGCGGAATCGTGCACTCGTCTCTTCGTTTTGTTTCTCTCGCTGTCTCTTTCTCTTCTGCTTCGGGTCTGGAGCATAATGCATTCATCTATGCTGATGTGCGTTTATGTGTGTATGTTTCTTTGGCTTGGCAAACTCTCAGGGTACTATAAGGTTTACGACGTACGTAAGCTCTTGCATGCACGCTTGCTTTTAGTACATATATGTGTGGAGCGTTTTGGTGAGGTAAGGAGGTGCATACATGCATCATGGCCTCGTTTTCTCAGCGGATGAACTTCTTGATGGGAATGAGAAACGACGAAGCAGCAGGAGAAAGACGGAAGCGGCTTTAGCACGTTCTAATGCCTGCGCTAGGTGGGTTGGTCTTTGGGCTGTGGAGAGAGCTTCCTGCTCCGAACCAACGTCAATTTCAATCGAATATGTACCACCTGATAATGGAACATTCCGTAAATGCCGATGGTTTCAGGATATTATAAATAAACCCCATACTGAGTTCACACACACACACACACACACAATGAGCATCCTTGGAGCTTATGCGCTCTGGTGAAATGGGCAAATATATTTCGAGTCGGAAGCTCTTTCCTAGTAATTGAAATTTAACTTCATTCTTGCAGCGATTTCAACATATTTTTGTGAAAACATCTGAAACATTCGCCGCCAAACTTATTTGCTGGCGAATGTTTTGGTGTCGAAAAAAAAATGAAAATGAATCCAAAGAGAACGTGTTTGAGAGACACAAAGTGTGCGCACGTGAGGCCAAACGTTGGCGGCTCTCGGTCGGGTCGCGCACGAACTTATTTAGAATGCGCAAAAGTGCATGACACTTGACACACTGCTGCGGATATGGTCGCGATGCATTGGCCGCCGCTCTGTGAAACGGAGAGTAGAAAACTGAAGGGACCAGACGAAGAGAAAGAGGGAGAGAAAAAAAAAACAAGGAGAGTCTCCGAGCTTCAGTAGCTCGTGTCCTCGTTAAATGTAGTGGGCGCGTCCTCGTGTTCGGCCTGGCTACGCGACCATCAGTATTTTCGAGCTCTGCACAGACCAAGCTTTTCCGCTCTTTGCCCGTCAACCCCCTTAACAAATAGTACAAACATTTCGAGTGCGTCTCTGGGCGACATGATCACGTACCGAGGCAAAACCATCTCCTTGGACACACCAAGCTAACCCGGTCGGAAGGACGAGAGGTAAGAGCAGAGAACAAAAAAACTCCATTTTCTGTCATGCCACAAGAATTTTTGTTAAATCAACGCTCGCATAATGGCAATTTGCAAAAACTAATTATCCAATTCACTCATAGAAAACCATCCGATCCGATAAAAAATATAAAAACAACAACAATCGTCAGCACTTTCACTTTCTTCGATAAATATGAAAATTTTCATGATTTTTTTTCACACGACGATGAATATATTCAAAGAGAGTTGAATCGATGTAACAGGTAGAGTCGATAGCACGATAAAAAGCACTTTTTGGCAAAAATAATCCAGTAAACGACTTCCTGGGTGTGTACATTACGCTGCCAAAAATGTATGACACGCGAGAAGTTTTATCGGAACATTCGTGTCGACTAAAAAAGGGCGCGTTCCCCTTTCAAGCCCACTTTTCGTTCTTTCATCCATTAGTTTTAATGCTCTGCTCCCCTGCTTTTACACCCCATTTCTGTATCATATCCAGCGCAACTTCAAGACTCCAACAACATTTCCTATTCACACGAATTATTTATCATTCATTAAGGATGTAAAAATTTTTATGTGTCTGACGAATGTTTGACCCAGTGAGAATTCAGATCGTAGAGACAATTCGAGATGAGGGTTCATCGCAACCTTTCTCCCATTTCGATCTTACTGTCCGTCTCATTCCGTGCTCGATAAATCGTCTCGTTGCCAACTTTCGTATGTTCGCGGCGTGTCAGACTAGAATCGATCATTCCAACTTGTCCAAGCAGATTCCAACTTTCCGAAGCACTCCATTTCAATTATATTCCTGTTGTATCTCAAAAAGGAATGACAATTACCGTATGTTCTGATTTCCCGTATTATCTGGTGAATTCACGAGGAAAATCGTCGGTAAATAAATTCGAGATCATTTTGAATTCGGGACCATCCAAAGACTTCAGGAATAAATTATGTATCGTATCAATGAATTTAGCCTGACGTAAGCTTCTTCGAAGGTGACGCAAAATTTCGAGACAACAAACATTCGAGACGAGAATAATTCTGGAATCGATGGGTGAGCGGGCGTTGCGTTACTTAAGCGATCATCATAGTTAAGCAGCCTCGGGCGAGGTCAATATTTGACTGGGTGACCGCTTTGTACCCACGCGCATATAAACCGCTGAGCACGAAGCGGTTAAGCCGAGTTCCTCATGGTACTGACCAATTTAAATTTCTAAAAATGTACTAGCTCCCAGATTTTCAGTTTCTCTGAGCCCTCCGAAGAATGCGATAACTTAATGTATTAGGAAAGTGTGGAGCTGGCGGACGTTGAGGGAAACGAAATATTCATAAAATCATGGGTTGGCTCCATAAAATCATTCCCATTTTTGCACATTTGACCCAGAGTCCCTTTTTTTTCGAGATTTCATCCGATTATTTTGGAAACTGGTTTTCGTTAAGCGATGCCAACTTTTTTATGGAAACACGATAAAGTTTTTGAAATATTTCCCATTTTTTTTCAAATGTTTCGTTCATCGATATTTTTTCTAGAATTTTTTTCTATTCCCGAGTCTATTTTATTCTTCGTGTAGCTGGAAAGCTTCCACGAAGTGTCAGTCACCCTTTCGACATGGTGTGCAACATCGTAACGAAGCAAGGAGGCATTGTAGCGAGATACCTGTGGAAAGGCGATAGAGGGAGGCATAAAAAAAAATTGAACAACAAAGAGGGAATCGCGGAAGCGTGCAGGGTAGTTTGAGGGAAGGGCAAAGGGGTAAAGGGCGCGTAATAGAAGCTTCGGGGAGTGGGTGCTGGGTGTCCGTTGGTTCAAGCGATAAGGGGTCGATGCGCGGTTAATCGCCGTGTTCACACTCGGCGAGCTTGCAAAGCCAGTATAGCAACATCAGCGTTCATTCCTCTTCGAACCTAACACTACGCTCATTCGCTGCTCCGTTCAGAGTCTCTATTTCCATATTTCATCATTTTCTCCAATACTAACAAAAATTAATATTAATTAAACACTCGGTTAATTCTTGTGAACGTAATTAATTCTCGAACGATTTTAAAAAGTAAAAAATTAACGTTGCGTGCTTTCTGAGAAGTTGAGTGCGAAGTTTGTTTCAATAATTGGATAATTTTCCGGTCGATTCCTCTGATAGCATGTTTTATTATTAACCTGCAGGAGTCTAAACCAGGAACACGAGGAAACAGAAGCTTTGCATAATGTTTTATGGAAAATGTTTCATAAAAAAATCACAAGCTCATAAACGAACTTTGTGATGTAGTTTTCAAGAATTTTTTAAGAGGCGAAATAATTATTGCAGTCGTTTGAAAAATTGGGATCATTTTGCTCAAAAACATCGATGAAGATATGAAATTATATATTCAGCAGTTGGATTATCTTCAAATTTGACGGTATTTGTTGGCTGCGATCGGGCGCATGCGACACGTGGCGAAATTTAACACTTGTTTGGCTAACATGCATTGGCTATTTTGAACTAAGGTATCCCTCATACCCTTTGGTTGCTTTTCGTAGTTATATCAGTCACACGTGCGTCTGCATACTGTTAAACATTTATATAGTCAAGATATGTACCCCTATATCAAGGCGATGTAATTTACTACAGGATTTCTAAAGTTCAAAGTTCAGATTTCATTCATATCTGTCTCTACCCAGTGCGATATATAAACTCCAATTTCCAGCATGCTACCCTTTTAGTATTCACTGAAAGCATGGAAAATACCACGTGTCAGCGGAATTTTATACAGTAAGATTGGAACATTATCTTGAATTTGAAAATTATATTTCAGGAGCTGTCCTCGTGGCCCTATGGGTTCGGTAGCAATCGAAATTTTGACATTTATTCCTTAAGTATCATAAAAAAAAAAAAAAAAATGAAAAATGCTCAATAAAATATGGAAAATGGCGGAATTTACAAACTTTTAATCAAAATTCACAAAAATTCAATATTTTGAATTTTAAATTCGATAACTCGAGTTTTCGGTTATCTGAATATTTTCATGACCAGTGAAGCTTCGGGATTGACGAATTTTTTGAAATATTTTCGAAAGAAAGAATCTTTACATTTGACAATTATTGGGAAGTTATTCAAAGTCAGGTCTTCAATATGTCCATCGAGTTTCCGAGTTAATTTCGAATGTGAAGGTAACGTCATCGATTCGAAATGCATCCCGAAACACATAAGCGTTGGCTCAAAGTTGGTAGAAGGTATAGGAGGCTCTTGGTGAAACGCCTCGGGGAGTTATAAGCCGTTCACGAAGAGCCAGCAGTCTCTGGGAAAGCACTCTCGACCTCTCCGGAACCGAATCAGTCAATATATACACAGGAGAGAGTATACAAACTCCCAAGGTAGGAGCGGGAGAGAGCCTGGAAGCGATATACGCGAGGGGAGGAAGCTTCAATGTAGGCTGTCTCTTGGCAACTGGTAAAATGCAACGGAAAAGCATTGAAATAAAAATGAGAACGCGAGAAAGTGAAAAATTACGAGCGAGTAACCTAAAAGAGGTTTCCCTCTGAAAAAAAACCTCTTTTGTCATCGATATTATAACTCGTTGGTGGCGGACGAGGTTATTGGAGGCACCGGGCCGCGGCGTCAAACAGAATTTTCAAAAATCTCTCCAACGCGGTGATGCGAGAGTAAGAATAATACAAAACCATGGCTTTACAAGGACATTTTAATAAACGATGCTGTTCGCTAACGAGCTCGTATCTCGTACAAAATGCATGGAAGCTTTTATCGAAATATATGACGGACAAAAAAAAAAAAAAAAAAACTATCGTCGGTAAAATTCGTAGCTGTAAATATTCGCTGGTATTCCAATTCCCTAGATATCGTCAGTAGAGATTTTTTTTCCCCCTTTTTTTTTATGGCCCACATGGAAAAATGAAACGCATTCGTTTGCATTGGATTTTTCCAATTTCGAACTTCTTCGAGCGTACCTCGATCTTGTACAGGTCGAAGTATCTGTGCGCAGAAGTAGATGAAGACTCGGAGAATATCGAAGAGGCATACCAAAATGATGACGATACGATTAGATATCAAAACTATCCACAAAGGACTCGTCGCTTCTCTATCTTACTCGCTGTGCAGCATGTGTATAGATAACTAGAGAAAGCCTCTCACTCAACGCTTTGTACAGTTCGAAGGTTGCCTGGAATGTGGGTCGATTCTGAGTTTCCAGCCTACATCCACCTCCGGTACACACGCGCACTTACAAACTTACCTCTCCTAGTTTTGCCTTTCGCGGGCTCTTCTCCCTCTCTCTCTTACTTTCTTTTTGGTAGAATTTTCTGCCTGTCTTCTTCTCCTTTACCTCTATACGAGCTTGTGCCCTGTTTCCATTTCTTAGGGAATCTTCCTGTCATTTTCTATGCGGTTTAAGAGGACACAAGGATAAAGGGGAGAAGTATCGAACTAGACAGACGAGCGAGAGAGATAAAGAATTGGGATGCTCTCGAGCGTAGAGGGTGGTTGCGGCTTTCTAGCTACTGTGTGTTCCCCTCATACATAGAACACAGCCGGGTGCTCGCTGCGGTAAAGGTAAAGGTCAGGCGACTCTCTCGGTCGACCACTTTTTACCTCCTCTCGCCCCCAGCCTTGTCTCGATGTCCGCCCACTCTCTCTTCGCTTCTCTCTCGCTCTCGACATTCGTATCCGAATGTTTTTACGGTGTAAGCGAAGGAGCAAGTGGAAACGGGGGCGAGTAAGGAAGCTCCGAAATTACTCCCTTGTTCACTGTTTTCCCAGAAGCCAATTTATACATACGGAGGTGTTGCGTGCGCGAAAAAATACGTTCATGCTACGCTATGTGTCACGTATGTTTTCCAGGCATTCTCCTTATTTACGAGACAAATAAATTCTTGGAGTTTATAAAACTTTGCAAGAGACAAAATGATTCATGGAATCTTCTATCCCATTAAAATCTTTACTTTTCTTTCTTGAATATATGCTTTATTCTATCAGCAAAAGTAACAGGAAAAAAAACGTTGAAAAAGTTCCGGGCGAACGTAACTTTGAATCTAGATATCGCGAATACACATCGATTTTTTTCGCAGTCCACTACGTCAGGTTCTCGACGAGAGAAACTTTCAAATCCTCGGACGCGATGACTTTGGCTCTTTTTTCGGAAGCTTTGTATACTTTCGGCGTTGTTTCGTTCAAGCTTTTTCCCTCGGTTTTTTTTTGTTTGTTCCGCACGTATGTTTGGTTCGCTGCATGAATTTGGAGCAATCAACACAAAGGCGTTGTTTTGTTGTGTTGTGTTTTTTTTATCGCTCTCTCATTGTCATTTCCTTTTACTTTCTCTCGTATGCTAATGCTTTCTGTCGTACTCTCTGATGAGGCTTTGAAGGTCCTCCGCGTATATTTTAACAGCGAAGGGCAAAGCTTTCAGCACAACGTCGATCGGTATTTGCTTTTGACGTGCACAGCCCTCGTTTCGCTTATTTTACACGATTTACGAATTAGTGAAACTTTCCTCCACTCTGTTTCGTACCGCGGGACAGAATTATCGATGAACATTGTACATGCCTTTGTTCTTATGATTGTGTAACTTCCGTCCTCCAGGATCTCTTGTCGTAATTGCATTATTTTCGATAAAATGCAATTTTCTAGATCGACCGAATTGGCTTTGGTAAATAAATTCGATAAAGTAACCGCGCCGAATGCAACAAAAATAGCACGAGCTTACGTGTATTTATGACGTCATAACGATTATTATAACTACGAGTCACCTCAAGCAATTTATGTCACAAAAATTTAAAGCGTTATTGTGTTCCTGTGCCTGTGTGTTGGCTCGTATGCAGAGTAGGCTAATATGCCCTTGCGTAAAATGAAAAATCTCGTCGGTGCTGGAAAAGAAACCGCGCACATACGTGCAGGCAGGAGGGATTTTTGCTCGAGCTTTATTACTCGTGCAGGAGTCACCTGCGAACATACAGCAGCCATTGCGATATACACGCCCAGCTGTAGAGTGAATAATGAATCTCGGTTTATACACACCGGGAATATGCGAGGAAATCTCGGGACTGGATTAAAAAAAAATAAATAAAAAAATAAAAAATAAAAATACACAGCACAGCTTGTTAAAAATAATAGGAAAGGAAAAATACACCGAACAATCAATTTTTCGATCCTTAAGGATCGTGACCTCATCGAACACGTACGAACAAAAATTAAGACAGTTTATACGCTCGATAAAATGAGTTATTGCTATTGAACATCGGGTTGAGCAGCGCGCAGGTTCAATGACACAAAAACGTTACACTAATGTAAACATCATTCCTCTATATACGCGCAGAACTATTTTCAAACGATTCGATCGTAATTAAGAAGGAGAAAAATACTCAATCGATTTAACGACATTTGGAATCTGGAGAGCCAACAAATATTAAACCTTTCACCTCCGTCATATGTCAGTTAAAGGTCAATTCGCTACGCAGAGTAAAGTCAACGGAATAGCCCACAAAAATTGCTCGCGTCAATAGCTTACTCGTTATTTTATAACCAGCCGATAAAAATTCTCATTCACCCCATGATGAAGGCCATAAAATCAATAAGCTCGTAGAGCTAAGTGCAAAAAGGGATATTGAATTTGATAAAATATACAGAACCGCCCAATCGTTGTCTCGTATCGATATTAAGCCGATGCTGCCGGAAGTATCAATGCTTCTGATACGGCGTACGGAATAGTGCACAGAGAAAATTGATCATTAAAGAATGTTTGCTCCACAAGTATTTTTCATTATCTCTGAAATCGATTAAAAGGAAATGCACGTCAAGCTTTCTATGAGAAAGGATAACGAATAATTGGAATTTCTTATTGGAATAATGTTTTATGTACTTGCAGGGAAAAAAAAAAACTAAATTCAAACAGAATCTGTACTTTGTTGTTTCGTGGAGCATCCCGAACGCCCCCCAAACGCCACAAAAACCCATTTCCTAATTATATCAACGATGAGATTGACGACGTTGAAGAATATTTTTATGGTATTTATAGTTTTTACGAGGAGTATCGGGAGATCGGAGGTGCTAGACGGCGCCGCCTGGAAACTTTTATCCAAAAAGATTCGAGGCAAGTTCTCGGTCGATGGGGAAGGCAATGGCCGACGATAGAGAATCGATTATGCTTGGATGAGGCGCAAGTGAAAAAAGAAGCAAGGCCTTTTATCGCTTGTAAGAAACTGAGAGGAAAGAGGCTTCCGCGTTGTTCATGAAACAAGAGGAGAAGTCTTGCTCTCGTAAAACAAGAGAGAAGGAAGAAAACGTGCGGGCGAAGCGAGAAGACTAAAGTTGCAAGACAAACCTTGGCATACTGAGGTCAGACACTTGGATGCTCTGTACCCGGTGTACGGAAGACGAAAACTCTTGCTGTTCTGCTCGTACATTGAATGGAAAAGACAAAGCGAGATATAGTGAAGATGAGGGAGAGAAATGTTGCCGTCTGGTCGCTGAGCCGGCTGAACAATTTAATCAGCCGATCCCTCTGCGCTTATTCGATTTACTCTTAACGTTGCTGCAGCTGTGTGCAGCTGCTGTTTCCGCGACTTGCACGAAAGCCCGAGTTGCTAGTTTCGCAAAAACCTGATGAAAGAAAAAAAACAATGAGGCGAAAAAAAGTGTCTATCCAATGCTCCGGGATATTATAGAAACTGGAACAAATTTCATTAACCGACTCAACCTTCAAACATTTTTCGATACTTCCAATTGCACTCTTCGTAATGAAATTATTCCCATTGAGAATTCATACGACGATGTTGTGTTTTGCAAGCCGCCGCGTGCCGCGCGGGGTTAATGGGTCGAATTGGAAAATATGTTGGGGTTTTTTTCTCCTTTTTAGTTTTTCTTATTAATCGATAAAACTCATGATAAATCTCGAGGTATAAATATTACGATTACACGTCGATCATAATTTCCCGAGTAGTCGTCGAGTGTGATAAAAAATATTTAATCGTAATCCGTCGGTGGGGGTGGACGACTACGCTAGGCAAGAATGAAATTAAAAGCTGATTGACGCGTGCGCGACACGCCAATGTGTTTTGTACTCACACAGTTAACTCGCCACACTCTGCTCTGCTGGGGCTGTAGAGGCAGCGCAGAGGATTTAGGAGAAAAAGAGCAATCGCAAGAACGAAGCCTGCTGCCTCTACGAATTGCTGGTCGTTACGTTAAGGCAATCCGATTAGTCGCCGATTTGTCCAAATCTCTTTTTCGCTCTCATACTTTGACTCTTTTTTCACACCACGACACTCTTTTAGCTCAGCTGGTCCGTTACTGTAACTGCAAACGCTAAATAAATCTTTCACCGTTGGCATAGCACAAACATAGAGCGGGGTTACATGGTGAATCCCTTTTGAAGGTGCGCACTCATGGACAAACGTCCTTTACCCTCGGCCATACGGGTTCTAATGGCATTCGATAAGTTCTTCACGAATCCTCGCGCCTCGCTCGAACGCGATCGAATCATGTTCGTGTGGCACTTTGCTCGAACGAAATGACCCTCTTTGCTAAAGATAACACTTGCTTCGATGGAAAAACGCGACACGTCAATCAATACGAAGGCTTACCGACTCTCATTCTCATCCATTTTAATCCAAATATAATTCGTTGTGTAGAGTTAAATGCGAGAATTTCTATATTCTCGTCTGACGAGACGAGACGATTTGGCCTCCTTATCGCAAAGGAGCTTTTATCGAAGGAGATTTTTTCGAAGAACAAGCAACTTTTAGCTCGTGGCAAAAGATCAAAATGGGCATCGCGAAAAAAGGGGAGAATCGTGAGTGCCTGCTGGTTGCTGACGAAGCAAATATGTTCAATGATGGTAACACGGATTGCTGAAAAGTTTGTGTAAGGATTGATTCGGCGATAAAGGCGACTATGGGAATAACGCGGTAGAGTATCGTGTGCAAGCCTCGCGTGATAGAGGCGAAACGTAAAGACTACGTACAGGGGGAAATACAAGTGTCTATACGGAAGAGGATAAGCCAAGGAGAGCAGACTCCGAGAAGAAGAGTTCCTGCTAGAGACGTGATGATAAAATGAGAACGTACGACGAGTGCACAACCCTATGGACTCTTGAGACTTGGCCGTCGATGGAACAAATACTTTGAGAGTACAGGAAGCTATCATCAGATCCGAAGTATATACGAGGGGCCAGCGGAATAATAATGAAAAAAAAAAATCACAACAAATTCAATCTCATGGTCCCGGTATGGGGTCACATCGCAGATTTCTCGGAATCCTGCCGAGTTTGCCCGTAGCTGAGTGTCAGGCCAATGATACTTATGCAACGAATGGACAACGCGTATCGTCGGAAATGATCGTTTGACGCCAGCGGCAAAGCCGCACGTTTGTTTTATGTTCTCTGAGAAAACAAAGAAGAAGAAGAGGTTCCGTGCTGCAAGTGAAAAAAAAAAGTCGAGAAAGTGATGAGTTAATTTCGAGAGAATGGAGCACGTGGCAATTAAGCAATTAATAGAGCGAAGAAGGAGAAAATTGTAAAAGGGCTTAAAGCTCGCCAAGGGGATGACGGAGATGGCGCGAATTCCAAATGAGCAGAAGAAATCAACTGCAATGCTTTGGTATAGGCGCGAGAATGTAATTATTCGGGAGATTGGGAACGTCGAGACAGCAAAGTGTTGCAAATGGAGGGGTTTGTCGGTTGGTGGGGGCGACGTTGCCGCGTGGATGCGTAGCGACGTATCCATAGGAATGCCACGCAATGAGGGATGACGAAAAATTGACTTTTTGTTGGTTTTATGCCCGCGAAGAATATTTAAATTAGCGTTGTGCTTTCGCTCGAGGGAAGTTTAAAAAAGAAAACGACGGATAAAGAAGGATGGAGGATGATCGATGAAGGATAGTGTTGGCTGAGTGTCGGACCGGCTAATGGGCTGATTTATTATCCGGAGGATCGAAGCAGCAAGGATCGCAAGTATACATCAACAGCAACGAGTAGCCGGGTGAAGGTTGCTTTTTGCCAGAGTCTTCTATTACGGCGCTATCCTCACGTCCACGTTCACTGACGCGTCCCCCGTTGCTCATTGCTGGGAACAATAAGTGGTCGTAAAAGCCAGAGCAATGGTCTTCCAGATCTTCATGACGAATGAATTGCTATCAGTAAAGAATTTTAGTATTCCCTTCGAGTTTTGTAATCGAACTTTGAATGGATATCAAGCGTTCACTCGGTCAGCTACTTTCATCATTACGCAGACTCGTGCAAGGCTTCACCTTATCGCAAGTGCACGTGCATCACGAGGTTCACCACAGGAAATATATGGCGAAAGCTCAGACGTTGATCGTGTTCGGAAGAAGGGTGTGTCGCCTCTGAAAACCGTCACGTCATCCCTCGCGATCGTCCAACGTGATTGACCATCGCAATAAGCTGAGGCTTTCCACCCAAACAACAAAATTGCATATGTCCAGGGATATTGTCTGATATGGAGGAGGAAGAAAGACGTATCTCTTGCGTGCGGGGGATTGCGAGGTCCGCACGTAAAATGTAATGCCGCCGAAAAAAGACGCGGCAACATCGCCGGAGTCTCGTGGAAAACTAGAGGGAGTAAAAGCGGAGTGGAAATGCGGAGTGGTGGAGGTGAAAGCTCGTGGAGGTGGTTATGGTAGCAGCATCGTAGGGGCAACCGATCAATATGGCGGCCAGGGAGGGTGTGGCAGGGGAAGCTGGGGAAGTTTTAAAGACACGACTGCCGGAGAGACCGGAGAGAGGAAGACAGGGATATACGTTCAGAGGAAGAAACGCGAACGTATATATGCATTCGCTTCATCCATGCCAGCACGCTGACCTTGAGCCTCTCCCAGGGAAAAACACTATCGCGTTAGCTTGCAAATTCCATTTCCCCTTCCTTTCGCCCTTTTTATTCGCCACGTTTTTTCTTATTCCTTCCTCCTCTATCCATTTTCCTTCCATTTTCTTCATCTCTATTCTTGCCAAGTTGTTGTAGTCTCCTTTTCAAGGTTTTTCCTATTCATCGAAACGTTTCAAAGCTCCAATTAGTTGCTGCCATTATTTTTCCCGTTTATAATTTTTTTTCATCACCGCTTAAAAACGAGATAGAATCCTGGATGGTGCAAAGTCTCATGACAGCCTTCAAAAGTTGACATTGAATTGAAGATTTTCTCATCGTAACAATGAAACATCAATGCACGCTGCTTGCAGTGGAACAATCGAGAAGGACGTGAGCCACTTGCGAATAAAGAAGAAAACTTTCTTCAAACACGAAATGACCAACACACGAAGAGTTGAGAGTATATTTTCAAAAGAATACTTGTAGGGCCGGAGTTTCTGGTGAGAAACCCGAGTAGTGGTTCTCTCGGGTTTTCACTGCTGACACCCTTTTATCGTAGTGCATTACGTTGTGTTGGAACAGGGAGGGGATTGGGACACTTGGTCGATGGAAAGTGAAGTGCCTAGCTGTAGCAATCGAGGCGGTACACTGACAACGACAATGATGGAGCGAGCCATTCCATTAACGAGAGACACAAACTTCGTTTTTGAGCTTGAATATCGTAGATATGGTCTTTGCACTGCTTTTGACTAAATCCTCAGACAACTACAATGTTAACAACGCTAGAGTGATATGAGGTATCGTAGAACTTTGTATAATTCTCTCCGGATGCTTCTGTGGATCGTCGGTGTTGGCGTGGTAAGCAGATGCAACCAGCCAGGAACCAGGCCTGCTTCGGCCTGAAAATCTATTCTGAAAGAAGTGGAAAGTTAAAGCACACTACTGTCATTTACGAGAGTACGGAATGTTTGTGGCTGTGCTTTGCGGGCAAGTCGCTCGTTTAGAATGCTGGCTGCACTCATCTCTTGACTGTGTAGTCTTCACGCTCTAATTAACAGCGATTTGTATTCAAACCACGAAATTCGGTGGGAAAGTTTGGTGCGGGCAAGTCTCGCAGCTGCAAGAGTGTTTCAGCCCGACTAGACACGATATTATAATCCTCGGATATACGTGATATTCGTTCTGATTAATTAATTATCCTTCAGCTAAATACTGGAGTAAATACGGTCTCTTCATGTCCCGAATAATAATCGAAAAAGTTGCTCGCTCGGAAGAGGCCGAAGAAAGAAACGGGAAAAAACTTGCGCACACGTTGTCGGTTGATATTTCGCACGAAGAGAAAAAATATCAGAACACCGACCTTGGTCACTTGACCTTCGAAGATTGTCACTCCAATCCACCAATAGCCAATACTATAAGTAGTAAAATCCAGTGCAGGTCAGACCGCGCTTGGGCAATGTTATTTTAATAACAACGTTGCTCCAATATGTATGTGCCCTATTTCTTTACAAAGTAAAGCCCATGACAAAGACCTTATCGAGTCTCGTGCACGAAAGCTGAATGATGAATGAAATAATTCAAAACCTCCTTCCCATTTTATTTTATAACGACTACGAGATTGTGAGTTTCGACGTCGTTACGCTCTCTCTCTCTCTCTCTCGCTCTCTCGATCTTTCTCTTTCCCGACTCACTCATTTTGCGTATACCTGAGAGTTCCATGTCTAGTGAGACCTATAACAATGAGTTGCATCGTAGCCTGCTTTCATCGACCCAGCCGAGCTTTTCTCAAGGCGAGAGCCACCTTGGCCAACGTCTTATCTCTACCGTCGTGGCTCATTCCGCCTGCTCTTCCCTCCCTACACTCTCTTTTCCAACAACCCCTCTGCCCTCTGGACTATTTTTAAGCGAGAAACGTCTCAATTCGTTCATCAACTCTCCTATCGATTTTCACTCTCTCTCTCTCTCTCTCACCCGCCCTTGCGGCTATCTAAGAATCTTTTTCTCTACTGATCCCTGAAATCCCAGATTTACTCGTGGCTTTTAACCAAACGAACAGTCTCACCAACTCTGCGACTTTCTAGCTCGTACTGTCGAAGCAGAATGCAAAAGCATCAGCTGGGATACGACATGGCTCTTATAACATCACTGACCATTCATTTTCTGTACAACATCGACAGCAGCAATGAATGAGGAAAAAAGCCACTGGGTGTTACAATTTCATTCCCTCGGTGATCCCTTATCGCGAGTGTCACGATATCACGATAAATTCACACAATTCCCTTTTTTATCGTTGAATCAACAACGAGCTTATCTCAACCGAGTGGTTGAACGAGAAGAAAAAAAAAAACATAAAATGATTTCGTTAATCGACGACCTGGAAAATGATAACTCGGTCGTATCGCAAAACACTGAATAATACCCTTCAACGAAAAATATCTACGATTACGTATATTCTAAAAAAAAAAAAAAAAAAAACACGTTTCAAGCGTACTCACGATCCAAATCAAGCATGTGTGTTGAATGTTTGACTGATTGTTGAAATCAGAACTCGGTTGTATGCATGCGTCCATGCTTCATTGGACATGGAATGGACAATTGAATTCGTCCGGTCGAGCGTGAAAAATGTATGTAATCGAGTTCTGGAGGCTACTGAATCACACACTGAGAGCGTGGATTTTTGGTGACAAGGCGAAAGTCAATAGGTCGATGATAACGAGGGGAATCTTTGTCAGATTAAAATGGCACACTAAAGGAAGCTCCTTTTTCGTACGGATCAGTAGAAATAATCGCGTTTGATGCGCGTCTTGGCCGATTGATCGCGTCTTCGTCTTATTCTTTCTCTCTCGCCAGCTCCTGCTTTCGCGTGTGTCTTCGAGGGCCAATATATGTTACAGATATAAATACATATGAAGACGTATGCGACTGTGGAGCTGGCGCGTGAGAGCGAGGGTGGTCGTAAGCGAGAACGCGATCGCAGCACATCGAGGTGCTAAAAATACGAGCTTCCGAGTCAGTGCGCTCAGCGAAGAGGGATGTGTCGACAACGTGAGACCAAACTCGCGGTGTGTCCGCACACGTTTGTGTCTCCGTGTGTGTGTGTGTGTGTGTGTGTGAATCTTTACCGATCGATCGGGTTTCCAGCGCAATAACCTCTCGTCGGTATTGGTTTCTCTTATAGGGTATCAGGCAGCTTTCATCCCTCGGCCTACACGAGATTTCCACCCAACTCTCCTTTATTCCCTCCGCCTCCCAACCCCCAACTCGTCTTTGGTTCACCCCTTGATTCGCCCCTTCGCACCCACGTCGCCCTTCTCTTATTACTCTTCACTCTTTCTCCTCCTCCTCCTCCTCGACGTCGTCGAAGCTCTTTCGCTCGAGCAGCCATCTCCACTACTTGATTCTTCGCGTTTCCTCCCCTTAATTGTATCGTCATATAAATCGAGTACATTGTGAAAAAAATCTGCAAAGTATCGTCACAGTGTGTCTGGCCTGCATAATTTGCATTACATTTTCTCCAATTTATACACGGTACACCCAAGCGTCTGATGTTTCGTAATGAGGGTCGTGTTTCTTTCTCAAATGTTCGTTGACATGTTTGTCCTCTTCCCTTTGACTTTCCACTATAAAAATTTGAAAATTTTCGTGATTATTTAAAAAAAATCTGGTTACGATCGCATTTATAATGGAATCTCGAGCCTGGTCAACGAAATTTTTCACCGGAACGAGTCATTCATCCTATATTACGCCGATGATCATAGCCAGCGAATTTTTATGGGAATCGAGGCATGAACACAGCTCGTCGTTTCGACAATGCGAAGCGAACCCGTTGCGTTCATTAACGCGGCTACGAATCACTCCTCGCGTACGACGCGCAGGGTTAGATTATTTTTATTTCGCGTTTTCATAGTAATTGCCCAAAACTGGTTCTGGCAATTTAGTAAGGAGATGAAAAAAAAAACAAAAAAAAAAAACATGCGGAGAGGGCTGAGAAGGAAGGTGTTTGTCTATTCATCATGCAACTCTTGAAACTCATAGAAATGACCGTGGGTACAAAGTAAAAACGCAGTTTCACGAGGAGAAGCGTTCAAGAGAATGAGAAAGATTGAGAAGGAAAAAGCTGTTTCCACAAGAGCGGTGAAAGAGTTGGGGGAGGAGTGAGCAAAGAGATGGAAAAAGGCACACAAGCATCAGCCAGAACAAACGAGCGAGCTACGTTATCTCCGGTAATGGGGTACCGGAACAAACCGAGAAATTTTCCTTGTGTGTCGCAATTTCACGATCGACGATTTTTCATCCAGTTTTCCGAGACACGTGTTCTCGCTCGCTCTGACCTTCTCTTTCTTTCTCTGCGTTTCTTCGCCTTGCTATCTGTCTTTATTTCCACACCCTTCCAAGCACAAGAATCAGCAGCCATGGCTATTCATTTGATTCATCTATCCAACGGTTTTCCCGTTATCATTCCGCGAGATGACCAGAGCCAGAAAAATGCCCTAGTGGATAAAAGGTCGTGTAAAAGTTCGATTGTTCCGGTTATCTTTGTCCCGCCGACTCTCTTTCCTAGACTCTGCTTCAACCTTTCTGAATCAACTCCCAGTCGTTTGTAGACGCGATAATAAATCTTATGGGCACGGAAGAAATTGTTATGGGAACTGTGATGCCGTCGTTTCCACCTGGTTCTTTCGCCATCACAATTTCATTTCTCTCATCTGCGTGTCCTTGATAGCACGTCGTTTATTTCATCACACACTATACGGTCATTATTTTATTTTTTCTCCATTTATTTTCTTTTTCTTCTATAATTCAGTCCAAAAAACTTTGCACCATGGAACACTGCTTTAATATGGGAATTACAATATTCCGCGAAATCCTTTTATTTCAGTTAAACGCTGATCCAACAAAATGAAGCAATACCGCTTTGAATCCATTTATCTCGGATTGGTGTAACGAAATATTTATTCTTTCGAGATATACCGCGTCGATGAGCAAACGGCACAAAGTGATTGTTTTTTTGTTCTCCGTCGGGCGTCCCCTTATTCTTCTCGCATTTCCTATCCACGACATTCTTGACCATAGACTCTGTCACGGACTACCGGTCCATATTTTTCTTCCTCTTGGTGTTCCTCTTTCGTCCTTTCTCCTTCCGGTGAAAATACCCGGTTTCCGGTAACCCGTGAAATTCGATGAAACGAGCGAGTGTTCCGAAAGCCAAGGAAACTTGGGATCTGTGTTAGCGCGGGAAGTAAGCGAGGGGGGGGGGGAAAGGAGTTCTCTATAGGAGGCTCTTGGTTGGTCGCACTGATTACGTCTTTTTTTTTAACCGCTGGAAAAAAGCTCGGGCTCCTTTCACTCCGGAAATTACTTCCATTCCATGCTTTCTTCCGGTACGACGTTTTCCTCCCCTGCCCAGTTTCTCATCACGTTTCATGCCTTTTTCACAATCTGTCCTGATGTAATACGCTTGTAGATACGCTCGATATAAATATACGCTTCACGAGTTTCTTCCCTCTCTTCCTGCCAACTGTAGGAACTTCAGATCACTGAGACCACTGTCGTATAATTGATTGAAACGAGTTATCTCTCTTTGTTGGATTCCAACTGAAGCCACGACGATATACATCCTATCAAGTGAACTTACACCACAGTAGCAGACGCTTCGCAATGTAATTTCAGATTCTCAAGCAGTTTTTCCCAATGAGAATAAATGAGGAATTCATTGCAGCTTAACAGTTTGATTCGGTCGCGTTTGTTCGATCATATTTTTGGTAACGACTTTTCCCGCATGGGAGCCGATGCAATTCAATTGGAACGAGTGGAAGGAGAAAAGTTAAGCTCGCTACTAGTCGAATGTGGTGCGAAAGGAGCTGTAGCGGTGCCAAATTACACTGACCCCAACCTCTAGGCTGGATTTCGTAAATTACTGCAGTTTAACGTCTATTTCCTTCCTCTCTATCTACCATGTATGCTATCCATATATAAAGTTATACTTGTATGCATGAGAAATAGCTGATACAAGAGAAAATCAGTGAGCCGAACGATATCCGTTTCCATCTCTCGAGGAAATTAGTATCAACTTCCTTTCCCCTTCGCAACGACAAACTTTTGTTATATTGCAGTTCGGTTATGCATATAGTTACTGTGTACGATGATGCGCATGCATATTAAACGGTTTCGAGGTTATAAACAGGCCAGGATTCGTCTATGTAGAGATTGTGCTCGTGGATGGAATCTCTCGAGAGCGCGTAGAGTCTTCACGTTCTTATATAAATATTACACATAGAGACGAAAATATGTTGCATGCAAAAAGCAGCTGACACATGTGTCTTTCTTGACTTATTAATTAACGATCATTTCGTTAATTAGGGCAAGAATTTTGCTGCAAATTTACTCGTTATATGGCTCGGAGCGATGAGCACTCTCTGTGCACTCTCTCTGCAGGCAAAGCCATCAGTACTGCTGGCCTAACGAGTCGAAAATTGTACTCGCTCGGGTTCTTATTCGGGTTGTACAATTTTGTGTGAATAATTGTGACGCTAACGAGGAGCGCAAAAGAGGCGTACGTATACCGACAAAAAAAAATGAGATAGCACGGGATGCTCATACAGATGAAAAAAGAAAACATTCGAGAGCCAACCCGAGTGGAGGAAAGTAAAAAACGTGCACATCCTCTCGAAAAAAAATGTTGTATCCCGCATAGCAGAGGGAATAGAAAGATTTTCATGAAATAAACATGAAAGAAAAAGAATAAATTCGTGTCATCCGGAACTGTGACGCTCTTGCCTGACGTCGCTTCACCCACATACCATCCTGCCCCTCCTCTCCTTATTCCCCTCACTCCCAACGTACGTACGACGAGAAAAAAAAAACAATTTTCCTCGAGTTTTAGTAAAGCGAATAATGCACGTGGATGATAGAGGCAGAGACTTTGGCGAGCATCCACCCTTGTGATGGGACAGACTTCGCTCGACCTTTCAGGGTTGAACGTCCCCTTGAGAGCTGGAAAAAAAAAAAAAGAAACGCGAACGACGTTGGAACAAAGGAAAAGAGACGTACACAGTGATTTCAAGTGTATCAGGCTCTACGAATTCTTCTGGGGTAACATTTGATGTGTGCCCCTTTCCCGAATTTTCACTCCACGTACTTCAGGACATTATGTCACACGAGACTCACTGCGAGTTTTCTGTCTCGGAGCGAAAAACCTCCAAATTACATTGTGAAAACCTTTCAAAGAGCCCAAGTTGAAAAGAGGCCATTAAACGCGAATCGTCGTTTGCGAGAATTCATATTTCATCTGATTTTAAAGCATTTTTAATAATTCTTTAATGTTGAATTCTGCCCAAACGTTGCAAATTTTATCAGCACTTTGAAATAAAAATGATTTGCATTAATGATGCAAAGCACGTTGAACCTTTGCGGGATGACAAGTCTTTCCATTTTTCATCTATATTTAGGTAAATAAATGAATACGTGTTTTTTGTCCCGGAAGAAAATGGAGAAAAAATAGAAATGACGGTATACCGTTGATGGATCGAAGTATAAATAAGGATATTTCGAAGCTTTTGCTAATGGAAAAATAAATGGGCACAGCGAGGGGCTATCAAGAGTTCTTGTGTTGTATATATATATGATTTTCTACGGTATACGAGACGAGTCACGAATGCGAATGAGCAGCAAAGCTGCGAGACTAACGATAGAGCGCTTTTCGATGTTCATTGGCGCGCCTGGCCAACTCGCTAACTCGACCAGCCGACTGGCTGCCTCTCAGAAAGAATCTACATTAGCACGTTTAACCAGTTGGGAGAGAATTGCGCGAGTTGCCGATAAAAATAAAAGAAAGAGACAATATAGAAGGTTTTCCAAACGAGAGATCGGACGATAGAAGCAAAAAAACCATCTCCGGCAAGCCGCATCGACGAGCGGTTGTACGTTCCTCACGCGATTGGCCGATCGACTCTGTTTCTCCCTGTGCACCACATGACAGACTCTGCGAACGATCAAATTCACTATTTCTCACTCTCCGCACACTCCCTAACGCTTTATCCTCTTTCTCTATTAGTTTGGCTACTCTGATACTCCTTTGCCATTTCCTCTCTGAAACCCCCGACCGTGGAACATCATTAAGAAAGAATCATTTCATTAGAAATTTCGACGCTTTTTTTTTCGTTTTAATTTCCATAAAAAAATCTTGTTCATTTACGGAGTCACGCAGCGCGGTGAGTAGGGCTGATGATTAATTTTCAACAGTACCCTGCTGCCCTTTAGCACTCTGCAGACGTCGCGATAAATCCACTTTTTCAGACTACTCTACACCAACGTTCGCCTGAGTCTGTCTCGACGTCTGTGCGAGTTTCCAAAGTGACTGCAAAGAGTCAATGGAAATTTGAATCTATTCGAAAATTACTATGAAATTTTAATCCGATTCTTCTCCAACGCTTATGTGCATACCGAGCATCTTCATGCATTCACGTCGGCTCTGTCACGTTCGCCTAGAGCCACGAAAGAACTTTGAGCAAAGATCGATCAGCCAGAGCGACGTTATATTACGCTTGACGTGGAAAGCCGAAAGCTTCCTAGAACACGCTTATACTTGATATGGTATTGTTACAAAACACAAGCCGGCATCGCGGAGGTGGTTGTTGCGAATAGGGGAGAAAAAAAATAAAAAAATTTATTGCCACTCTGATGCACGCGACTAACTTGTCCGCGCAGTGAAACTATTTTATGGGCATACGTCGCTTGGCCAGATCAGGGTAAACAAATAAATGGAAAAGTCGTGCTTCCTTTCATTGTAATTGCTACGAAGTACTTTTTTCTTTTCTCTCTATCGCGTGGAGCAAAGTTGAGCAGCCTTAATCGCAGAACAATAAAGAAATGACCAATCCGGAATGAAACAAATATTCAAATTTAATACACCAAAAATATTCATAGTTTCAAATTATCATCCTCCTTCAATTTTTCTCATTAATTTCATCCGTTTCATTGCCATCCGAAGGATTCAAGGTTTATGCTAAATAAATGTTGAATTTTCGGCAAAATTTGCTCTTGTTGTTGGGCAGGATTAAATCGAATACGATTGAGACTGCCGTTATGAACGTGAATTGAAATTATAGCTGCTTTTCATTCAGCTACTCCGAGCCACCATATTGGATGCAGCTTCGAACACTATGTCGTCGCCTTATCCGCAAGCCTAGGAGATCGTAGGTCATACGCGGTCGCATGTGACGCGTGTTTACGCCCGTCATTCGCAGGTAAATACCTTGGGTCGATCGTTCCCATGCACAAGTCTGCGGAAGACCTCATCCAAACGATTTGGACCAGTCCGAAACAGTCCTGGTTGTCGCAAGTTATGCCTAGTTGACCCAACGACCTTTGGCGAGCCTCGGCTCGCATCGTCAAATATAATCATCTCAACATGCGAGCACTTGGCCGTTCCCTTCCGCGAGCATACTCGCGCGCGCGCGCGACCTTCCAAAACCGTTCATAAATCACCGGCTATCATCCGTCGCTCCTTATCTCTAACCTTATATGCCGGAGACTCCCTCGATTGCTGCGACTGCTGTACCAAAGGCCTTCGAAGCTTCCAAGCTGCTGCTGCTTTCCGCCTCATACGCCCTTTATTCTCCCTGCAATAAATATATACGCGAGTGTCCGGAGTTAGCCCTCTTGGTCATCTCCAGGTCCATATATTCGTTTGGAAAACTTTAGGGTCAGAGGATTTTTCCACACGGTAGCTCAAAGCTGTTTCAACTCTTCGATTCCCAGAGTGCTCCGCACCCAAAAAGCAGAAAAAGTACTAACGGCCAAGCTGGATTTCCTAGTTTTCGTCCACAGATTTATATCGAGTTCTCGCTGGATGGCTCTGCCTTTCGGCTCCACCGGATCTAACGGTTTTACCAACTGTTGAAAAAATCAACTTCTCCTTGCACCTCGAAACAGAGATTTATTATATCAATGGCGATACAATGCCGCGCGATGGAAATAAATAAATAATCATCTCATTCTCCTTCAGTCGTTACATACGTACGCGCTCGTATTTGCAAACATTTTCAAGAAAGACTGCTTTCCCAATACGACGAGGAGTGACGTTCGCGACGATTTCATGATGTCCCCTCGTCCAACCGTAGTACGCTCTTACTTTTATATTCCACGCGATGGAACGGAAACGATGTCCTTCTTCGCGTGCCGCAGACATTCACGTGAAGAAACGCTCATCGCGTTGCTTGCAACTTGCTTTATTTATATCCACATCGCCAGAGGCTTTTCCTATATCTCGTAGGAGAATCGTGTACCAATTCCTCTCGGGAATATCCTGACCTCACTTCGGCAAACTACCATCGTTGGACTATAGCGCGCGAACGTCGTTGTGACCTCAGTCAGTGTGCGAAACCTCGAGCTGACTTGGAACCAGCCATTCTCGAGTTCGCCTCCCTCTCATATGACAAATATAGTAGCAGCACGAATCCACCTATACGCAAACGCGATCATGTGCGAATAATTCCCATGCAAACATTTCGGACAATTACCGACCTACTTTATCAACGACGTTATTTAATAATTCATCTAAATTTTATTCGCTTGGATGATCTCATACAAACAGAGTCGTCGTCTTCCAATGATATGACTTTTCCTCAATCATTTCAAATGCAAATTCGTCCAACCCTACGTAAATAGTGCCTGCGTTTAGAATACGACAAACTCATCTCAAATATACACACTGAAGGCTGTAGTTTTAACGAAGCCACTGCTTCCCATCGTATCTATTGTTCCTCGCACTTCGATGGGCTTGAAGGAACTCACTTGTGATGCGACAACGAGCGGGCTACGTGAACACGAAACTTCTCATTCCTGAGGATTATTCGCGCAAAGAACTATTGAGTCAACGTATTCGCATCAACTGTAACAATTAATCAACGTAGAGTCTCGACGTATAGAGATATGAACAAATATTTTTGTTGCACACTGCAGCTCAATTTCGTGCATCAAACATTTGGTCTGTTTTTTTTTTTTAATTAACAAATCTTGGACTCGCCGAAAAGCGGCGGGGGGACGATTGTCGAATTATGTGAATTTGATTTTTCACCGCAGCGTTCCCACATTTTCGCGTGAAAATTCAAATGTTTTAATTTTTTGTTGATAAACCTCGCCGTCCTGTGCGATGTAAATTTTGAATAGAGCGAAATCCTCTGAAGGCCATTAAGCGAATGTTGAAATCAGAACAGCATCGCAAGATTGCAACGTTTTTATAAATAATGAAGAAGATCCACAGAGACACACGTGCACCGATTTATCACGAAATGTTCTATATCCGCGTGTCTGAGTTCTCGCTTCTACAAAGCAGCAACAAAGTAAATAAGCCATACAAATAAATAATGTATACGTTGGGTGTATCACATTTTCCGTGTACACAGACGTGAGTAAAGTTGGGCTGACGTGTCCGGTACTCATTCAGAAGCATCCGTTATAATTATAACGTCTCGGAGAAGGCGTTCTAATCTTTGCAGCTTCCTCTTTCACTTCACACTCGTAAACATCAACTTTCCTGGAGTTATAACCATCCAAGGCGAATCTTCATTCCTCTCGGGATATTCATTCCGTACACACACGTACTGAATAATCTTAATTGAAAATTTTGCTGTGAAATATTTTTTTCTAAACACTCGTTTCCGCTACGAAGCCATGCGAACTGTTCGAGACGATATGAAAGGACAGATCGGTGTTTGCGCATGTCGATTACATCGTCTTGAATCTCAAAATGTGAAAACAAAAATTTCAACTTCTTACGGAATGAGCTCGTTACAAAAACATTAATCGAGTTCGAATGAATAATTTTCTGCCTCATTTTATACGGTCGACATCTGACCTCGAAGCAACTAATGGTCGAGAAATAACAGAAATGAATATTGAACAGACGATAAAAAGACGACAATATTTTTCGAAAATCCCATTCGACCTTCTGTGAATTCGAAAAATCAGGATATTGAGCTTGTTTTAGGATTTCAAGTTGGCTCTGTGTTTCTATTTCAGTTTCACTCGCATTATTTGTTTAAGCGAAATTGAGACCGCTTGGTAAATCCTGGCCACTTGTCCATTCTCCAGGAATGAAGAGCTTTCCAAGTGTCGAGAGGATTTTATAGCTGCGTCGAGCGATTTCCAGGTCACGGTTGTATTAGGCACAAAAGAAAGTTTCTTCGAAGAGACTTGATAATTGTTGAGTCGCTTTCAGATCACGATTGCATTAGGCACAAAGGAAAGTTTGTTAGGAGCAAAACATTTCCGTTGATGGAACAAGTAAGCTCCATCGAGAGCCAGCGGACTAGAAAAAGTATATGAGATATGAGGGAGCGCAGCAGTTCAGGAACTTGGGAGCGTCTTCGAAGAGACTCGATAAAGTTTGGAACGCTAGGAATACGTAATCGATCGATCAAAAATCGATTAAGAATAGGAAAGGTTGGGTAGTTTAAATTCTCGTGAAACTATAAGCGAACGAGAGACACGGCGAAGAGAAAGGAAGAGAAAGAGAGTGCAAAAAAGGAGAGGGGTTGGGAATATAATGTATCAGAGGGCACAGCATGGACGGCGTCGTGTCGAGCTCGACGTCGCAGAGACACGGCCTCGATGAAACTCAGTAAACTGACGTCGTGCACTAGGATATAAGAGCTTACCTCGTTCCTTCAAAACTTTCCTAGTCCTTCCCTTCGAGCTTTAATCTATACATACATCTGAGTTCGTTCCATTGTTCGAAGCAGCGACGCTGAACTTTCCAAAGGAAGAATTATTCGAAAATACCTGATAACACGATTATGAATAATGATTGCCCTATTGTCTGATAAAATTATAACTTTTATCCGATCTATGATATTTTCTTTCTCTCCTCTCATTTTTTTTTTTCATTTTCTCGGCAGCAGAAAAAATACAGAAAAATTATCAATTCTTGATCAACATTTCGACAGTTTTTTTTTGCCTAAAGTAACCTTTTTTTCTTATGATAATCTCGAGACTGCTTGCTTTTATGTATTTTTAAACATACGATTCTCGTCGTGTTCAGAACTTTTGGTTCATCAGTTTTATTCGAGTTGCGAACTACTAGAGCTATAGCAAGACACGTTAGGTCACGGTAACTCTCTTCATCCCTGTCAGCGATGATCGCTATGCGCGAGCACGATCTTGTGGCTTTGCCGGCTGGATCAGCCGTAATTACGATAAATTACAGGGCTCGATCAGCGGAGGCACCTGAGCACGGAGAAACCCTGCCGCATCCACCAGAGCAGACGGCTCAACTCCAAACCAGTACACCACATCGCAAACCCGTAGATCTATGTGTCTCTAGTTCCGCATCACTCTCCGTGGTGAGATTCATAGTCAATATCCAACCCTTCAAAAACATTTCTTGCTTCCAACAAGCAACATCCTACTTCCGTTTTCAATTCATTTTAAACCTTCAATTCAGAACCGAAGGATTTCAGTTTCACGGTAAAAAGAATCATGAAATTTCCATAAAATATCCACCGGAAATTCAACTTTTTCAACCGTTTTTTTTTTATCCTTCAATCAATTACTGATCCAGAATTTGAATTAGAATAAAATTTTTTATAAAATTCACAAATACAACGGGAAAATTATTCGAATAAAAAATCTTATTGCAGCTTTGAATGTTGATTAAGAACGCGTTGTCTTTAGGCGTTTATCAACGGCAGGATTGAAGGGCTATGGTAAAAAAATGTTGAAATTTTGACGAAGTCTATTTCGGATATTTATAACATTTTTCTTACACTAGGATAAAACAAAATTAATTCAATTTTCAATAAACGAAAATTCCAGGATTCATGGGAAAATGAATGGAAAAAAATTCGTCATTGAAGCTTTCGTCGTATAGATTTGGAAGGTTTTTCATTGGACGTTAACATAGACAGTACCTTTTGATGGAATAACTCTGCACGTGGTGTATTCAAAGTTTTTGTGTCATCCGAAGAATCTAGTACAGTGTAGGAGTTTTCGAGCCAAAAACCAAGTGAGAGGACTGTGCAATTTCCATTCAAGGGTTGTTCCTTTGGAGGTATATCCAAATAAAATATCAGCAGTAAGTGGAATATACTTCTGTTTGAAGAAGTTTGTGATGTCTTTGTGCTTGTATGAGTGCATTACGAGCAGCACAAATGTCCCGGATTGCTGCTCCGCTATTCGTGATTCTGGAATTCATCAGTTGGATATGTCTGTCCCTTTCGCAACGTATTTGATTCTTCTTCGTCTTCCATCTCCCCCACGAGCTTTTCATTCTCTTCATACTTTTCCGTTTCTTAACTTGCCTATGATCCAGCAAGATATCAGAAGGAACGCAATGTTCTCCACCAGACGGGAAGTAATGAAGATTTACTTGGTAGAGGTCTGAGGTTCAACCTTGTCTCTGTGCACTTTATTGGACTCATGGGGTTATATGTCTTTCGACAAAGGTTGAGATTGTCCTCGCTTAGTTATCCCTAGAGAAAGGAGACTCTCCTTTTGGGTATTGGAACTATTGACAGCACCTTGAAAATCTGTGAAATCAAAGAATAACGAAAAACTCTCTTAGGCAGTTTCTTTCGAATTCGGGTGGTGATTAAAATTGAAATAAATTCCCAATGAATGAAAAAAGTTTTTCTAGGTTCATGGTCATGCTTCGAGATCCGTTGAACGTTTCACCATCTCAAACCTCTGTGGTGTTTGAATAAATATTGACAATGTCGATAATTGCTTAATAGCTATAAAAATAACAAACTTAAAATATTAAACTCTCCTGATATTTTCATTTCTGTGTAGGCATTGAACCACAAAAGCTCGATTTGTGGCATCGAGTTGAATTTTAGGAAAAAAATTATTTTATAATTATTCTCTGATTCTTGGAAACGGTGGTTCAATCTGCTCCATGCGTCAGTTTTAGTAGGAACAAAAAGCAGAATGCTGTATTAAGATAAATACAGAGTTCACCTTGGAATAATTGATTAATACATAATTTGCATGTTGTACCGAGAAGCAAATTCTGGCTCCGGTGTGTATCGTGAGTTCGGAGCAAATCCTGCATCCTTGTTCGATCTTCAGCGCTGGTGCTTCGGGATTATGTTCGCTTTTCTGCATCGTACGAGCTGCATCCGCATTTCGAATCGGAAAATCATGAGACGGAGGTTTATGGATAATCGTGGCTCGTCGGACAGCAATTCATAATTTATCAGGGTGAAAGGCGAGAGCGCAGACTGTACAGCATGCGGGTACAAAATTACGTATGAAAAGCATTCCGATCGAGGATATACCCTGCAGCCATTATAGAATGTAAAATGCATGGAGCGACAATGAAAATCTGCCGTTTAAACAACGAACTTTCCAGTTTATGCTGCGAAAAATATTTCGCGAATATGTTATGAATGAGAGAGATAGAAACTGTTTAGTATACGCACGTAGAGCAAATGTAGACATGATGGTTGTGTGTACGCGTTTTGTGTGACGTGAGAGTGGTTGAGTGGTGGACGATGGGCTGCTGGGATGGGTATGGAATAGGAAGAGGGTCGTTGATGGCCGATCTATACATCGTGAAACCCAATCTACTAGTATATTATCGAAACCCACTGGTACGTGGTGGAAAGAGCCTTCTGGGGCGAAAGCCTATATGAAATCTGGAGATAGTTGGAGATGAATTTCGTGCGGACACTTGAATTTGAGGGATGAGACGAGGGGGTTTTGAAAGGGATTTGGGCATCGTTCGAATCCGTGGATCGATCCATTTCGTCGACCTTGTTGTACTTTTTGTTCTGACACATTGTGAAGGAAAGCCGTATGTGCTAGATCGAAAAATTCCATGAGTGCTCTTCGGAATTCTTTGATTTCAGGCAACACGACGTTTTGCGACTCGCAAGTTCTCTTCCTCCTTTGTATTCGAGCTCTTGGCTGTCCCGATCTATCTTTTTATACATATATGTATTCGTGGCTACGAGGATATATAGTTCACCAGGATGTACAAGCGTCCTGGCCAACTATTTTTCTCCAAAAATCCAGGTTCCTCGCTCTCTCATTCCCTCAGGCCTTCCATCTTTCTCTCCCTCTTTCTCACGTTGATCTTCTCGTGTACATCCAAAAAATTTCAATGGATCCTCCTCACCTCGAAATCCTGCCAGCATCACCTCAGGGAATAATGGAGTCGGCATATTGGATTCGTGCTCGAAATTTGGTAACGGAGAATCTCTTGCCTCGATCGCTTCAACGCTTTTCGGATTCCACGATATGGCGCCACATATACAGCATACACATACCCACATGTCCTGGCTGACGATCGCGATCCCCTGATATACTCGAAAACCCAACCTCTTTCAGCGATGAAGCTTTTTGTATCGTCGACACTCACTACATTATGGAATCAACCAACATTCGTTCGTGATTCTTTTCTGCGCGATGAAAAATGGAGTTTTCCTTTGTACAGACTCATTAATGGCTCATCAAAATTAACCGACCTTTTTTACGACTAAGTTAGCATGAAACGAAATGGAATATAGAAACCAGTTATTCCTAACCGGATTAGTATCGACTGTAGTTAAATTAGTATTCTTCACTTTAAAAGACCAACGCTGAAGCTTTTAAAATTATTTTAATCACGTTAGAACGTCCATTCGTTAATCTTCAAAGTATTCCTAATAAAAGCATTAGATCGAGATCTGGGAACTTTTATCATAATAACGTTTGGACGGATTTGCGTCTTCGTGTAATGAAATAATGGAAAAAAAAAAAACCCTTACAACGTTAGGCAATTCCTAAAACGCTTTCCAGAAGTTAAATAAATCAGTCGCAGTAAAGATTTGAAATTGTAGTGAAAAACGTAAACAATTTTAGTTGATTTTTCAACGATTTGACCTTGACAGGTTTTCGGAAAAAAATCGGCATAGAGATTATGATCCAAAGCCAGTGCAAAACAAGTTCATTAAATCAATAAAATCAATAAAATGGGTATCAATTATTTGCTCAAAATATCGCCTTGAAATTTTAAGCCCTCACGATGAATCGTTTTATATTCCAAGAATATATACCAGGCAAGTTGCTTGGAACATATAGATTGAAATGTACTTGTCTGCAGACTCTACCTGCTGGTCTCTTGATAGCTACTAAATGAAAATGCGACTATAACTATATGCGGAATGATACGATTATGGAGCAAAATTCTGCGCTTCGCTGAAGAATAGAAAGGAAAAAACTCTTAATAAAAAGAAACGCGGGCAGAAGATTTTAATTCGAATTACGTCTGTGAATTTCATAGGAAAATAAAAATAAATGGGTCAAGACTGAATTACGTATTTAATGGCGTCCGAATTAATTATGAAACGGCATGCATAGTTTTTCTTGACTGTTTTTACTGCCGTGCGATAACAGTGGATCACTGGGAGCCATTAAATAAAAATAGTCAATAAACATATGCAACTTACGTTCATGTGGCTTGATCGAATCGGTCACCTTGACACGGCTCTCACCATTTTTAGTTCTCCGACGCGACCCCGCGGACTCTGTTTTTCTCAGAGTATTTTCCGCTCGAAGCAACGTTCTACTTCCTCGTAAATAGTGGATAACTCAGTTGCTCCTAAATATAGGTACAGGAAGCTTCTCGCCTGACGAAGAGCAATCGATTCGCGTAACGATTTTCTTGTCAATGCGCTCGCAACTCGTTTCATCCCTGAAAATTCTCCATACAATCTAAACGAACATAATTCCCTCTGAATATCTCATAAACGTCATGCCCCATCAGTTCAAAAAATAATATTATTGAATTTATATTTATATAAAACCTCCGGAACTGACAAAAAAGAAGGAGGACAAAAAAAGGCTTTTCTGAGGCTGCGGTTGCACTAAAAAAAGAAAAAAATCTAACCTGCTGCGGTAAAATCGATGATTCGAAATTGTTGCAATAAACTTGTTTGGCAGAACAGGCGACCAGTCTTTAGAAATTGGTCCAATTAAACGTGCCATAATTGAGAATACTTCGATTACAGGCTAAGACACAGGCACAGCAGAGTACATGATAATTATATAAAGATATAAATGTAGTGGGGGGATTGGGAGGGAAAACACTGTTCTGTCCCGAATCCAACGCGGCGGTTTTCCTCGCGGCGTTATACGTACAAGGGGGTGAAATATGTAGTAGCAAACGGAGCGAGAGAGCCCCGTGTACTACTGTAGTATATCTTCGTGCTCAGAGTATGCCAGAAAAATTCCAGAGTCGAAAGGAGAGAAAATAAAAGACACGCGGATGGATGAGGGTATTTATTTGTCGAGAGTAAGTCAAGCCGCACCAACAACTCCGCTATTTTATCAAGTTAATTATGGAATTAAATAAAATATCACGTTGCTTCGTGCGGTTGCTCCAAAATACTGTGCTTTGTAGGAAAAAAAAACGAAAAACCATTAATTATCCGTTTTTATTGCATTTTTTCGTCCGGTCCTGGCGAAAAGATTTCAGCTAAATTCGTGGTACTGAAAAAAATGGTTAATATGTCGACCCTGCACCTCGAAACTGGTCCAAATTTGTTCGTAGCCCTTTTCATCATTATAACAATGAATTATACCCCAATGTGATAAATAAGGGCGAGGAACGCGATAAAATTCGCTGAATTTAAAAAAATTCGAAAAGCAAATAATTTAATTGCAATGAAATTGTACGAGAATATTGTCCAACATTCTCGACTATTTTAAAGCAGTCGGCCATGAATTTTCGCCCATTGAATATTTTTTCGTGCCTGATATGGAATGGCTGTCGAATAATTTTTTTAAAATTTTTCTCTTCATCCGAATATATGCAGGAAAATAGCACATGATGCTTTTGGCGGAGGTGATCGCGCTTTTAATTCCTCAACCAGAAAATACGGGACAGCCATTGTGCAGGCAGTAATGCAATGACGTCATCGATTTTTAGCGATAAATATACGTTAATATAATTGCGGAAAATCCTTAACTCCTGTTCGCTGATATTTTCGCGACCGCGTGTCCGCATAACGTATACACAGTGGGAGGGGAATGTAGGTCACAGGACGCCGTTATCGTGCATACATATAGAGGAAACTCCAGCATGGAGAATACAGAATTGCGTGTATCTTCGGGCAAGAAATCCCCTTGGAAATAACCGCAAGTTCTCTTCGTAACCATCAACCAACTCCTAATTTGCCGAGTGCATATCTGTGCAAGCGGAACCACTGCGATATAGGTCAACGAGAATTTATTTACATAATCGTCGCACCGATACCCAATAAAATTCGGAAAAATGTCTCTCTCGCAAAAATAATCTTATCAAGAGTCGCGTCCAGGGGTTACACATATACGGATGAGAATCACGAATTTGACATCGTTCGTACCATTTTTATCGATTTTTTTACCGAAATGGACGTCACAGCGGTGTAAGGAAGCTTTTCAAGATTATTTTCATGATTTTTGTGACTGATGAAAAAGCGTTAAGGAGACAATCGAGATGATTGTCTGTCGAAACTTTTGCTCGCATTGGAGACTCGTCACTTTGACAATTATTTGTCCTATGAGAAAAAAAAATCGTTACGCAAATTGAAGATGATTCAACCAAGTTTTCCCGCGGCTGTCAGATCGTCTCCAGGAGAAAGGAAATACAAAAGACTCATCGCTTTTTCATTGGACTAATTTTTCTTGTCAATTCTGTTGCTCATCATGAGATTCAGAGTCGCAGGGAGAAGAGGAGGAAAAAGACGAGAAGCAGCAAAGAAAACGAGTAAAGATCGTTTACCGTGGGAAATAATTACGAACATCATCCATCATGTCCTGTTTCTCCATTCTCTTCTTCGCCAATCTCGCGTCGACTTCTTTCTCCTTCACTTCCTATCGCCTTGAAGATTTTCTTCTTATCCCCGATCAGGTCTTTTGTCATGGTGTGTTAAAACATGCAAAGGCTTGTCGTTCGACTATCCTGTAAGTGATTCAACAATCGGAACGAAGAACAAGTTCCCAAAAAAGTTTTTCAACACCATCCTATCAAGTTTCCTCGTAGCACTGCGGTTCAAAATTACGAAAAAACGATCTATAACCGTAAACAATGTAATTATCGCGAGTCCCTTGCTCGTGGCCTGCGTAGGCGTCGAGTTCATTGAACGAAGATTACGACGATTGTTGCCAACTCACTCCCCCCACGGACCCGACAAACTCATTCGTCAATAATTGCTGTTAATCAAAAATAGAGAAGACGTATAGTACACGAATAGCAAGAAAAGTTTCTGCATCTTTCGGTATAACTTGCTCGGCTAATATCAAACCATTTGGCCTATCCCTGGCCTGCGTTCTCGCCCTCTCTTTCTCTGCTGGTGCAATATACACGTATCCGTTCAACGGCTTCTCATGGCCAACTTCACGACTCGAAGGAACTCTTAGGTTCTCATTCGCGTAAGCTTAAATTTACGATTCCTAGTTCAGCATACATACGATTTTCTATACACATATAATATACATATACATGTATAATGTGGAGCATAGGGATTGGTATATATATATATATATAGAGGGTATAAGGAACTGAAAATACCAAGGAGCTCACTGGCACTATTAAGCTCTCCACTTCTTCGATCTATCGCTATTGCAACGAATCTTTTGCTCCTTCTCTTCTTTTGTAAATTGCAAGGACGTTGGATTTTCTCATGCTGCGCCCCGGGGATTTTCCAACTTCGATAAATAACACCTACACACCAACATACCTATACACAGATACGAACGCGTTAGAATTATTTTTATTGCCCAACGCGGAACAGCAATAAAACAGAATCGACGTTGCCATCGAATTGAATTCGAATACAACAAAATTAATGTAATATCGTCGGTGGGAATACATTTTAAACGAAATTTATTGCAATTCTTTCCATTTACTAGAATTCTCAGTGCTAAGGTACTCTCTTCATATTTCAATTACTTGATGAATTAGTAGCAAGAAATTAGAGTTTTTCGGACGTTGTCGGATATGAATAAAATTTGTACTCGATTTTACTCTCTTTAGCTTTTTTTTCATCTTTATATTTCTCCCTCTCTCTCTCTCTCTCTCTCTCTAGGCCGCTCTTTTGTATATCGCTACAAAGAGCTTTGGAACACGAGAAGCGTAACGATCTGTCTCTACGTACATAACTCTTTCCCTCTTGATCTCACTGCTATACGTCTCACCATGCGCCGGAAGCGCATATGATCGTGAATTTTTAACAAACCCGCAGGATAAAGTTACAGCAGCTGGTGCAGCGAGTAAGCAAATGCATGAGCAGAGAAAACTGAAAAAGGAATAAATAGAGAACAAGAGAAACAGCCAGTATCATATACCATCCGCTTTACACGAAATATACAAACCCTATCGAAATACACTATTTCATACGGTGCTACGTACTCTTCGCAAGCTGGGATCAGCTCCCGGCTGGAAATACAGAGTATACTCACTCGTACTGTCTCATTTATATTCCATACGAGTACCCCATTAGATCAAAGAAACTGCATCGGGCTAGTGTCGTAGCTTACGGATTAAAAATTCACAAACACTTTTTTCCATTTTTTAGTCCCAATGCCTGAGAAAAAACGGCACAATTTATTTCACCTTCGGAGTCAAATTTAGTTGTGGTCGTTCCAAACGATTGTCGTTCCAACAAATTTCATTGCAAAATTTTTTCTTTTTCGTTTTTATGAGACTAAGGACTGAAGAGTTTTGGGCCAAGTTTTTTTCGTTAATGAACATGAATTTAAATTTCATTTCATTTCGTACAACTCATTGTGACGTTTTTCGGGGGTTATCACTTCTGAAAAATTCAAACAGTTTTTTTTTATTTATTTGAGTACTCGTTTCCTATCTAATGTAAACCGCACTTGTGGTCAATCTATGCTCCTTGGTGCACATGTTGGTAGAGTTTCCTACCGAAGTCTCGCAGCCTGTGATTCCAGCCAGCCAAAGTTCTTTCCAGTATTATTGTACGAAAATGCATCGCAGGGATTCATTCAAATCAACTATATAGTGTCGTTTTTGGCTCCGAGTGAAATATTCTTATCAATCCTACAAAAAATACGGGATCAAAGTGACCCAGAGCGTTCTTGAATCTCGGTGACAAGGAAAATGTCAGCATTTTTTAAGTGTACACTTGAATGTAACGTTGAGTTAGTTGAAATGACAGAATATACGCGCTTAAATTTTAACACGCTGCGAAATTCGATGCTAATTCGAAAACTAACCAATTATCTTGAAGACGACTACAATTTTTGTATTTTCACTCGCGATCTACTTCGTCACGATAACTTGAACAGTCAATTTTCGGTGGCAAATCAATTTTGAAGCTTTTTCCACGTGATACTTTTTCTGACTGTGACGCACCGTGATGTATTTATCTACGGCACAAAAAGAGAGGTTGAAAAAGGAACATGGGTCTGTAACAAAGAAGCTTTTTATTTCGCGGTAAGCGCCCTTACTGATACGGTAACTTGTCAGGGCCCATCTCCTTGTGAAATTGCTATTTCTGAGCGTTTTTTTTTGTTGCATTTTTCAAGATCTGCGGTCGTACAAGAGTAGCTGCTGGTCGCGGAACCGGTGTAGTAATTTCTACTTTTACTTCTGTTTTTGCTTCTACTTATGCCGTAACATAGGATCGGGGGTAAAAAAAGAGTCAGGGAGGAAAGTTGGAGGACTGGTTTGAGGGGCGGCGAGAGAGAAAGAGAGACAGTCCATATGAAAATGTCCTCGTCCTCGACCTCGATAAGAAAGAGGGAGTCGCGCTACGTCTCTTGTCTCCGTTTTGTTTTTTTTTTGTTTTTTTTTTCCACCGGTACCGGTATCGCTTACCCCGGTACGATAGCGAATGACACGGGATTCTTTATACTGTACAACGACTGTATATAATACGCCATTACCCCGAGAATAAGAGACTCTGAGGCTTGGAAAGCGTGAGGGAAAGAGAATGAGAAAAAGTAAAAGGAAAAGGAGCAGGAGGAAAGGCCGTGACTCGAGACACAGTTGGATGTGCGAGCGCAAACGAACGAGAGCACGAGACTCGAAGGTGTATTCGAATTGTACAGGAGCTCGTGCTCTATCGCATTATTCCCTATACTCGGATCTCTTGCTCGAGTGCCATGAAAGAGGGAATAACTCTTGGGCCACGGCAGTAGAAAACTTGGAACGACTTTTTTCTCCGAGCGTTATTCTCGCTATGCATTTTTATGCGTAGGTATTATTCGTTTGAGTGAAGGTTGCTCGGAATGAGAAAGAAAATACTTGGCAAACTGTGGGAGTCGCATATTCGAGCAAACAATAAACGATCGAAAAAAAAAAAACATCAATATATCCGGGCTCTATTTAGACATTGTGGGCATTCGAATTTTTCAAATTGTTCCATGAATCACCCGGCGTTCCGGCCAGAAGCTCTAGCATTTTTCGAGTAAACGTCATTCCCCGGAAATTTCCGTTGTTGCGGTTGACACGACTCACCAAACGCTTTTGACATTCTGACTTTGGAATGGATTGAAAATTGGCAAATAAAAAAAAAAAGGCCATAAAACGAGGGCGCAAGCGACAAAGTTCAGGTGGGTGTTCACCCACCTGTATTCGACTCCGCAGTGTGTTCAGAACGAAAGGTACACGCCATGACCGCCTGGTTGGTGCCTATCAGTGCAAGTACGTGCCCCCCCCCCTCCTCGAAATTGCTACCATCCGTCCGTCTTCTCTGAGCTGCATCGATGCACAGTGAATTGGACTCTGGGTGCATTCGAGAGTTTCCCTTCTCGCCCACGCTCTACATCTCTCTCGGTCGTTCGGGGTGAACGACATATTGACGTTCCACGTCTGTGTGAGTAAACGAATGTCCGATATTTGATGCGTTCTCGTCGGCTTCTCGTACCAATTCCCTATTGCAAATACTCCAGAGTTACCGCCAATATGAATGTACGCTTGTCTCGAAATGCAGGCATTATATTTTAAAGATTCTCTCAGAGATTATAGAAACGGAGAGACGCCATGAATTAATATCGATTTTCACTTAAAGACAAACGATAACTTTGTGCTTACAACGAAACATGAGAAAGCATAAAAAATCATTGTTCTTATAGACAAACGACACACTGATTCTCCGCATAGATACATCCCTATCGCACAAAGCTCTAAAAATGATCGAACTACACGTTTATACCAATTTTTACGGTCATTTCTAGAACCCATTCTCATATTAGCTCGCAACATGAAACTGAGTAAGTTCGTAAAGAGGGGAAACAGCTATTAAATAATATTCGTTAGTGTGCGCGTTACTGTACTAAACGAGAAAAGCTCACGCATTTGAGACGAAAAATATGTTTTAGTACCAGTAAATATTAAAAGAGTTTCAATTCGCACCGTGGATCATGTGATTTTTTATGGGGAACTGGATCATATGGCTCCTTGTCGTCCTGCTACTTATGTACCTCATGAATTTGGAGAGGAAAAAATCTCGAAAAATTCCGAAATACCCTCCATTTATTCTACTTTAAGATTTCGAAGTTGTTATAGAGTCGTTGAATTTTTATGTGCAAATAAAATCTTTTGAAAAATAACGTTTTTGAAAAAATGTTGTTGCCCGAGTGGGAAAAATCCATGCGATCCGCGAAGGGTTAAAAATGATAGGAAGGATTTTGGTCACGAATATAGGAAATACAATTTATCACAATATTGCATTCGGCAGGACCAGAGTCATGGGAAGCGTTGCAGTCCTCATTGGGCGGGATGAGATCCTGATGAGCCAAACTTAGTGGGGTATTCCTTATCCGTGCCTAGTCATTCATTTCATGGGAACGGACAGCCCAACCGGAACGACCGTCGAGACATTAGCTTATCATCCTTAATGATTACACTGGTTTCCATAATGTTTCAACTGATTTAACCTCTTTCTCGTGTCCGCAAGAAGCGCAACGAGGGGAAGTTCCCGGTACAACGTGTGACATTAATAATACCAAAAGAGAGAGAGAGAGAGAGGGCCAGAGAGGGAGAGTGAGGAAGAAAAGGAAGAGAGATGCTTCGCTATCCCCGTTTTCCCGGTTCAGAGTGCGATTTATGGTCTTCCTGTGCTGCCGCAACTGCTGCAGAGCTTGATGTCCCTGCTATTCAGGGCCCAGCCAAATTCGATATTTCATGAAATTTTGCAAGATTCTCGTACACTCCGACCTCACCTTTTCTTCTCGTTCGCTTCAGCTCTCAATCTCATTAAAAAAATTTCTTCCTAAAACCATGAAAAACAGTTGCTTAGTGACGGCAAAAATGCCCGTTGATGAAAATACTCCATCGTTCTAGATTACACGAGTACGTGTCCCGAAGATACTAAAAATCTAGGGGAAAAAAATGAAATTAGACGAAGAATTTTGCAAGTTGGTTTTGTACGACTTGTTCGTGCCTCCACCGTTATCAGCGTAAGATCCAAGATAACAAATTTTCCTTCATCCTTTTCACCGTTCTTCCGCTATTTCCACCAGATCTTGAATTTTCTCACGAGAGCCACGTCGTTGCTATCTTTTACGAAATTTTCGACTTATCCGTAGCGTCTCTCTCGCTCCCCCTCCCTCCCTCTCTCTCTCTCTCTCTCTCTCTCGCCGGATCTACTCCAGTCGTCTCGAGTGACCTCTCGGAATAATTGAACAAGTCTCTCTTGCCAAGTTGCTTCGAGGTTTCTATCTTAGTCCAACAGGATGAAAAGCCGTGGAATATAACACGTAGGGATATATATAGTTTAGTTGCAACGTAAGCTTGGCTGTCGGATGGCCACCTCAGACTGTCAAAGTCCACAGTGGACTTTGGTACGTGATCCGTTTAAGCGATATACGACATAGTTGGTGGGATAGCATAGCTACGACGAATCCGTTGGTGCATCATCTTTCATACAAGTTCGACGTAAGTTTTCATCACGCGGAGTCTTGGCTTGAAGAAGCAGGAAAAGGTATTTTTTTGACAACAGTCTGCACCGGTAACCGTCAAGCATGCTTTCATTGCCAAGCGATGATAAACATATAGACGGGTTCAAGGCACAAATTCTCTCTTCAATTCAGTGCAAAGTTTACAACGGAGCGTCTATAGAAAATGAGGAAATCCCCGCAAGATTTCGCAGAGCTTACCACGGCTATACACATCAAGACAATCTGGAAATTGGCAAAGTTTGCCAAGGAAATTGTGCGACAATTTAAACCGGCCCCTTTTCCACCCCTACTATCCATCAAACGGCACAGCAGTCGGGTTGAACTACTAATCGCAGGCCCTCATCCCTTCCTTCGAGACTCACCTTCCTTTGTATATATACATTTGGATATGTAATAACTTCATATTTGCCGAGTGGCGACATCGTCAACTGGGGCAACATTGCGAAAGATTAACGAGACAAAAGAGAGCTGTGGAAACGGAGATGCGAGAGGAAAGATAACATTTTCACAATCCAAAATGATTTATGACAGCGCATAAAAAAATATGATAGCCATCAATAATTGTTCGAGTGACTCACTCATTTTATTTTTTGTTCATACCAACAAAAATGAATCCTCCGAGCGAATGTCTTAAATTTATTTTGATAGCTTTTCCATGTTTTTCTTTCGAATCAATCCCCATCGTTATCAAACCCTGATCCCATTAATTATCCTTCACAAAAACCAAATTATCCACGTCTCCATCTACCTCGGTTTTTTACTTTTCTTTCTCGCCTTGGTGGGAAAACATTTATGTAAACGTCGACCTTTTCTCGTAACACGTGCGTCGAACGAAACTCAACAACGCGGAGACTAGAATAAGGGCTGAGCAATTAATCACTCTCGGTACTGCGGGCCTCAAACAAGTAGAACGCGACATCGTCCTCTCTCCCTGTGTGTGTGTGTGTGTGTGTGTGTGCGTGAGTCTGTGTGTTCGCGAATACTTCCACCGACGAAACATCTCTTTCTCTCCGCTTATAGTGTTTCCATACTTCCCCACCAGTTTTCCGCTTTTCATGCACCTACACCACTGAGCGTCTCTTTCATTCGTTAACGAGTAAGAACGGAACTTGGTACGTAATTTTCTCAAAAAGTTAGCAAACTTTCTTTCATTTTCGCTACCGGAGTACATCTGCGAGACAAATGTTGATGAAACACATGTATAGCGTGTCTCTGCTCTTACACTTCGTGCTTTATTCATTTATTCTGACACGTATATATTTGTATAATCAACACTGGCATAAATATCTAGCCGGGATAGTTGCGCTTCTAATGCGTTGCTTCCCTGATCTACAAAGTTGATTCTCTCCGGCTGAGGTCGATGCCAGGACGGATGATCGCTTCACTGAGCCAAAAAAGCCAAGAATCTTTTCAAGTTCTTGACGATTTTAGGCCAATCACCAGATTGTGAAAAAAATATTAGCAGCAAACCGGGAGGGTCATCGGACGCGGAATCGCCTCCAAATCTAGTGCATTTTTTTTTTTTTCGTTGATCGCTTACAGAAGATAAAATAATGGAGGAATTTGAATGGTCCCGAAGAACGAACGGTAGAGAATTAAATGACGACAAAAATGGGAAAGAGATGATTCGATCGGGTCATTATTAAGGCCCGTCGATCGACTATCTCGATAAGTCTATACGAAGAGAAAATAACGTCAAAGAAATACTGTATGGCATCCTAGTTCCCTAGTACCATGTCATCCCTCTGTAAAATTTCAGCACAAGACGTAGTATTTTTTAATTAATTCATATTCTACTGTAAATAACGGAAGATTTGACTATTTGGACAAGTTTCAAAATTTTTCCCTCAAATTCAGACAGAAAGTTACTATGTCCGCGTGCTCTCCGAGAGACGTACTACGCAGTGATTTTTACGCAGGCTGGATTTTTACTACGCAGGCTGGAAGAATCAAAGTTGAAAACAAACTGTTCGTCCATAGAAGATTCAAACAGGGTACGATATAAGAATTTGCCAACAAGATCGCTGAAAAAAGTAAGTATCCAGATCCATTAAATAAACGGCGTGTTATATCCTCGATTTTGTGCCAATATATGCGGAGGTTGCATGTAGAACAAGTGGAGAGGATGAAAAAACAAGTTGCGACGATGACAAACGGCTTGATGCCACGAGTGTATAACGTTACCCCTGGGAAATTTCTTCCTTTTTACGTCCGCAATAATCTGCAACCTCTGCTCGTCTCCATCTAATCTTTACTCGGTGCGTCTTCCGCTTCTAGGGAACGCCATAGGTTGGCCGTGCGAACGCACCTTTCTTTTCCGTTATCCACCCCAATATTGAGACCCTCCGAGGAAGAAAAACATAAATTTCTCGTCTTAGAGACTGAAAGAAAAACAAAAATCTTCTTGTTTCCGTTTTCTGCAATCGTACGATTCCGCAGACTCTTGATTTTCTATTTTTCAACCTGATCATTTATTTCTTTGCTGCATTTGTCGAACGACATCGCGTCCCGAAGCCTCATTCGCCCACAAACGAGTCATGGCTCTGGAACAATTGTGACAATTCTTTCCGACCAAAGGTTCTAGCAAGTGCAGCCATGAATATTGCGAGAGTGAAGTTGGCGCTGAGTGTATACCGCATGCTTATGTAGAAAAGAGCTTCGCGTCAATTTACAGTCCATCTTTTATATATATTTCTCAGTGGTCTATTTCTTCATGCCTTGGGTTTTCCTCTTGAGGTTTCCTCACGTTTCCAATTGACGTTCAGCGAGTATGCGTCTCTCGGGCAGGCACAGAGGTTGCATCTCCCTCGGTTCATCGGAAGTTTCGACGTGGTCTACGCGGCTGCAGGCGACGAGACTGCATTTCCACCCAACGCGATATATTTCCATTCTCAATATATCTACATTAACGTAGGACGGGTCGAGCGTGTTTTGAATATTTCATGGTGAAGTTCGACGTAGCAAAGCGAGCAACACACAAATATATAGCTGTAAACCTGGATGAAGGTCGGGCAGAGGCACCGAGACAAGAGAGAACGAGTCGTCGATGTTCGCAGTGACGCACCGACCATTCACAGCCGTTTTCAAATTGCATGAAGCTTCGCAAAAAAAAAATAAAACACAATAAAATAATAAACGTGCTCCTCGTAAGGAATATAAAAAGAGATGAACGACGTGATTCTCTGGAATAGAACGCAGAACGAACAGCGAGCGAACAAAGGATGAATACGAGATTTCACGATGATTGATATCATTTCCCTTTTCCATTGCCATTTCCAATATTCGCCTGTCACAAATCTAGCCTTCTGGCGAATCAGTTTTTACTAGAGTGTCGATAAACGAATCTTTTAATTTGCCAGTCCTTCCACATTTTCTGCTTTCGATGTGTTTTCAATAGCGTTTGGGATTCCCAAGAAAGTTAGTTCGACGTGCCAGGCGCTCGCAATTCCATATTTCTCGTTTCCTTCCGAATGTTTTGACAAGACAAAATGTTCGCGTACTTGATGAATAAATTCTCCTATCTTTTGTGTATTCTTCTCGGTAATGGAAATTATACAGAAGTTTCTTCTCTACAAAACGCTGCACAGTGTTATGGCGCGTGTAGCGTTTTGTTGCATAATTTGAAAAAAAAACAATTTGTGATAGCGAAGTGAGTGAATTTCGGAAAGATGGGGAACGAGCTTTAGGAACGGATAGAAACTGCGAGAGGAAAGGAGCGTGGATGAGAAAGAGTTTGAACCGGAGGCAACGAACCGAGAGCAACGATCCGTGTGTTTTAGTAAACGCCGTCATTCGGGATGGGAAAGCAGACTGAGATTCGACGAGTACGCAAAAAAAAGAGGCAATGGGTCGGAAGAAGGGCGACGCGAGGATTTTTTTGAATAAGCAGGGCGGTTATCGGGGATTCGTTGCTTCGTCGAGACTGGGTCAAGGCCGAACGTGACAGAGAGAGAATCAACGGAGATAAGCTTTTGCATGTGGTATATATTTATTTCTTCTATATGCGAATAGGGGGCGAGACGCAGTGAGGCGGCTGCTGCGGACCTGCGCAGCAGCCGCCAGAAACGTGTCATCATTGGCGTTTTAATTGAATCGTTAAGGGGGAATTGGCGTTGGATGGAAAACTTTGGCCGATGAAATTTATTTCCTTCGTCTCTGATTCTTTTTTCCTCTCGTCTCTTATTCTGATAAAATACATTGAGTTCATTTCGCTATAGATCATTGTGTACTCACTGTCTACGTATATCTTGAGACCATCTCGAGAGGGTCGAACAAGACAGCTGCCCGAGATTCGAGAACCCCGTATACCAAAGTGCTCCCAAGCAGAAGGGCATAATCCTCACGATTTAATACGCGAGTAGTGTAGCAGATTCGGGCTTTTCGCTCACTGCCATGAGCCATTTATACTTATATATTGTACGATGTCTGGCTCCTGCTTTCCACTTCGTTCCTAACGAGCTTTCCTTAATTACCGTCGGCCTAATGACCGAGATAGACTCCGAGATCGAGCGAGATAGAGACTCGTCGGTTATTCCAAAATCGCAGCTACGATCGCCCAACGAAATGAGAACTTTTCCCCTAGAGATGACGAATACACATCACACGGCAGGTTTACTCTACGGTTAACCACAAACGACTCTCAATTTTGATTACTTTCCACATATATATTTTATTCTTCGCCCTCGCATATAGCTCCAAGAAAAATATCGTAGAATTTCTCTGGAGCAACGTCATTGCTCCAGAGTCTTAGCTTATAAGACAGACCCCCCATATGAAAAAAAGTTTGCCAACTTTATGTGTTAATTGCGCTACGGTATTGAACTTTAAGGACCTCGGTATGTAACTACCCACTAAATATAAAAGGAACTATGATGAAATGAAATTGGAAAGAAGTAGTTGCAAAATTTTCCATCCGAGTAGAGCTTATTCGAATTGAACGACGTTTCCAATTTTATCTCAATTAACTGAAAAAAAAGAACATTTGAGAAATTCGATTGCATTTAAAAAGTATAAGCCGATGAGTCGCTTCTTTTCGGAGGATTTTTTTCTAGGTGAATTGTCAGTGACACATAAAAACGTAATCATCATGAAATATTTCACAAGCGATCCTCGCGCGGAAATCTATCTCGAGGTCGGGATCATTGAAATTGAACGAAAAATTATCGTCATCTTGAAATTAAATATAAGCGAAAATTCGATGATTTCATGAAACTTTGATTTCATCTCGGAAATTAGAGGCGAAGCATTAAATCCGTGATCGGAAATCTGGCTCGTTTCTTGTGACATTTACTCGTGAATAATTCGATCGTTCCACTTTCAGGCAAAGCGTTGACGTAGTCTGGACAAACACCCGAGACGTCCTTTATATTCCCCGGTCTTGAAACTCGGTGTAACAGTGACTAGCGATACTCCTACCAGAGTAGGAAGTATCCAGAGGGATTCCGGTATCTCGGCCACGTTCCAATGGGGCCGAAACCCCAAACAGCCTTTGCACGCTGCCCTCGTCACTCCAACGATTCACTCTCGCGCTTTCGAGCATGCTCTAACGGAGACTGTTCTACCACTGGTCTTTGGGCTTCCCTCTCCCGTTTTCTCTCTTTGAATACCATGAGCACAGTTCTCTGGGGCGCCAGCCACGATAGAAACGGATGACCAAAAACTAATCAATCACAAAACCGTCCACATGACCCAACAATCTTCTCGACAATCGCTTTTTTCTCGCTCACAAACCACTCGCAACTTGTATCCTATACACCACGGTAATTATTCGAGCCCGTCTCTACAATCACGCTTCGCTGCTCAAAATCGATCGAGCGATTTCCATTGCGGCACGCTCCGCGCTACGAAAAACTCTGATTCACAGATTAAAGAATGGCAACTTTAGCAGCTTATATTAACAGCGTAAATCTCTGCACTAAAAAGCACGAAAAAGGTCAAACTTTTTATTCCCTATTACAAATCCGAAGATTTTCTTTTCTCACTCAAGATTTTTTCCATGGTTTTGTAGAAACTTTCGAGATGAGAGAACACAGCCAGAATGACGATTCTCTTAGACTAAATGGCCCGCTATGGATGGGTTTCGTTGGTCACAGAAATTATAGTAGCAATGACAGTTACGATCAACAGTTCTTTGTCTATATGTCGAAAAATGTTTCTCGCGTAGCGACTACAACTCTGTGGCTCTCTAGTACGTCTTTTGTGTGTTACTGAACTCAGGGAAGCGTTTCGTACCGAGAAAGAGCGAGCAGAGAAAGAAAGTTGAATGTCGAGTAGCACGAGTACGGACTCAGGATAGAAGAAACAGTTGAGCAACCGTTTACAGCAACGGTTTGGTGTCGTGGTGAGGACACACGTCTCGCTGAAGGCGAGTGTATACGCCAGAGGGCGCACAGGAGCGAAGGAAAGTCGAAGAGAGTATACCAGCAGCACCAGCCGGGGGTTTATTTATTGCTTTAGTTTCTGGGTGAGAGACTATATAGAAAGAAAAGTATACGCGAAGACGAAGAAGATGCGATATCTTGTTCCGACTGCTCGAGCTTTCCTTGAATTTGGTCTCTCGCTTTTCGGGAAGCTTTGTGCTTTCGTTCTCGTCGACGAGTTAAACGTTCCCGAGACTTTCCGTTTGCCGATATATGGTCAAAACGGGAAAATGTTCTCCTCGTTCTTGTCGCACGAAGAACTTTATTGTCTCCGCAGTTATAAAGATCTTGGTGAACAGCGTAAAACGAATGAGTGAATATCGTGTGTAACGCGTTTACACTATATCTGCACATTGTCGGGCTGCACGCATTATATTTCTACGTATTCATACAAAAGCCAGCGCAATGGGAATGTTCATGACCGCGACGATGCGATAATGCGAAGAGCTTGCAGTTCGCAAGAGCACGAGATAAGCCACGCAGCATAACCAGCGTAAAAAAAAGGATGTAAATGTAGTTACGAGCACGGTGTCCTGCTCCGCGATGTTTCGTACAAAGCGTCGGGAATTCTGATTAGAATTTTACATTTTACACGGTACTTGATGCTCCGTCCAGCTTTATTTTGGAGTCTGCTTTTCCAAAAGCGAGACTTCCAAGTGATTCCGCGACGGTGGTTGACTCGTTATTCAAGAAAATTAAAGAACGAGGAAAGTGTGCTGGCGTTGTAAATATAGTGTGCGCGCGAGGCGGACGTGGCAAAGGAATATGAGAAATTCTGGTCTAACACGTATAGTAGGGATATATGAATTGTGGCGGTGAATTTTCTTGGTCCGTCTGACTCGGTAGGAGAAAGGTGTACCTGAGGATTTTCTCGATTCCCGGGCCACCCGTCTTTGTGCTTAGGGGCAGGTCAGGGCCAGTATTTCTTCGTGGCAGGTGTGGGAGTCTCGTGAGAAAACTGGAAAGCACGAGGAGAGAGTGAGAGTGAGGGAACGAAAGCTTTTATGCAACGCTGCAGGCGTTATAATAACCCAAGCGCTTGCCCAACCGTTTTAATCTCAGCAAGCTGAAGGGTGGAAATAGCGGAGGTCGGACGATAGCGAAACGAGGGAAAGCCACGGCTAGAAGCCCTGACGGAAACGTTCTCTCTCAAGTCCTTGATTTACTACAAATTAGGAACGCCCAATTTGTCTGGACACATAAACGTGACTGTGTCTATGGGTATATGTGTGTGTGTGTGTGTCGTGGACAAATGTGGAAATACTTGCAAGGGATCGACTGTTGAATTCGCATAATTGTAGAGAGAATGACGACGCGAAACTATGCAAACAGTAGTGTTGGTTAATGGCTCGGGCCACAGAGCAAAACAGATCGCATACTTGGTCAACTATGCCCCCCCCCCCCTCCCCCCGCTTCATTTTGAATTTGCTGGCACCCTCTATATATTTCTTGAAACGGGTCGCCTAACCCTTGCCGGAGCCTCTGTTCGAGAGACTGCGTACAAGCTCGCGGTTCCGCGGAAATTGAGCATTGAACTACTCTCCCGGTCGATGTGGCTCGAGGAAATTCCTCGACACTCGATTAATCCTCTATTGATTATCTTCCCTGTGTTATAGACAAGCCCGCTGTACCGTACAATATTAAACCGTGAACACATCCGGAGATCGAAGCAATTCCAAAGCCATACCGCAATCGTTTTCGAACGCACGCATGGTCATCCCACGCGAAATCCTGATTTTCTTATTATCATTTTTATTTCTACCAGTTTGTGCTTTTCGATATTATTCACTAATACGATTGAACGTTTTCCTCTCATCGCAATTGCATGAAATGCAATTCGAAGCGAAGTTCATTATTCATTTCGTTACCTTTCGTAAGCTTCTGCCTGACCAAAGCCGATTTTTCTACTGGTTTTTCAATTACCGCTGACGATAACAGGCTTATGGTTTAATGAAATACTCGGTGCGATGATTAATGCCCATGAATGTTTACTCGATAACGAACAACGTCACAATCCTTCACCGCAACATTATTTCCTATCGGGCAGTTAAGTCTGACTGAAATAAATTAAACTGGTAAATTTTATCAAATACCTACCTCCGGACATTTCGAACATCCGACGGGTGTGATTACCTGTTAAAAATTAAGCGAGCACGTTATTTAATTGTCCATGGAAATCTCATTCAACGCGATTATTTGTTGATTGCCAGCGTATTCAGTTTTTTACTGTTTTGCCTCAAATAATTGTGACATTTCGTCATAAAGCAGATTTCTTCGTCCTTTTCTACTGTTGGCAATTGAAAGTTTCGGTCAGCCGTATTTCGAGCCAAATATACGCCGATTGGCAAGCTCGATTTGCCGGGTATTAAATCCGCATGGTGCACAACTGTTGGCCTGTTTGACCGTAAACGACGCGTTAAACTTCCCCAGCGAATTTGCGGTTCCCTTTCGCTTCCGCGGAATGGACCTTTCCGCGCTCTGGTTTAGCTCGCATGTCCAATCTCCAGAGGCGAAAATGCCGTAACTAGCGTCCGTTACGGGCGGTAAATTGTCAATGTTCCGCCTTTTCTTTTCTTCACAACCAATCCCGGAGAGACAACGTCTGCTCATAATATCATTGTATTTTCCGTTTATACCGTAACACTGTTACGTTAACTATGTGTATTAGCCAACAGCGTATCTCAGTCACAGAGCCTAAAACTTTTCGTCGCATTCCCCAGCAGCATGGACCACAATTCCCACCGCTCAGACTTCAGCCTCATATGTACGCATGAGAGTAACTCGTGGCTATACACATTCATCCATCCGCCTGTATAAACAGCAGGACGATTGTTTATCTACCTCCGAATCTTCCTCTGAATATATAGAGCCCAAAGGTGCACCATGCGGAATTCTCACTCATGAGTTCAACAACGACGCCACACATGCAAAACTTCCATGAACACAGATGGAAAACGCTCTGAACCCGCAGCTTTATTGTTATTCCCTGGGTTCTCGCAAAATGCGACTCACAAGTGCCAACAATTCCAATCGAGTCTCCCTCGCGACGGTTATTGTGGAAAATTGACAATGGATGGAATTTGATTTAAATTTGTGAACGATTGCTCGTGCGCAAATATAAAGACATTGCTGCTGTTCGCATTGAAACTTTATTTTTTACCAAGTTGAGTCTACCGTTCTGTGATAATTTCTCGTCAGAGTCAAAACATCCCACGCCATATTAACTGGAAGGAACAACATTTTTTCATCTTGCAAGAAAACTGGTGTTAAATTTAATACTCGAAGAATGGTGCACATGAGTTTGGCAGAAAATGAAGGGCCTGTGGCAAGGAAAAGTAGGAGATCAGGAAGGATGAGTTCCGAGAAGGAAACAGAACTTCAATATTTATTTGAGCGAGATACGTTCGTTTTGTCGTCTTCGGAGCCTCTTCCTCGTTGTCTCCTTTCTGAATGGCGCGGAGACTAGCATAGTATCAGAGAAGAAAAGGAACAGGAGCTGATGTTGAATAACAAAAAGTTATCTAGCTTCCTTTTCTTTTCTTGAAGAAGACGAAGAGAGTGTTTGAAAAGTTTACCAAAAGCGTCGCTTTCTCAGCAGCTCCAAGCTACACTATACGAGCTGTCTTTTCTTCTTTGTGAACGATTTTTTTTTACAACCCATCGACTCATCTCCTCCGGAGAATGAAAGACAAGCTCGTCACGTCGATTTTTCATGAGCACAAAACGTAAATAAATGTACAAAGATTCGATTTAACGGAAACACTTTATTCGTTGCACAAAACAAAAATCACATTTGCAGGCAGAAATGGAGGAGCTGTGATGCAACAAAACAAAACCAGCATCGTCTTTTGGCTTCTGAGCAAAAATATCCTGATATTTTTATTAAATATCATGCAAACGACGAAAAATACAATCATCATTCGAGTCGATAAAGCTTTGAGGTGAAAACGAAAAAAAAGTCTGGTTCCTTACGAGAAAATGACGCAAACCGACGTGACAAAATTCGTGTGTCGAGCTTCGCAGGTCTCTAAAGAGTCTTAATTTGGATACGACGCTACCCTCTGAAAATTTGACGTTCGAGAGCAACCAAGTATGTCCAGAATTCTAGCGAATCTTGGCAAAGCAGGAGCTTTTCTTACGAGGCAAAATCTCACTTGTGCTTACGATGCATAAATACAGTTCAACGTTATCATTCGGTCAGGAAGAGGAACAACTAAGCTAAACGATTACTGCTGATAAAAAGAAAGAGGAAATAAACATTTAATATATAGACGTTCTTCACAAATGCAAAGCGTGTGACTGACAGGGGCAAGGAGCCGACAAAGTTTTTTGTCGAAATAATCGCCCTCTACAAAAGATCCAGTATGCCGGTTTCATTTACTAGCTTCTGTTGACAAATGCGCAGAGATATCTGCAGAATTCCATCAGTTTTGTCATTCGGATATAAAGTCGACTCCTCCCATACAACGTTTGATAAAGTATAAATGTATATGTGTATCGTAGAGTGTAACTGCGACAGAATATAACATGAAATATAGTATGGACTGTATAGGTACGTGAATACACATTCCCACGAGCGGAGGAGAGGCTCTTGCTATTGATTGTCCTGACGTGCTTGGAATCTCAAGCGTGAATTTCACCTCAGGGATACCACGAAGGGATGGCAAAGGAGGCAGATGGGAAATTGGAGAGGGCTAAGGGTATGAGAATGAGAAGAGAAGAGGGTGAAAAAGGACGAGGCCAAGTATAGCACGTTTTGTGTCCCGAATCCGTTATTTAGGGGAAAAGAAAAGACAGTGAAAGAGTGAGGGAGGGAGCAAAAAAAAGAGGAAGGAGAGGGGGTTCGGTAGTGGAGATAAAAAGGCGCGGCATGAAAATACGAAGAATATACTCGTCGGGGGTGACTGGACGAAAAATTTGTCATGAATGGACGAATCGGTAGATAAAATATTAGCGAAAGTAACGTGTACGTGCGAACAAACAGCGAAGCAACATTCTATTTCAACGCAAACCGATGCTAATATTTGTCCTTCACTTTACTCCTTCTTATTTCCAGCCAGTAACGTCTGACTCAACGAAATATTTTCTTGTCACTTCCGCTGGTCTTTATGTTCTTCATTCATTTTTTTCTTTCTCTCTTATTTGCAGAGTTTGCGGAACATAATTACAGCGAATACGTCGGACGCTTGCGAAACTCGGGATCCCTGTCAGCACGGGGGGATCTGCATTTCGACCGACAGTGGGCCAATATGCGAGTGTCGGACCGGAGACTACGAGGGTATCTACTGCGAAAAAGGTAGGAATCTTTCGCCCTTTCTCTCTCTCTTTCCCCCCTTTCTGCTCGTAACATTCTATAAGCAGGGTTCGATTTTCATATTCCTTAATTTATAATTTAACGACCAAATTTGCTGGGGCCATCCGATAACACACAGAGTCGACTGATTTGGGAAGCCCTGACATCAGAATAGTTAAATTTTCCGAACGAAAATCAGTCAAATAATTCAGGCCACTGCAGCGAGTGAGAGAAAAATGGTAGACCTTCGAATCGTTTGTTAACGAAGTTAAGAAATCAATTGAAATTCCGTGAAGCTTTTTAATTAACTCTCGATGGACTACTAAAAGAAAAATCACTTGGAGGCTGCACTGGATTTTATAGGTGACACCTTCATTTCGTCAGGGTCCACTGTAGACAACAAATCTCCATTTTGACCTGAAACCTTTGGCGTTTAATTCACCAAAAATTGTCTGATTTTTTCGATATTTTTTCATCAGCAAAAAAAAAACCAATAGAATGATGGCTGATGTCATGCTGGGAAAATGTAGTGCATAATTAATGGAATTGAAGGAGAAGTTTAGCGTTATTTCGCAAACTCTGCACTAACGACTACTACAAATTTTCATATGCGACCTTTCTGCTTATATTTAAGAAAAAAAAATGCGTCTCGTATCTGTCCCTTCGACGGTTTGTGCAAACGTATTTACGTTTGTACTCGAACTTTAAATGAGCACTAGCTCCGCCAAAGTTGGCTAGCCAGCGCTGACTCTACATACGTTATAACGCAATTATCCGGCGTTAACGAGCCAGAGAAATTCGGCCCTTAACAGTTCCCTCCCGTCTCCTGCTCTCGTCGAGCAGAAACTCTCAACACGCTCGTCGCGTGCAACAGCAGCCGACAGCGCGAAACCGCTCAAAGAACGACCTCGGCGGAGCAGGAAAAGAGATACGCACCGGAACAAAACCGGCAGGGCTCGGGTTTCCGATGCATCGCAAAAGTCCAACGAATCTTTTTAGATTCCCGCTCTATAGATGCCAACTCGACTTTGTTTTTAAAAAATTTCATAACCAATTATGATCGACCACTTCATCAAAAATCAATCATGCCACACGGAATTTTCATCATAAAAAACACGATTTTTCTATCACCCCAAGGATCGATCATTTTATGGGAATAAAATGATTGCACAGTCGTTGCGACTTTGGAATAAATCTGCGTCTATAAAAGTTGGCTCGGAGTCTCAGTTTGAAGATGATTAAACGTCATTTTCGATAATTATTCGTACGGCCATAATAATAAAAGGCATTAAGAGCTCTTGCGAAATAATTATAAGTAAAAAGTTTTCGAGATCGTCCCAGAATATTCTCAGAATAGAAAAATACCGAACTAATAATATTTCACGACTGGCAATTCGTATGCGCCTCCGTTCCGTTCGTTAGCTCGAACAATCACTGCAATTTGAGGTAATACCGAGCATTAATAAAATAATCATGGGATTATAGTCGTGCATATAAGAGAAATAACTTCATTAAGCTCTGATCGATAAAACAGTTTTATATTATGACTACTTAATGAATATTCACCGGAAACTTCATCAGGTCAAACTATACAAGTACGACGAGGTCTAATATTTATTAATTATTATAAAAATTATCTTTCCAAGTCCTCAACTTTTCAGATTACAATTACAAAGCCACGGAATTATTTCCATTACATTATTAAAAATCCTTGAATCACCCGCGAATACATCCGCGGCCTTCTTCATAACCAAAAACCGGACGAGAGCATACCGAAGGATGTTTAGCGATTAGGAAGCTATTTATTTCTCAACTATATGGCGCCGTGTTCCATGGAGTTGTCGTGGCATAATAACTTCAATCCACAAATTAAATACTGAAGAAACAGGAAGAAGACGAATAAAAATTTAAAGAGAGTTCAAAGACGGAGAGATGGACGAAAAAATTCTACAAAAAAAAAACTCTTTTGACTGGTTTAGGAACGAAAAGACCTCTGCCCGTAACAAGTCTAGTTATTTATTCTCAGTTTATCAAGGATTTCTGGCTGACAATAAAGTTTTGAGTTCCTTTCATCAATTTCGAGTTTTTATTGTTTTACTCGCGGGCTTCGTTATTCGCAAAATCTGATCTCGAGTGTGGTACACAACGAACACATCGTACTCTATACACGTATCTAGACCTATCATTCATTTTATTTCTTTCTCTGGTTTATTTTCTCATTTTCATAGAGGCATGGAGCACGGTGCTACCCACCGCCGGTGCTGGTGATTACTGGGCACGGGATTACAGTGAGTTTTAACACTTACTAATTAAAAGCCACCCCTATTTGACCTAAACCCTTAAATTTGCTAGACAAGAATACGTTGCGTTTTTATTCTAGTACGAGGAGAATACTTTGTCGTAGATTTATTACGTTTCGTTTTTTTTTTTCAAATTGCAGAGTAACAAGTACGATAACTAACAAGCAGGATTTATTTATTTATTTTAAAATACACCGCTTATTACAGCAAATTTTAGTGGTAGATCGAAGATTCATTATTTTTTCAAACAATTTCTGATTCACATCAACGCGCTTTACAACATTTGACACCCAATTATGTTTTGAAAGATCGAAATTGTATTAAACTTTTTCAAATCAATTAATTATTTAATACCCAATTAAATATTACTAAGTATTTTTGAAAAATAACAAAATTCTTGTTAACTCGACACGTCGTTTGGTTTTCCGCGAAAATCTCAGCATAACGCATCGTTGAAATTACGAAAAATTTATTATCGTCCAAAAATTGTTTACTCGATAGTGTCGAACGAAATTTCGATTTTTTACAACAATATTGGGTTTGAGCGAATGGAGTTATGTTGAAATACATTGCTATACGAACCTCCATGACTTTGTAAATCGATGGGCTCATGGAGACAGATAACGAATAGTGAATTCGACCTCGAAGCAGTTGCAATATTAATAGACTCTTAGTATCTCAGATCGAATCTCCTCATAGACGAGTATCAAGCGCTTGCTCGATTTTACTCGCTGCTTCATAGTGATTCTTTGGTACTTGAAGTATGAAAAAGTCCAAGTTGCTTCAGCGATTCGTAATGTTGGTCTTGATGATCTCGCACGGTCGCCGGAGTCGGCACATCGAACATGAGATTCTCTATAAAGATTTGAGTTTCATCGAGGAGCGAGTCGATCGCCTCTGTTACGAGGGACTACTATCATTATTGAAATAACTGCTGGCAAAGGATATCTTTTCATATTCCTTTTATATCACAAGCTTTTATACTGCGTATGAAAAAAAAAAATGAGTGGCAAATTTTTTACTCTACTATGAGGAAAAAAAATTGTCCTTCCCCCTTAAACACTCTCTATTGAGATTTTCTTCTTCTTAAGATTTTAAGGATGTAAAAATTATGAAAAAATCTTGATGCTCTGATAGAAGGAACTGCAGTTCAGAAAAGCCAGCTCCATTAGTCGAGGACATCAGAAGAAGGAACCGTTTTTATAAAGTGAAAACTCTGGCAGACAGACACAAAAAGAAATTCACGACTGGCTTCTGTCTGTCTGGAAAAATGAGACTGATTGTGCATTCTCTAAATATACTCTTTCGAGATGCACCTCTGGTCTCTTCTCACTGTCAATTTATTTCTTCAGAATCTAGCTCATTTGAATTCGGGCAAACTTATTGTTTTAATAAAAACGTTTGCATGAATATTTTTCTTCGTCCCAAGCTGAAATTTACAAATTTGCTTATTTATACGCAGATGACTTGGTTGTTTTTGACATTTTTCTATGGTTCCCATAACATTGCCCCTGGCTGTGACCGCAGCGTGAAAGAGAAAGAGACACTTGCCAGAAAGTCTCGTGGAATCGAGACGAAATTTCAAAAGTTCATTCGCGTCGCCCAAGGGATGCGATTTTTCGTGCTTTTCAACAATTCGGAACAGATGACTACGAGCTCGTTACGCGTACTCGAGCGAATCAATAATACCAGAATCTAGAACGAATCGTAGGGAGATTGGAACAGTTGAAACCCGCATCGTAGTCGAAACAAGGCGAGAGATCCTGAGATGCTTGACTACGAGGTTCGTGTATATTTGTCCTGTATAATACCGATAAACTATGGTACGGGTTCGGTTAATACCTTCGGATACGGTTAATACCAGGCACGAGAGACACCGCAGCAGTATATATCCACACACGTACCTCGATGTACTGTTATGAAACTAATCAGGCTAAATACATTACGACCACAGATGTCGATCCAAAATTGCTACATACGCACATACACACCCCAATATCGATCGAATATCGATTTTCTTAATGATCCTGTAAACTGTCAAACCTCACTGCATTTCTCTTAAGACGATGAGAATTCACGAAAATTGAAAATTCGTCGTCGAAGGACGAAAAGTCGAGCCGCAGACTCTACAAAAAAAAACGTCATCGAGAGTTCTGAGCTTAAGAAACTGCGATGGCATTCAAGGAACGCTTGAAGAATTTGCTTGAAAATTTCTAAAGAGGCAACGCACATTGGATTTTTTCTTGGATACATTTTCCCCCCGGAAATCTGTTTGTAGATAAATTGAAAAAAAAAAATTAAGCAAGGAACGCAATTCTTGAAATAATTGAAAAATTATTTACTGTCCATGAGAATACTTTAGCTCGCCTGTGTAATTTTCATTATAAGGAGCGAAGTGTTTTTTTTTTTGTTAACGTTCACAATAATTTTTAAAATAATGAAAATTTTATCATTTTCCAAATTCTTTCTGTGTGCAACGTATTGTGCATGGAGGATCGATCCTTGAAAAGCTCTTACGAAAAGAATATCATCTCCCGGGGGTTCGAAAACGGAATAGCGTTGCAGTGGGCATAAAAATATTTATCGTGCCGAGCGATCTTGCAGTGTAAAGGTTCGAGGTCCCAATAAGCTGAAAGTTGATGCGTCAATCTTTTGTCAATTTGTTGAGTGACTCCACTTTTGCTCTGTTAGCGACGGTTCTGTGTATGTGTGTACGGATGCTTGGCGAGTGTTACGTTGTGCATCATAGAGCAGTGTCAGTAGCGTCGCAAGGTCTCATCCAAGTTTTTCTCCTTCGGTGTATTATGAAATTGCTCTCTGGCTTTTTCAATATGTCTTTCGGTCTGTCCTTTCCAGTGCGATAAAATGTCAAGCTGTCATTGCACCAGTGTCTCGCCTCTGTCTAACAATTTTTCTCCTTGCTGTTACAAGTTGCTCGAAAAAAATTCTCTTCTTTCGTGTCCAACGTTCGGGGGGCACGCGTTTCTTAATCCCGAAGGGTCGAGGGCTATATGTATACAAGGATCTTGAATTTTTGTTATTCGACTTGTCTCTACCGTTTCTTATTTCTCTCAATTCTTAATCCTCCCACTCGTCCATATCCTTTGCCTTGCTGTTTTTATCATCACTTTCTTCTTTTCTTCCACGTTTCATTTTTTATTCCTCGTTCCGACTCGATTCTCTTTCGCGACCAATGCATTTCAGCTTTTCGTTGGATGGTTCCGACGAAACGAAATACATGTCGAGAAAGCCCGACTGTTCAACTCTTTCCCAAGACACCGCAAGGTCGTATTACTCCGAAGAAAATGCTTCTTGAGCCACTGCTTGCTCGTCCTTTGCGAGTTACTCGGTGCTCCGGACAATTCGAGCTTGAAGGAGGAAAAAATTCTTGCCCTCTTTGGCTATGACTAGAGTCACGCGAGGTTACTCGCATGTATAGACACCTACGCGCGTATTTTACGTTTGCTCTCATTTATTTTTGTGCCACGAGAAACTTTTCTCCCTCGCAAATTCCGTGCAAAGGCTATCGCGCTCTAGAACCCCATGATTCCACAGCCGCACGCGAGCTTGCCTCAAATTACGTACGTGATACTCCACTTTATGGTGGGCGAAGATTTTTTACCCCAAGGGGTTTTCTTCCAACTTATTGTCCGCTCCAGTGATCAAAGACCTTATTTTATTATCGCATTATAAATTCTTTCTGTCCAGGATCTCGGAGATATAGTACTTGTGTGCGGACAATTTTTATTTCAGACATGCCTCGCTTTCGCCGAAATAGGCCCGTGACGATTTTTATGCACAGTAGCTTTTATTTTTTATCATTAACAAAAAAAAACCCATCAGCTTTTACCGCAATAATTATTTTTTGATCCTGAGATTGGTGACAAAAGCGGTCTGCATATTTTCTTCCTTTCCAGTGAACCAGCAACATTGCACCTCTGTTTTTTTAATCAAGTAGATTGAAGGAAATTTCAAATGGAATTTTGAAGAAGAAAAATAGTTGAAGGGAAAGTCAATTCAATTATACTTTGTAATGAACATTACGCAAAGCGAGTGGCGTGCACGTTAAACGAACGTATGTCGACGCCACGCGTCTCGTGCTTCACACGTATGCGGTCAGCAGGGTAGTAAAGCCGTGCAGTAGTAAAGCTCGACAATGGGTCAGCCGGTGTACCATTAGTCGAGACTATACACCGCTCCTATGCGTCTAAAAACTTTGACTCTCCCTCTCTCTCTCTCTCTCTCTCTCTCTCTCTCCTCGTCGCGGTTTCCTCGCACGAGGACAAAATTGAGACTTGTCCCAGGAAGAAATGTTGGAGGATCACGTGTGTGACACTTAATTAACGATACGTGCGTTTTAGAGTCTCGTAAAAAAGTTGAGCCGAAAAAAAAATGAAATTTTTTATCAGCCCAATTAATTGCCAAGTATAGCTACATAAAACGAGGTGAGCTACGTGCCGAATTTGACATGATTCCTACGAATGAGATCGTTTCTTATGGTTGAAAAAATGATTTACCAAGAAATGTCCTGATTTCTCCAGTATTTTTATAGCATCTGAGAAAAAAAGATCAAACGCAGACGCATTAAAAACACATTAAGCCCAAGATTGATAAAAAAATGTCGTGGCTCGAGCGATGACCTTGATCCAAATAGAAACTTATTGATTTCTCCGCGTGTCACGCTCCGCGCTCGATGTCTGTGAAATTTAACGACTGCGAGCGTCAAATAAGTAATAAGTTAATATATTCACTCGACGAATAATAAAAATCACATGGTCGAATTACAGGGAAAAAGAAAAATATTTCTCGATGTGGAGAATCTCCTTTCATCTTTAATTTCCTTTCAAAATTTAGCCTTAAAATTTCTTCCATTGGAAACGCCATTCGCCCGAAAACAAATTGGCTTCCATACCGCGTCTTACGTCCTAAATGCAATTTACGCGATGGTGAAAACACCTGGCGTGTTGCCTCTCTCAGCCCGCCGTGTACCGTTCCTCGTCCGTCATCAAATTCTTTTTCTCCTTTTTCAACATACACGCAAATAACCTGGTACCAAGAATTCTGACACGCGATTTCTTCAGGTGATAGAAACGGAATTCAAAATGTTTTACAATGAGAAGTATATAGTTATTGTCCCCTGAGCATTCGGAAATTAAGGCTCACAGCTGCGTTCACGGAGGCCGGAATATTTTTGTTTTTTTTTATCATAGCAAGAATATTATTCATAACTATAATTACAGTTCCAATTGACTGGAACGAAAATGGGTAAGAAAAAGGTAAACATTCCTACACTCGTCGCTTTAAAATGTGGAAACGTTTCGCAAAAATATTCAGCTCGCTCTTGTGATCCTCGAAATACCAAGGATTCTCTGCCGAACGCAAAAAGTCTAGTTCCTTTCGAATTCGCATATTCTTATAGGATTATTGCTTGAGAATAGCGCGAAAAAGGGAAGCGCTTACTGCAAATGCGCCCAATAATCTGAACATATCTCGAATCAAATGTAAAGAAAAATGCGACTCCTCCACTTTATCCATAAAAGTTTTTCTTTCTGGTTGAAGAGGGTCGTTTACCTCAACGACTTACGACATTAAGCTGAGCTCTCGGCACGATCGCAGTCTCTGCTAGTCGCGCTCAAAGGCTCGGAGATACATAACACACCCTCGTCTATCATCCGTAAAAAGAGCATGGAGAAGAATGAGAAAAAAAAATAAAAAGAGCTGGTACTTGTGTATTTTTGAATAAAGAGATCGTTTAGCTAGTGAGCAGTGAGCAGAGTTTTGTTGACAGTGAAATAGAGGCAAATACTCCCGTGGGATAAGCACACAAAAATAAAAGAATAACCGCCAAGGGAAAATCCTACTCGACGCAGAATCCGACCTGAGATATAAAATGAAATATAAATGAATGGAAAAACAAAGAGACATGGCAAATGAAGAAAGGATTGGCGTACACAGAAAGAATTAAAATGGAAAAATTACTTCGCAGCGACGGAAATGGGAAACGAGCCCAAATTTTTATGGTTATTACTAAGCGAAATGCAAATTTTTATGGTAATAAAAGAAATTTTCTGCCTTATACAAGAGATTTCATTTAATTTTCATAAAAATTTACTTTCTGTGGCATAATAATCACGAAAATTCTTCCCATTTTTTATTATTTCTCGCTGATTTTTCGATTCTCATACCTTTTCTGATGAACGTCTAGAAAGTTCTTCGCCCTCAAAAATCCTAGGAAATAATCAATTTAGAAAACCAACATTCCTATGGGAATATTTTCCAATGAAAACAAAAGCTTTTTTTCCGTAGGATGGATATTGTTTGTTCAATTAGCCCGTACGAGAATACTCCGCGTAGAATTTTTCAAATTTATTTATTTCGAGTAAGCGGATGTGCGAAGTCGATGAAAGTGACTGAAAAAAATTTACGAGGCTTTTTCACGTTGGAATGTTTGCACGGAAACGGTGAGAGGCAAGAAATAAAAAGCCGGATGTGGAAAAACACGGAATGTCCGAGAAAGGAGAATAACGGGATAATGGGAAAAGAGAGAAAGGGAATAAAGAGTGGACGTGGGGAAGTTCGTAGTGCCATGTGCTATCGTCCGACGAGAGTTTGGGTGTTGCAATCTGCCACATATCGCACAATTATCGTGTCGCACCAGTAGCGCCGGTACTACGCTAACGCTTTATGGTAATTACCGATTGCATTCTGGCAACTGAAAAGTGGAGGCAGAGGAAGAAGATCTCGGAAAGAGGCAAACACAGAGGTGTACACAAAACATACAAGAGTGGATGCACCACCGGCGCGCGGTACTCGACAGTGCTACCACGTACACATCCGCGCACGTGTCTCTCGTTTCACGGATCCTCGCAGCAACAGCAGCCCAGAGTAAAACGTCCACCGACCATGTTACTCCCCAAGAGATAGTTGTAGCCCCTTCCATCGCCTGCAAGCCCTTTCCGAAACTCTCGAAAGCGATTTTCTCCCGACCTTTTCATCCTGGGATTTGATGCGAGCAAACCCCGGATTCTTTTGACTTTACCCGAACTACTTTGATCGCACCACTTTCGACCACATCACCGTGGACCCCGTTCTATGTTGCTGTTTGTATTCCTCTGGTTCGTCGACCCACAAAATACAGGAAAAGAATTATAAATTAGATTTCACGCTCGAACTCGCGTAGTTGAAAATATCGCGATACACTGAAACTCGCGGAAATGTTAAAAATTATAGATCACCACAACTAATTCGGAGAATATTTACGTTCGCGAATATGCACTGGGCAGAAAGTTAATTCCTCGAACTCAGTGTCTGCGATGAAATATTACACTGACTCACTATGTTTTTTTGTTGCGTGTGCAAACGATGTAATTTATTCAATTTTGACAACAATCGACTCGCACCATTTATTATATTTGCTTCGACGAACTATTTGTTCAATTATCATCGCCGCCTCGAATAAATAATATGATTGGTACAAATAATGAACCACGTGCGTTAGAATGATATTTCGCTGAATTAAAATTAAATTGTTTCGCCAAGCTGCAGTTTCGTTGGCTCGACGACCAATTAGTTGTTGCCGCATTAGCGGAGTCTCATTTCAAGAATATCGAAGTTCACGTACTACCCTCATTAATATTTTGGCGGAAACGAGGAATCAAATTCATAGATCAGATAACTGATCTCCCTCAGTTTTAACAGGAAATAGAATGCGAATTCTTTAAAATCACAATTGTGATATAATAATATTTCGCACGCCTTACCCTGCAGGAGAATTAACATTTTTCTTTCGTCGGAAAACTTGATATGACGTGACAATGATTTGACAATCTGCACTTACCGAGGATAAAATGTAAAAATTATTGTTCGGGTCTGCTCTGGATTATTCCAGCCCCTCAGATTCACGAGTTTTTTTTTACTACGTCCGTAATATTTTCACATTACTGTTTTCGATGGAATGTTCGAACCCGAACACTCGGAATTCCAACAGATATCCAACAGATGAAGGCAAATGATTGTAAAAAAAAAAGAAAAAAAAACGATGCAGCTTTTTAGGATGGATTGTGTGTATATACTTAAAATATCGCTTCCGAGCCAGCTGTCCCGATGATATTTCACGAAAGGGCTCGCTAGGATGATTTGAAAACTGCCACGAGACTAAGGGGTGGAGGATATAACGAACACATTTCAATCGACGTGAGAGCACGAGCAAGTCCATGGTAGCGCAAGGTTTCCAATGTCGAGCGCCGGCAGAGAGCTAAAACGGGTGCACCCCCTGGCTGCGGACACTGTCGCGATTTGGCACCCGTCCAAAGCCATTAAGCTACGCCACCCGCCATTGCACTGTTTCGACCTACCGCCCGTTCTCTTCTTGTCGTCTTTTTGTCAACTACAGAATCGAAAGTCTCTTCCTCTCTCTTCCTCCCTTTCCCTCTCCTTCTCGCCGTCTGTTTCCCACCGACCGCGGTCCCATACCTGTCCAGAGGGAAGCGTACATTTGTTTGCAGCTCCCTCGATAACAATGAAAGACCGAAGATGAAAAATATAAAACAAAGCAGGAGGAAAAAGTGAACAAATGAGAGAAAATATCGCAGCTACTCATCTGCAGCATGGAATTTGCTGAACGAAAATATAATGATATCGAAAATATTTTTCATTTCTATTTCACCACATTCGTGTAGGATTTCACGAGCTCGTCTCATTATTTCCCTCCCCCACTTTCCTAGGCATCAGGATGCTATGCAATTTCCTGAGAACATAAAATTCTATGCAAAAAACTATTTTTCGAACCAGAATTAGTTGAAAAAGTTTCTCTTCTAAAAATAAAAGCCTCGTTCAATAGCTCGAGGAAGGGAGGGGGGGGGGGGGGGGGCGGGGGGCTCTCTTGAAGAGAATAACTTGAGTAAGCTGAACGGTGACTGAAAGGCTTAATTTTTATTTGCAACGTAGCTCTCAATTTTCATTCACTGTTTGAACGAAAAATTCATTCTTTTTCGTGCTCGACTCAACATTTGAATAATTCAATGTCTTGTTCTGGCAAGAAACGTTTGAGTAAAGTTGAACGATAAGATGGAAAGTTTATTAAAGCCACAGTCGTACAACATGCAATGGTTTTTGTATATTCCCTGACGAATAAGTAGTCGCGTACAATCGCCGTTATTCCGTATGACTATTGTGTACGAAGATCATTGCTCCAGAATAGTCTGGCATGGGTCGCTGTGCCCCGGTCTGGCGCTGCCGAGAAAACAATCGAGTGGGTGGATATCTCGTTCAAGTCTTTCCACTCTCATTTACGTATCTATATATAAATATATACCCAACCCAATGGAGGCGGATAAAAAGTCGCAGTTTCTGCAAAGCTTCGAGTAGTTTTCTCTTCGTACTCGTATCAATATGGGCTAGCAACGTTTACCCTCATTATACCGTAAAGAAACGTAATTTACTTTCATTTCGTTCACAGACAAAGCACCCTCGGAGGCGTCGTTCAAAGGAACCGAGTATCTCAGGGTTGTCCTCAGCAAAGGTGAGCCCGTACTCAGCACTCAAGAGTCCATCAGCCTCCAGTTCAAAACGAGACAGCACAATGGACTGTTATTCTATTCCGGTGAGTTTATATATATATATATATATATATCTATTCTTTCATACCTCGTATAGATTTGTTCTCATACATACACATTATTTTCTTTATCCATAAAATAGAAATTTTAATGACCATCTTCGAATCAGCTATTCTCACGATATACAGAGTAAATGTTTTGTTTACGTCATTGCCGATGACACAATTTTCACAATTACAATTATTACTTGTTTCATTTATTTTTTTTCCTAGTTTTTCCGATTAAATGTCGAGCAAATTCGCGATTTCGTTTGAGAAGGAAAGAGAATACAATTTCGATGAAATTTCAACAATATTTGGATAAAATGCTCAATTTTTCGTTCCCTCGTGGGTCATTAAGGTTATTGACGCCGTAGGGCAGTAGATTAGGACCGAAGATAATGTGGAAAGAAGGAGTGACGTTTATTGTTGGAAACTGATGCAATAAAATCATGAAAAATGTTGAAAGTCGTTTTTTTCTGATTCGAATAATAATTTGACTGAGATATCTCTGGCCCGCTTGGTTTTCTTTTATCCCTCCGGGCTTTGACTATACAGCTCGATAAAGGAGAACATCAGCCGAGGGTCTTTAGTCTCCTGGCATCGTCACACCCGCAAGCAGTCTCGTCCAACGAACCAGAGGCGTACGCTAATATAATGCTTAAAGCCTCGTGAGATTTACGATAGCCCTCGTCGTCGACGGGTTTCGTTGTCGTCGTCGTCCTCCTCCTGCTCCGACTCCTCGTTACCGAGCCTTCTGTGGTCGTCGGTAAAGCCTCCGTCCGTTCCTCGCATACACGTTCATAGCCATTGCGGATTGCAGGAACCACACACACACGCTGCTTCCCTTGTACCAAATCGATAACTGCCCCCGGGGGTCCGGAAATTTCCGAGAAATCGTGATTGAGTGTTAACTTCCAACGAGCCTCTTGATCGAAACAGCCTTTGCTCCACTTGTCGCAATTAAAATTCCGCACTAAATGCACTTATTTCGCGGATTTATCCAGAATTTCGAAGAAAAAATATTGGTTATTAAAAGATTTTCATTTTTGCGACCGAATAAAAATTCCATCGACCTTTACGAAGTTTCAAAAATATCTTAAACTTCAATCTTCCTGCGGGAATGAAAAAAAATGTTTGATTATTATTTACTAAAACAATGTCATCCATTCCATCGAAACTTTCAGTATTTCACAGAAATTTGGAGCACAATATAAAGCAGAAAGTTTCTATACCACTCGATTCACGCTCCTGCGGAGTAGCACTGTTTATAATACAATGGTTACGCCCACTTATTCATTATAACGCCGTTTTAGTTATGAGATTTATCTGAAAAGACAATCGTTTCAAACGATCATTGGCGCGTACTCTCGATTATTTTCCGCCATATAATTCACGCGGGATTCTTTGACAAGGGCAATTCGTAAAGCTAGTGCGGGTGTGAGAGAAGAATGATCTCGCTAACTCCGGAGTGAAATAAGCGCCCGGCAAATAGAGTGAGAGGCGCAGAGAATCGCGAGGCTTGGAGCGGGGATAGAGAAGCCAAGTAGATAAAGTGTTGTGGAACGTCGTCCCGTGGTGCATAATCCAAATGGGTAGTTTATCCGTGGTTATATACCATATCCGTGGATAAACGAGGGACTGGGGTCTTCGCGCTGTCGGCGTTGCTGCAGTGTACGTGCTGGGTTAATGTACGAAATGCTGCAACTGCATAGCAACGCCGAACCAAGGCCGAGACGAAATCTCTCCTTTCTGACTCTGGTGCAGTAGAATTCTCCCCTTACCAACTTTTTTACACAATGCACCAACGAATACTGTAAACAGTACAATCATTGGCTATCCAAGAGAATTTCACGCAGCGAAAGCCCCCTCGGTGGAATATTGAAATATTTTTGAAATAAATCGAGTCCAGCTCTTGGAATAATTCTTAGAAACGAATTAATTGGGCCTCAGTACCTTGATTCCCATTTAATGCAGAGCAAGGATAAAACGTTCTTCGTCCTGTTAGGAAGTCGCTCTACAAAGCTCGTTGCTATTTCGCGCCGGCCAATAATTGTATTAAGGACTCGGAATGGGTGCAGCGCGCAGTGGGTAAAGTATGTTGGTTCGTGGGCAACCGTAATCTCTGGGGTGCGAATGCTCTCTGCTGTACGGCAATGCGGATCCCTTGATGATGCAGCTCTTTCAGCCTGAAAAGAGAGAATTCAAGCGTTAGAAATGTTGCCATGGCTGCAACGCGCAACGATGCCTCTTCGCCAATCCTCTCTTTCCATTCACTCTGTCTTTTATTATTATATTCTTCTGGCTTCCCATTTTGAATCATAAATGTTCTATATCAAAAATAATAAACGTAAATAATGGCTTTCGCGCCTTGGCTCCATGAATAAAAACAAAAACGATTGAGTCATTGTCCCTCCTCACGTCTTACGATTATTATTCTTTGGAAATACTAATAACGCTGTGATGATTGAAAATTAACTGATGTGCGAGCTTCATGCACTCGCACAGTTACTCATTACACGTAAATGAGAAATCCCGTTGAATTTTTCAACGACTCAGAACCATGCGAAGCTCTCGAATTTTTCGTAACACCCACGCGATTAAACCTTCTCGTGCGTCATCAATCATTCAATTGAATCGCTTTTGTGTTTCAGGCGAGAGTGGTGATTATCTGGCAATCTCGCTCAAGGATGGCGGTGCAGCTGTTGGCATGACACTGGCTAATGGGAGGCTCGATCTTCACATTAAACCCGCCAGGGTTCGATTCGATGACAACCAGTGGCACAAAATAATCGTTCATCGAAGAGTCCAGGAGGTGAGTCTACCGACACCATGCTTTATGGTTTTTTAATCATTTATTTCCCTCTGAGACGCGTTTTTTGGGAAATTTCCTGCGCAAAGTCAATGTCAATGTGATGCAGTGACTTTTTTTCATTTTTTTTTTTGAGATTTTAGCCATTTCGCCTCATGGACGCAAAAAATCTGAAACAAATTTTTCACAAGAATGTATTTCGCCGAAAACGTTATTTATTTATCAATTGTATAGTAGCGTGCGATAAATTGAGCAGTTGATGGAGAATTAGCCGCATGAACAAAATCGTTGACGCATGGCTGAGGCTCCTGAACGGGACTATCGGATTTTCTGAAAATGATCTACATATAGGTAGGATCGTTGGTTGTATAGAAGAGTAGTGGATAGGCGACCTGTTAGGCCGATCGTTAACGCGCAATGCAACGGGATGTCCAATGCAACGCGGCCGCCTCTCGAGTGATTATTTACGCGTCGACGTCATGCACGACTTTCGAGAGGGTGAGACTGCATAGCGAACGGATCTCCGGCCAAATTCCGCTGTAGTCTCCAAAAGTCCTATTTTCAGGCTACGCCGTGCGCCTCGCCACCAACCCATAGCACATCGTTTCCTCTCCTCTTTCCTCTCTACTTTTCATCGATCAAGCGCGTGTTCTACTCCCCCTCAAATAACCCTTTTCATTCTATACCCATTAGCCTCTTTATCAATAGCGCTAAACCTATTTTCCTATCTTCCCTCCGCTACATATATCTTCGACTACTGTTTGTTCGCCGGAACTATGCTTTATAACGGCTAAATAAGTCGGGCGTGAGAGACGCATCGCGACACGTTTCGTGCGATTTAACACACAAACCGTTTGTCATCGAACACGAAAATATTACGCAATTAATTTTACCACAAAATTTATTATTTACCGAATTTATCTTAATGTGCGATTTACGCTAATTCGAATCAGCTCTTAATATGAATTTATTACATATTATTGAGAGCAACAAAACGTGAAACCTGGAAAAGCAAAATAGTTCACGAATTTCCACGTTACTGAGAGCCAACGAATCTTCGGAGGATCAGGAGTCAAGGTCATAGCTTCCCATAAAATCGCCAATAATAAATCATTAATAATAAATAAAATTCTTGGACTCAATTACGGAATCTATTCCCAGTTCATTGATTCGCGTGAACCCGTCGAATGATCCATGGAATTCCATGAAAATCTTTCTCGAAAGCCGATCAAGAAAGATTTAATAAAATCGATGAAGCTACAAAAGAAACTTGTTAACATAAACAAAAATTTGTTAAATCGATGCCCGCGATAAGAAAGTTATGAATTGATAGACGTTCGACGAGAGTTATTTCCGGCAGCAGAGTTTAGCGCGTGAAATATCACGGGAACGCGTATGTACCCGCGGTACGTTTCAAGAGAAGCTACAAGTAAACTAACAAGATATTTTTGCATCTGTGTCGACTTGGGAGTCGCGAGTAATCGAATCAACGTGTCCAAGGGTTAAAAGCCATTTGCGTGTTTCATACCGGAACACCCCTTTTGTGTTGTCACTCGTTACACTCGACTTTAATTTCGTCTCACCCTCTGTTAATGATCCTGCACTTGAGTAGATGTGTCGGTGTGGTGTATTTCCATAACGTATGTATTAGAACATGTGCTTAACATATAAACATAGCAGCAGCAGCAGGTAAGCTGACGAAAATGTCTGACGATAAAATTCCGCCTCTCAGAGAATTCTGCTCTGTATAATGCACGTACACGTGTGCAGTAAAGAGTAAATCACACACATGCATAGCCGCGAATAAGTGCAGGTAGAAGGTTTCGACCAAACGAACTCGGCCGGTGGGGCACTTCACTTGCCTCTACTTACTGACTGTGGCCGGAAAGTTTGCAAATTGGCCCCGGCCAAGTGCCGTTGCTCCCAACACACTGCTGAGGATTCTGCTTTTCAGCTAGGCGCATTCGTTAAAAATCAAGTACGTTCGTTGCTGCACATAGCTTACAAGGGTGCGAGCAAGCGAGCGAGAATAATTTTGTCCAAGACCGAATGGAAAGAGAAGAGGCCGTAAACCCTGTCTCACAGAGTATACCGACCAACGACCTCACCACCCTCCACGCTCCCATTATATTTTCAAAATATCCTGCTGATATTTAATTGAAATTGCAGAAACTTTGAAAAATTCATCAAATTACGTTCTGTCCAATTCCGAGATCCCCATTACATCGAAACTAAAACGCGCGATACATTTCCCCAAGGAGAGTGATCCGACTGACGAATTTATTATTAGAAACGTTTATTAGTTCCCATGTCCACCGAAGGAATCTAAAGAGAGAGACGTTTTGAAAAATTCTTCAAGTTTCTTCATCCCTAACGAATCTTCGGAATATCCTCTCGAACCTTTTTACTACCGGCTCCTTAAGCTGTCGTATATGGAAAGTCTTACCATAGGAAATGAATCATGAAACAAGATTGAAGATTCTCGTTCATCGGCAGCAAGTAAAACGACGAAATTTATGGGATTGACGAGGAGAAATTTGGATTCCCCTCTGAAATCGGTCTACGACAGATTTGGTGAGAGAGAGAGAGAGAGCAGGGCGGCGGTTATATCGGCCGAGTTATATCTCATAACCTTTCTCTCTTCTTGCTTCGAGATTCGTATATCCGTCAAGGCATTCTCATACTTATACGATCAGACCCGCTGGCGTTTCGCCCAAAGCGTTATATTCACATTGGAGATTCACGAGATCGGAAGCAGGAGAGAAAACGAGAATGAGAGACGAATGAGATCTCGTCGTGAGAACGTTCGTGCGGCATCTCTTATGATTGATGAAGCGGAAGCGATCGAGGAGCATCGATCTTTATTCCTATACACACACGTATCCATCCTATAGCTCCATCGTATATACGCCCCCTCCAGGGCAAACGTGTTATCCTCTACCCTTACCGCCTCTGACGTTATCCCCCACGAGAACGAAAAATAGCGACAGCGCAGCCCAAAAAACAACCGACAAAACGAAAGATTGTCGTGTATCGGTCCTTAACCTTCGTATAACTTGTTTGAATATATAATGTCGAGCAAGATCGAGACAGGTGTTTCAATCTGATATCCCAATGGTTTTATCCCAATAGCACGAGCTGACAGTCCCTTGAGAAAAATTGTGATGTCGCTCATCGCATCTTCTTCCAAACTTATCCATGAAAAATCGACCAACGGCAGGGTATCGTCTTCGTTTCCAAAAAATAAAAAGAGCCTCATTTGCACAAGATTCCATTTTTTTCCATCAATCACGATCATCCGAATACCTTCGCAAAATATCTCGATCGTATTGTCGTATAGAATCATTTTTCGAATCACATTATCCACGATTCTCGGACAAATTTCCAACGCTTCGAGATTTCATTGAGAAAAAGGAAAAAAAATGATAAACAGCTTGAGAAAAATTTTCTCGAGTTTGTTTTCCATCGTGGCTACCACGATATGGGACTAAGATCCGATCTAATACTTTCTCGTTCGATTATTTTCCTGTTGTGGTGCCAGAGAAGTGAGTCGAAATAAATGTTATGGTTTCTTCAATGGGCTGTAAAATCAAATAAGGAAACAACGCGAATCGATAATTTAATTCTAGACAACAATAGGCCTTCGAAAAGAACGTGCACCTTTCAAGATTCAAGACTTTTGATGTACGTCGGATTTTACGGTTGCAAAAAATATCAACAATCATTTATTTCGGCTATGAAAAGATTTGTAGTCTCTATCGGAGTCAGGAAAGAAAAAAAAAAGTCCAGACACATTGTTACTTCTTTCTGGCGATGAAGAAGACGCACGCAGGCTCGCGTACGTCGCGCTTGAAACCCCCTACGTCTTAAAAAAAAGTTCACGCACCCCATTACAATATACTTTATGTGACGCATTTCTGTGCTTGGCATTCACCCTCGAATGAAAAAAAAACGTACAGAAGTATATGACGTGTTTGCAGTGGAGAACTTTCATATTTTTCAAGGTACGACAAGAGACCTTGTACTTTCACTTTGCCGACGATTTTCGTATGCTTCCTTGCTCACCTTTCACGAGACGTACTCGACAAATTTCTATAGCGTGTGTAAAGCTTCATGGCAGAAAAAAAAAGAAGGGAAACAAAAAACATTTCACTAGAATGCAATCGTAAAAATGTTTTTTTCCCTTCTGACACGCTACTCACTTTGCCGTTACGACTTTTTTCGACCCTCTATTCACTGATTTTTTTTTTCTACATAGCTGTGAACTGTAATAGCGACACGCGTGGATAAATGAGATTGGTCGTTAGCAGTTTTTCCCTCTCGTCGCTTTCAACAAGTCGCATACCGCTTCACACTCTCAGGAACAATATGCCCTTTTCCACCCATCACCCTCTACTCACTCATTGGTGCAGCCTCCTTCTCCCATATTTCAAAACAAAAGCCATTTTTTTAATGCTCAGCAGGACAAAATTCATTGCTCGGAGTGAAGTTTCCCTTGAGATGCGTAGTCAAATTTGACGGGGCGAATTTCCATATAAATTTTCGAGGTCTGTCAGTTCGAGACTTTTGTGAATTCACAGCAAACATTATCGAAATGTTTATTGCAATGAGAACATTCTCATTTCTTCATTTTGACGACTACGAACTCGCGAATTGCATGAAATAAAAAAAAACACTCGCTACAAATCATTTGAGAATGTAAATCTCTCAGTGTGCGTTGTATTTTTCATGGGAAATCAAATTCCGTAGCTTTACGAATATCCTGTCTCTCGGTTGTTATGAATTTCACGACCTGCTTCTTGAATTGTCGATATGCAATAAATATTGGAGGGGGCGGGGGGGGGAAGGTCGAAACAAAAATAGCTGCAGGAAATGCGATCGCTTCTCGTATATATACGTTACGACGTTTACTCGGAGAATGACCGAACGAGGCGTAAAGCGATCTGTAAATTTGCAATTTCATGGGAAATAGCCGAATGCGGCATACGCAAGAGTTCTCCAGGGAATGTTGGCGTAGTCGCAGAAGGCGGAGGACCCGTATACCGCGTCTCGATTCACACCATCACACCGGCGGCTGTTTCATACTCGGAATACAGGGCGAGTATGCGAGCAGAGGGCGGTAGGAAAAGTGAGAGAAAAATAGGAGGACGAGAACGAAGCGGGATACGTAGGAATATTTATATGGATGTGTATTATGTGCACGTTGGAGCGAGCAACTTGAACGGCATCCATATAGTCGTGACAGGGTGGGCATAATCCAGGATTACGCGAGGATTATGAGCTATCGAAATCCTTGCCAGCGAGGATAAAAGGGCCACGACCTCTTTTCTCGTGCTCCGCTTGCATTCATGCGCATGCGAACACGTCTCTATATAATATAAAACATAAGAATATGCAATGCGCCAGCTAAAATGCATATATACCTCGGGTAATATACGGCATATGAAAATATGTATTTTATTATATACGTATATAGCGATTACGGTATCTCTAGTGAAGCGCAAAAATTGGAAAATGCAAAATACCCTGTAAACTCGTAAATAAATGTCTGATACAACACAGGTTGAAATAAATTCAGGTGTGGCCGTGTTTCCTCGAAAAAATGTTAGGTGGAAAAAGAATTTTGGGATGTCGGTCAAGTTTATCGCGGAGGCGAATAAAATATTTCTGCTCGTGGCATTAGAAATAGCTTAGTCGTTGGCATAAACTTTGCGGAAAGATTTGCTTTGCATTTGGTGGATTGTCAACGTAAGCCCTAAATCTGAGCAGAATTCGCTATCAATTGGAATTTGACTAGCTGTAAACCTTCTGTAAGCTCATTAGCAGCTTCTGTCTCTGCTGCTTCTATTGTCCATTTTCGTAAGATCTGCCTTTCATGAGCCCTCTAGATTCTGTTGCATTGTAGGGAGACGGAACAAAGTTTGTGGTGACTTGTACATTTTGGATAATGTTTAGTCGCCTGGATGGTTTAAAGCTCAGGCGGGTGGACGACAAGATATATTTTCACATGGAAAATCAAGCGCGGTATAATCCCGTCATAGAGGTGCAGGTAGTCAAAGCTTCAACGAAGTGAGATGCTGCGGAATGAGTTAATAATGCCGGGCTAACAGTCCAGGTAGAATATACACATGAACGTACGCAACACATCCACTATAATGCACTATATGGCTGAGCTGGTAAAGTTATATAGCCAGGACGCCAATAAACCTCGAGCCTCGTCGTTCATCCGCCCGGAGAATAATGCCGGAGTGTGTGCATCACCGATACTTGCACCGACACCGAACATCCATGAACCTCTGTATTTGTAACGAGAGAAGTATATGAGCGTACGACGTGTTACGCGCAATAAGCGACCGGGTCAGCCTCGCTCATCAGTACCAGACCGTTATAACCCACCGGCGTAAGCTCCCCACCCTTTGCACAAGTATGCGCGATTCTCTCCCTCTCTCTCTCTCTCTCCTCTATCGTCAGTACCCAAAAAATCATTTTCTCGACTTGCCCAGGGGTCTCTCGCGCTCCAACTGCAAATCCGGACCCAATTAGCCAGATACCCATCTCATTTTGGTAAACAATGCATCGCAGCATCGTGGAATTCCGAAACCACGGCATCATTGCCAAAGTTAACTCTACTTTTTGTTCTTATCGTCCTAAGCCACTTGCAAGCTGCCTCTGCACGTACAACATGCACTAAGCTCTACACATCAGTCTGGTTCACCCTTAATTGCTGCTGCATTGATAAAAACTCACAGATATTCAGAGGAAACTTTGAGTATCTGCAAATTGATCAAAATTGTTTATCCTCGGAGTATCGTGTTTCTCAGCTCAATTCGTCAGCTCTACAAATTGCACCATAATTACAGCAGAAAATAACTAAGAATTCTTGGCGATTTAATCTAATAAGATATTTTTTCATATTCGACGTCCTTTTCTTTCATTTTTTCGAAGTTATTTTTCATCTGACACATGGAAACTTTATTTTGGATCGTTCATGTAGATGGTATTTCGAAAATCGTTCATATTCTCATCGGTAGGTAGTTTGACACTTGCAGGAATTATATTTTGACGCAATTGACAATTTAAGGCCTGAGGATTGTGATATTCTGAGAGCACGTGAATAGCATTTATAGTTGCGACGCCGTTTTCCGTTGGCGGGATCGCAAAAATAGTCCATATTCTTATCGGAGGCTAGTTTGAGATTCGCAGAGGTGATATTTTAACAAAATTAATCATTTAAGCGCCGAGAATTGCAATTGAGACCTGATCAATCGTTTGTGTTGGTTCGAATGAATCAGGAATGGAAAGGGCTCGCCCATGAGCTCAAAAATCTGACTAAATTTTTGTTGGCAGGGATGTTTTCGTTCCGACTGGTAACTTCTTTGTTTACAACGTACTCGTATAAGTTAAGAGCTCAATGGCCATGGAAGTGGTTGATCTGATAGTTATAATGAAAACGGACAAAAGCCCCTCAGCTTCAATAGCGCACGCTTTTGACATCGACCAATGTTTCATCCTGACACGATACTCTGGCAGTTATAACGAGAGTTAGCCGCGGGGCGTCGGCTGTATCAACTTGATGGCGTTAATTTCTCACCATTTTACTCATCCTCGCCGGTTTCAACTCTTCTCCTCTCATCGAACTCTCAACATCAAGCCAGAGCAAGAGAGAGAGAGAGAGAGAGAGAGATGGCTCGAGAGCTTCCGGTTTGTACAAGCCACGAATGTTTGCAGCTCGTTGGTGAAGCATTGCATCGAGGGAGGATGCAACACCACGCGGTACTTGGAGTTAATTAACAACCGTGTTCGCACGTAGCATCAACAACGACGCAACCTCGATTAGAGCCGCGAATCAAACTCTTCCACGCAATTATTCTTTTCCGCAAATGACGAACCTTGTATGATATCAGCTCCGCAGTATTCCCCAACAATCGCGGTATCAAACTCCGTGATCAACACGGTGAGAAAAAACGATTGATCCATGAACATTGTTCTGTCGATTGTGCAAAATTCTCCGGCAATTCTAATGAATGTTTTCATCTCTACACAGCCTGATTTTCCTCCATCGCTTGACGATATTGCCGAAATGATAATGGAACATTTTGTTTCGATTATAAAATGCCTGAAACATTCATTCTTTTTCTAATCCATTCGACTGGGCACAACTGATTCTCGCTCCATTCTGCAATCGCCAATAATTTCGGGATTGAAATCTCCGTGAATTCTCTCTCCAGCCTAATTTCTACAATAATAAAGTTTACATCCTTAGGACGCAACGAAATTCTTTTTTTTCTTGAGGAGAGCGCATAATTGTTATTCGAAAATTTTGCCAGGACAATGAAAGAGTGATTTTTTGGGATTCAAATACGAATGAGCTGGAGAAATTTGACGGTTTTTGTAATTGAACAAATATTGAATAGGGAAAGGATTTTTCAGACCCCGACGTGTTGCAAACTCAAATGTCCTGATTTTTTTCAGTATTTTTATTGCGAATCGAAAGCCGACAATGCGATTATCTTAATTTCGAGCTATTTTGCGCTCAATATTGAACTTTAAATATCCAAAGGATTAAAAATGAGCTAGAATGGCAAATGATTATACGGACTTGAAATAAAATTTCTACCTGTCATGGCTAAGCATTGATTAGCATAACTCGTATATATATAGAAAGCCCCGGTGATGGGAACCTTTCGGAGAGCTCGATTCTCGTTTCCTCCCTCGTCGTTTCGCCATTTCCGTTGCAGCAATGAGCTTCAAGAGGCACTGCAGCAAAACTCGAAATTCCGTAACTGTCGAGGACGCGTGAAGTTCAAGAGGGCGAGAGTAGCGAGCCACAGCTATTAACCTCACATACCCAGAAGTCTAATGGGAAATTTAATGAACCGATACATAGCCATAACGACGCGGTTAAATTTATCATCGCGCTCGTTGGTCGCAATCCCTACCAGGTCCTACGATCCCCGCGCGATCTATATTAGCACTTGTCATGTGTATCCATATTCGTGTCGAGCTTTTCCTCTTCATATATACAGTGTTTGATCCGCAATACGCTTCCAGGCAAAAAGTCGAATCCTGTGCGCCGAACCAATCATTTTTTCCCGACCAAATTCCACGTTTGATATCGCTATCCGCCAAAAGCTCTAATCACGAAGGATGCAATCGCTGCATCAATGAATTCGTTTCCACTGACGCAATGTGAATGAGTCCGGTGTAGACGTATGTTCAACAACAATGGAGCCGATTCCATAGCGATAATTTCTTCGAATACCATTCATTGTGGATCCACCTATGTAAAAAAGGGAGATCAGATTTTTCCTCGAAATCCGTACAATAGCTCGCTCTCGTCTATCGCATTAACGGGGTATATCCAACGGTATTCGAAAATCATGTGAACCGATAAAATCCACCATCTCTCACAGCGACTTTATTTTTCATCTCCATTTCGGCAAACCCGGTGAAAGCGTACTATTTGCTAATGCTGTATTAATGATGAAGCGAAAGAGTGAATTTTTTAGGGTAAAAAAGATTGAGCAACTTGAAATGTTTTCTTGGAAATGCATTTTTTCTTTATTTTTAATCCGTTTCGAATGAAAAGTTGAGGCATAAATATTTTAAAATATTGTTTCCGTGTTCAGCATCTGCAAAATTAAATGGAAAAGTTTGTTCGCCCTGGGCGAATTTAATTTTGAGATGCTTCAACGAAAGGGGAGAATACGAAATGGTGTCGAAACGTTAATATCGTGCAGATTGAAATGAAATATTACCGAGCGCACTGATTAATTGGAATCGAAGCAGTTGGCGCTTATGAAAAAACCAACACTCTGTAAACTTATTAGACATTTTATGGAAATGCATCGTGTCGATTTATAAAATATTGAGCCCCGTTAGACTCGTTGAATTTGCAGGCTTATCTTTGCTCATGGGAGCGGCCATAGAATATCGCACGTAACTCACTTATAATTGACACTATTATAAATCTTCAGGGCTATATTTCCAGCCATCGAGTAAACGGATTCGGAAAGTATAGGGTAGGGTGTTGCGGGAAGAACGTATAGGAAGGAAGGTGTCATGAAGCTTCCCACGTGACTTTATTCTCTAGTGGGGAAATTCCGTGACGTCGATATAGCTGCGTAAAAACGATATTATTGCAAATTAAGTGTTCTAGAGGTCAAAGACATGCTCATTATTTATTCACTGAAATAATCACCTGAGCACACAAGCATTCGAAAATTCATGTTATCCTGATTTTATTCGACCAGGTACTGATTCTGCTTCGTTAAAAAAGACTTTCGAGATGAAAGACACAAAATGCATAATATTTTTCATTATGAACGAAAATAAAATGCGATCTTTCGCTTATGGAATTCTGGTCATCTTCACCGTGGCCTGTTATATATTTCGAAAGAGAATTCGGGAGTAGCATTTTGCGTTGAATATTCCGCTTCGAAATTTTTTATTCATATTATTTGAAAAGTATTGAGAATGAAAATATAGTCGGAATCAATAATTCGATGAGTCAAAGTTGCGCAATAAGAATCTCTATGCAGTTATTTTTATACGAGGAATGAAAATCGCTTGGAATTTTACGGATACCGACCGAAATATCTCGCATAATGCTCGCAGAGAAAATATATTTCCACATTCCCCAAGTTTTCAACTTTTCACTGTTTCATCGTGAATTCTTTCGAAAAATTGAACGCCCAAGTTTATTTTATCCGTGGACAATGACTCGTGTCTTCAATTCCTATTACAAGTGGTAAAAAGTTCGACACACACACACACACTCGATTACGAATAGTAAATCGAATCACGAAATTCGTGTTTAGAGAGGCAAAAGAATTAACGGCCAACAAATTAAAGGGTACGTAACATGTAGCGGGCAAAAACGAGTGAACTAAGCGAGATTCCGGGGTGAGGAGATCGAAACTCTGCTGATGGGAAAATAATTAGTCTGGCTATGGCGCTTTTTACACCTGCGAAGACTTGGTCATGATGTAGTTCTGGGTGTTTCACACAAACATGATCAAAGCCACGATCATTAATTACTCCTTCAACCTTCATACATGGTAATCGATTATTCTGGGAGAATTTGCTGTGCAAAAATGATGTTGCAGCCACATTTTGACGAACAGATATTGCATGCGATGGCCTTGTTCCTAAAAATTTCCGATAAATATGCTCGTGTAAGAAATGGATTAATAACGAAGGTTATCCTTTGATTTTTGTTACAGATATCATCAATCACGAGTTTCTGCAAAGTAAGTAATTTTGCTAATTTCTATATAAATCATAATAATTCAAAGATTGAATAATTGGAGGATAAATGTTCCATGTTGTGATAAATCCAGAGGAACGAAAATCGAGATTTTTGTTAAGATGAATATCGCGAAAAAGGAGCATCATTTTTTTCCATTGCCTTGGATTTTGAAGGGAATCTTGTGCGCCTTAAGAATTTCAAGCCCATCGTACATTTCGTTTTTCCTATCTCGTTGCTCGCTCGTTTCATTTTTCTTTATTCATTCATTTTTCCATGCTTTTCCCTTACAAAATCCCGAGGGAGACTCTCGCTGATGCTCGCGTTTTCTTTCTCGCTGGGCGTGCAAAACTTCCGATCCCCCGCTCTTATTTTCGCACGATGCTCAGGCTTCTCGTGGCTAGTGGGGACGTCCTTCGAGATAAGCCTTGAAAATGACGTTAAGAAAAATACCCGTAGGCGTTTGAGACAGTACTACATTTTTCTTTGAGATCTGGGGGAAACGAAGCTGCACGGAAAGAGAGAAAGAGCGTGAAGAAACCTGAGGCATCGTCAATCCGGCTCGTTCGAGAACAAAAAAGCTTGACTTGGCATCACCATGGCTACATACTTTTTCCGCACGTGCGAACGAAACCTTTAAGAATTTGCCATATTTCTTAGCACTTGTCATGCGATTTTTCTTTCCTCGAGGCAACACAAAATGGTGCGAAGCACACCGTTCATTTGTAGTGTGGCTATGTTCTTTCGCTTCCAGCTTGACATCGATGAAGTAGCGGAAAAAAAAACGAGATACGTCAAGTACAATCGTTGCATTTACCTCACGATGCGAATTGAAAAAAAAAAAAACAACGCTACAAATTAATAGCTTTACATTTCAGGGCTAATGGAGCGTAAAGCAAAAGCCATAGAATATGAACATTAATTTTCTATTCTCTCTGCTGTTTCTTGAGGCGACCTTACGTGACTGGAACGTTTGAACTTGTTACGAACGGCAAGAAAACGTCCCCTAAACGAAACCCCCCCGTGTATTTCGAGCAGCTTCGTGTCCGCGCGTACACATACGTTGATATAGGTATATGCAAACGTGCGACGTATGCATCTACATGACTGCGTCACACATACGTCAATGCCCCAGGCACAAACGCGTGTTTCTTCGAGCACAAGCTTTTCGCAACCCTTGTGAGCTCCTCCGCTTCTACAAGTGGAATAAATTAAATCAAAATGCAAATCATTCGAAATTTCATTTTCTCGAGGTTGGGACGAGAGCGCTGGACGAGACGCGGACGCGCCGGCTGCTGCTGCTCCCTTCTGCGTCGTTGGAACTCTAGGCTCGGTGTGTGGCACGAGGAAAGGTCCTTCCCTCTGCATCCTTACAAACGTTCCAACCGCAAACTGTGCGATTTTGCGTCTATGCGTTCGTGTGTGTGTGTGTGTATTCGAAAAAAGAAAATGAGAAATAGACGGAGCGCGCCGCTACAGCGGCACCTCGGCCGCGCAAGCCTTCGTAGAGCGTTTTCCGCATATTCGCGTTAACGTATATCTGTAGATATCCTTGCATATGCGTATGTGTCCCCGTGTGCATGTGTGTCTTATTCAACTGGGCCAAAATGAGAGGGGTTGGGAAAATAGTCTGTATAAATAAAAGTATAAAAGTGGCAGGTCTGTAGCCGCAGCGGACAACCACTTCAAGTTTTCTCGTTCCAGCCTCATGCTTCGCCCCCTCCCTCCCCTCTCGCTTTTCCTCTTCTCTCTATCTCTCAGCAGTCTCTACGTACGTTTCTCCGAAAGCTCTTCCACGCTTTTCTCTTTTATAAATAAAAAGCTTCGTCCTTGTATATCACGGCGATATTTTTTTTCAATTTTCTGTATAACTCACAGATAAACCATTTTTCCTGCTATTTTCCCGAACGATTACAATTACAGTGGATTCGGTATAGACGATTGATCGCTGATGACAGCCGGTGAATTGCGTTTGCCACCATTTTTATGGCGTTTGACCTTGTCATCCGCCACAATTTTGCATTTAATAACGTCATTGGGCGATAAAAAACGTTTGACGAAAAGTTACATGCATTTTGAGCTACAGCCCTGGTCTTTCGACACGAAAACTACGAAAATTTGGCACGGTCTGTAGGAATTGAAATATTTCTTATTATTTATGAAGTTCGGGAGAATTCGAAGGGATTTTAGAACACGCTGAGAAGAATCTCGCCATTGATTCGACAAAAAAAATTTAACGGTTCACTTGACTTGCCATTGTGTGACGTTACCTCGTTCCTTGCATTCATCTATAGAATTTATATAAAAAGTCTTTCAATGAGAATGAACGATCCAAGTCGATTCCTACTGGTAGATAAAAAAAAATCGATATCGCGACTGATCCGCGAAAGGCTTTGGAGAGACACTCAACGCAATACTTTTGAATCGCTCCGCCGTGCTGCATATTCACTTATTTTATTTATATACGTGAGCATTGGGAATATCGTGGCAACGGATAAACTCGGGTAAAAATAGTGCCAAGTGAAGGCTTGGGAAGCAAACGAGGGAAAAGAAGGCGCGATACACATGCATGCTTCATATCGGCAAGATCAAAAAAGTTGGGAACTTCGCAAGATGCCAAAGTGCATGCGGAGCTTTTAAGGGAGTCCACCGACACCTGCGGTTGACTGCGTTTTGAGGTAGTCGTACGGAAAAAGAAACGGGTGATGCAAAGAGCTCGTTCCTCCAGCAGAGACGTGACCGTATTTGTATAACGGATATAGTTGATACACGACTGAAATTCAAGTCGAGCACGTTGACGCTACAATTCACAGCCAAAGTTCGAACAACCTCACTGAGATTTTCACATTTCCCTTATTTTATATATTACCATGACGAGGTATACCAGACCTAAAAGAAATTGTCGATTTTATGGGCGTATACGGGTACACGGGTGTGTTTCATTTCAAGAAAAAATTTCCTTTCATTCTAAGAAAAAAGTGATAAGTTCGCTGCTGCAGAAACGTTGTAATTTTTTTAATATATTTTCGAATCAATTGACTTCGTTTCCTTATTGTGTAGATTACCATGACGAGGTGGTAGGGCTAAGAGCATGTCGCTTCCATGTAGATGTAGCTGGATGCGTTTGATTCGGAGGAAAAATTTTATTGGATTTTGAGAAAAAAGTAATAATTTTGTTTCAGCAAAAAATTAATATTCTTCTAATGAATTTTTTAACAAAATTGAGCAAACAGAATGAATGGTTCGTAATTGCGGATTTGTAATCATATTCATATTCAAATGACCTGCGTCAGGAAGGTTCAGCAATGGGAATTACCATCAATCATAATTCTATTGAAAATCGATCAGAAAATTGAGTGAAATTACTCGACATTCGTTTTTATAGTCCGCAAAATTTTCGCCAGCCCTTTTAAGCACGAATCTCGTAATTAAAATTACTCCTAAAGAGGATTCGATCCCTGGATGCGATTCAAGTGGCAATGAATTCGCGCGTTGGCCAAAAGAACATTCCAAGAATCTGGTACGCGTACGTGCTGTTCGATTAATCACCTGAAAAATTGGAATACGTCGCTGCGAAATCAATGGTTATTAATGCGATAAGTATTCGAATATCTAGAACGGAAGAAAACTCGGCGCGGAATGTGAAAATCTTGTTTTAAGGATCCGACATCACCGGAAGTCCGAAATCATCATTTGTCGAGTGAAACTTTAGATCGAAATTTTGAAACGATTCGGATCGCGATACCCACTAATGGTAATAGAGAAATTATTCTACATTACCTCACATCGAAGCTCACATCTAAGCAAGTGACACAGGAGATTTTGCGAAGCTTACGAAAATAGCCCGCAAATGTGCCATCCACCTGGCTCTCGCGTAATAAGCCATAATTTTAATGGCTTCTCAACTGAGAGATTTCAACTTGGACAGTTCGTTAAAGGAAGAAGATTACAGGGAGAGAGTGTGTGTGTCTGTCTTTTTGGTATTCGCTCTTATTACAGCGATCGCGTGTACGTCATAATATTTCGATGGTACACGTAGGTGTGTATAAAATAAGCCAACACATAGACATTCAAATATATTCCGAAGACTCGTTATCCGAAGGTTGTAGAAGTTGCCGATGGCCCCGTAACGTTCGTGGAACGCACGAAAGAGGGTCAGCCAGCCAGACACAACGAAACATTCGGTGGAATCAACGATCTACATTTTGTTTTATTTTTTTAAGCGAAACGCACCAGCAACCGGAGATCCTCAACAGACTTTATTACCGTAATGACTTTCAGCCATGGCTACCCTCGTCTTTCCATTTTTTCGCACCCTCCATAACACACCGGGCGCAGAATAAAAAAATATTCAAGCAGAAAAGCACGAGAAGATGAGAGGAGTCAAGTGGCGACGAGGGCTGAAGAAAAGTGAGAAGAGGGCGAGTTGAAAATTATGATTAATTGGGTTATATATCCTCGAGTCTGAGGCAGCACGCGATTTCTTATCTAACTAATTGCCCAAAAGTCTGCAGAACCTCAAGAGATTCGCAGCCGAATGAGAGAGAACGAGAAAAGAGAGAGAGAGAGAGAGAGAGAGAAAATTACTCTGGCTGCATAAAGTAGATACAACGGAGTTGGTAAGCCTCGAAACGTGTGCACAAAACCAAAATCTAAGGCAACATTTTGTTAATGATCTTTTGCGCGAGTGATATACGTGGGGAAATATATTGGGTGACAAGTTTGCAAGCGCGTTCTTCTGAATTTAATTATCTATAATGTGGCCACCAAAAGTTTGCAACGTGCTTCGCTGTATTTGCAATATTTCCTAGTGAGTCTGACCACACCGGGTCTTTATCTACTTGCTCCCAGTCCGCGCTCTCGCCCAGTCCGTCCAGACCTAACGAGAATGTTTTCCCCCAGACTTTGTTAAGCTCTACTTGTTCTCGGAGAACAGAGTTATAACTTTCATGCTGTCGAGTCTTTTTTCCATGCGATATACAAAGTTTCCATTTAGGCTTATTAATCACGAGTTCCCGCTTGACGACGAGGTTACAATTTTTTGTTCTATTGTTTCAATACCGTCTGGACCAGTTCCTCCAACAATATAAAAGCCCGGAATATCCTATACTTTTTACTACTTCAACGAATACCTTAAGCCCTTCGGAATAAAGTTTCAAGCGCCTCGAAATTTTTAATTAATAAGTATAATTACTGAGCAACATTCTAGTCAAATAATTTGCCAGGAAAATACATCCGCGAATCGCTAAGAAAACTGTGTGCTCGTGGCAAGACTTCTGAAGTTAACCTGCTGACGTTAAAACATGCGATAAAAATATCCGCAACCTACAGAAACTTCGAAACATGTTGGTAAATGTTCTGTTTATTTTCAATCACGGAACTTTTTTCTCTCAAACTTATAAAATTCAAACGCAATTACAATTTTTACCATTTACACAGAAATGGCAGTCTAAAAGTAGTCAACCTGAGGCCCGTTCAATTCATTCGGTGAAGAATTTTCAATAATAAATATTGAATTTCCATTAAAAACAAATTTTATTTATCTCGACCATGAAACACCAAGTTTCCATCTTCATGTTAGAAGGAATATTCTCTGAATTGGCACGCGTTTGCCCGACTTTTATATTCGAAAAAATTCACTTCAAGGTGAAAGCCGCATTTCCGGATATTTATCGATATTCGATTTAATTTCCTTCGACGACAGAATTCGGTTGAAAATTGCCTCGATCATTATATTTTGGATACCGTCTTATTCGCGTGTAAAAAGTTTCGCTCACACTGCCCTGTTTTCATGTGAAACGCGGTTTTTATGTCAAGCACAATTTTACTCACCCGAGGGCCGTATTTTTACGGTCAATTTGCAAATGTGGCTTGGACTTGGTCGACCGCGGTGTTTGTGAGAAAAAAATCGAGAGGATATTATTAAACTGGTTGCGCAAAACATAAGGATTAAGGGAAATAAAAAGGATGAATGTGCGAGGTGAACATCATCCAGGGAAAAGCAGAAAGCCCGTGTATATAGTGGCAAATTAATGAAACGAGAGACCCAAGCCGCCGCATTGCACCCGGTGTATAATTTACATCGGCCGCAACGTCGGTATGTTTCTCGAACCGTTGCTAATTCGCATTCCGGGATTCGCGTCTCGCGAGCAACCCCTTCAATCCCTTTTCCAGGCCGACCTAAATTGGAGCTTCGACGAACAGAATTGTGGAGGAACATTGGCCTATCCCGCATACGAGAAAACGACAGTGTATGCGTGTGTGTACGTATAAGCGCAAGTGTAAACGATGCAAATCGTTAATTACTATCGGCCGTTTAATACGATGGTGAACGACCAAATTAATGAGAAAGCCTTGCCTCCAGAATTCGCCAAAAGCATTGTCAACAAGATGTTGGAAAAATATCCACACACACACACGCACACACACACACACACACACACACATACCCATACGCGCGCGCGTGGTCGCATAAATTAATGGGGTTTGAAGTGTTGGTTGTTCTTTACAGTGAGATCGACGTGTCAATCGCGGTAAATAAAATTTCAGAGGGACAGGGGCTCGTGCTTTTTCCATTTACCTTCGCTAACCTCGCGCCTGCTGGTCCGTTAATGCATCCCGGAACTGGAACTGTACAGAGAGCTTTGGTTCGATTTGTAATTTGAAATAAAGTGAATAAAGGCCCGAAAATAAGTTGAAAAAAAAAACAAAGCAAGTCGGTGGCATATTGCACGAGACTCGTGAACATTAACGGAGGCTTTTTCAACTAGTCGCAAATCCGAATGTAAAAGTTTCATTTTTTTTTTGGTCTCTCTCCGTCTCGTGAGCTCTGCAAGTGAAACGAATAATATCGCGATGCATGGAGTACTCGGCACTCGTACGGCAAAAGGGCAGAAAGCACTCGTCGAGTGCTTTTTATCAGTCGAAAGATGGCGAAGCTTGCCGCCGACGGAAACGAGTACTTAAGTCGAAAGAGGTGAAAGCGGGAGAGACAGTGTAGTGTGGGAATCTCGGGCGTTCGACTTAACGATGGAAACTTCAAGTTCTACCGCTCCGAGGATCCCGTTAGCGCGCGAGAGAACCAACCTCGATTCGCCTACTTCTTCAATTATAGTCTTCGTGCTATACCGTTAGGCGCGTCGTAAAACTTTTTTCAACCATCGTCCTCTCTACCTCAGCTACAAAAAGTGTATGGAAAAGGGAGCAGGAACGGAATGGGCAAGATTGAAGCTTCAGATGTAGTGCACAACAGACTTTTCTTATCCGATATCTCTCTATAAATAAAATTTATGTGCAAACAAGATTCTTTCATTTTTTTCGCACGCGAACGCTGGATTTTTCAATTTTCAAATTGCTTGGCTCTGAAATGCCGATTAAAAGAATTTCTCGAGTTTGAATTCGCAAGCAAACTCTCCAACATCTACTGGGAAGTTGACACTGCACTCGATGAAAATTGCAGGAGGAATTGTAACTCCGTGGCCACAATACAGCACTCTCAAATTTGCTCTGAAAATAAATTTCGAAAGTCGAATTCGTTATTCGTTTTTAACAGAAATTCCAAACTCGGCAAAAGTTTTCACGCATACAAAGATAATTGCCATAGAAATGAGCAAATGGCACGCCAGCACGAGGTAAATTCCGTCGAAAATCTATTTTTATAAATATATCGATAAATAAAACGAAACAAAAACCAGACAATAACAACAACAAAAAAGACAGGAACAGATCGACCAGCCAAAAATGACATCAATGGGGCTCTGGTCTGCTCGAATGCCCTACGAGTCCCTTAAAGTACGAGCAGACGAGAAAGTGATCCTGATGATACCATTCGCTTTCATCGCAGCCTCAATAAGCAAGAAACTTCGGCGAGAGCCTGCAAACGATGAAATTATATAGGCAAGAACAAGGTAAAGGTGGATCCGTTTTCCCCAGAAATTGGAGAATAATTATCCAAACTAATCGCCCCCCCCCCCCTTCTCTTTCTTTCTCTCTCTTGGTTCCGTGAAACGTCAGTGATGTATGATCCTCTTGTACGCGGTATTGGGGTCGAGGCAGCAGTTTAATTAAGTTTTCGTTATCTGTGCTTGCCGGAAGCATAGAAGACTACGAGGGCTATTACGGCGAGCATACTGTCCCTTGCACGCACAAAATGATGCTCCGGTTGGGTGCTGGTCGCCTTTGTTCGAAGCGAGCAAATTTGAAAAAGTGGAGGCTCACCGCACGAGCATTTAGCTACGCGAGAGGAGAAAGAGCAAATGACCGGGTTGTTCCGATGAATCGCAGGCACTTGTTGTTAACAAAAGGAAAACGAAGCTATGAAAGTATCGGAGCTACTACCGCTCGATAAATTAGTCGAACCAGTTCCTCATCCTCTTTGCTATTCCCATCGCTCGAGCATCAGAGGAAAGAAACATTTGTATACAGAAATAACGACGAAATTGTTGAAATAGTTGAAATAGAATCAGCTGACAAGCAGTAACTTGGTCGGATTAACGTATTTCTCGAAAATGATTGTTCTCTTTCCTATAACAATTCGATTTCCCTGTCACGAGCACTGTGGCTTTTCCTCTTCCGTTCAAGCTCCAACATTGTCTCTATATATGCAGCCGCAACCTTCATCCGCATTTCTCGACTTCCATCCTACGCTTCCGAACATCATGTCGCATTTTTAATTGTGTCATACTCGACTGACGTTCGACGGAGATATCGCGTAGACATCGATGACATCGTTGCCCGATGAACCTTCCTCTTCTCTTCTCCATCATGCTCGTTTGCGATTTCTCCAATTTCCTGCTGCCAATGTTCCCGCTCACCAGTACCTTTTACTACTCGTCTTCCTTCCACTGCACCAGCGTACGAATGCGCACTGGCACACCAACAAACAGCCACACATACCCACGAATGTTGCTAAAACATTCTGTGAGCCTGTTCTCATTATTGAAACGTCATTCCTGCTCCCACAAGCACATACCGCAGACACACACTAATAACGAACCTCGCAGCCATTGCTGTTGCTTTTACTCTCCATATCTTGGGCTTTTTTCCCTCGACTTCTGTCCGCTCTAACGATCTTTCGTCATCGTCCTCCCGGTGGGAGATAGCAATGAGCGAAGACGAAAATCGCAGCGTAGAAATGAGCTCTCTCGGGGAATCTCGTTGAAGGTGTGCTCTGATGAGGAAGACGGAATGGCATGACCGAAAGCGTCTCGACATCTGGCCGGAATAAAATACAGCCAAAAGGCTTTTCCATGGAATAATATTTGTTGAAATACAAGTGGATGATATCTCGTGGTGAATCAAGACACTCGAGATGAAATTAAATATACATTTCATTCGTAATGTTTCTACTTTTATGCTCGTCGTCGATTTCGAGCCTTTTCCAAGCATTTTGTCGGTATCGAATACGGGAAATTAAACACTTTTGCTCTCGTGTATATTTGGCGCTGACGAAAACTCTGTTTATGATGTAAAGTCCATTCCTGGACAAAACGGATCGCGGCAAACATCGGAGAATAAAAAGAAATAAAAGGCATGGACAAGTTGGGGCTGAATCTTGTGCTAATCGAGTCAAAGACAGAGAGAGGTGTGGGGCTCGTGTAATGTCGGCTTAGCGAAGGCATTCGCGGGGAACATAATCCTGATGAGGGTTCCTACGCGGCGGTAGACTCGCTCGATCTATAGCCGCCGGTTGTGCCACATATAGCACTGCGCAACTTTTTAATTAAGCCAATTAATTATCGCTCGTTGCTATTTCAACGAACTGGGACGAACATGAAAATATTTCTAAGGAGATAAATTATTCTCGTGTTCTTCCGATACCGAGCCAAACTTATTTTTCTTCCACAATTATGTGTTTCGATCCTGCAATCATCAATTATGGCTTTACAGATCGACCAGTCATCCTTTTGTTTCCGTTGGCAAAGTTGCATTAAAATTTGATGCGAAATTTATGGAAAATCATTTGTAATTATGGCATTCGAATGGCCCAACCGAGTATCGATTGACGAGATTTTTTCCTAAATATATGGAATAAGAAATCTGTGAGAAAAGTGGCTCGGATGATGACATTGGGCGTCGACGGCTCAGTGAGCACGTAACCAGCGCGACGCACTAAATTGCACGAGGAACTTTACAAGCGCCACGTTCGTTCTGGTTCAATTAGGTACTAAGGATTCTTGCTCTTAGGAGCAGGGAGTGTGGCGGCTGCGGCGAGTGCGCCAGGGCCCAGTCGAAGCTTAATTAAATTTCACTTTTATTAAGTAATCGTACAGAGAATCGTCGTTCACGGAGGAGACGGTCGTTCGAGCACACTCTGCTCTGTATCTCTCATCTATACACATACGCTCCGCCACTTCACAGGGTGCAGGAAATTGAAAAACTGTGTGCAAGCCAATTATACCGATAATTTGAAAATTACTCGGCATGCTTTTCGATTATTTAGTGGACAAGAAAAATATGTGCATTCTTACGATAATGATTTATTGGAAAATTGATCCAGAATGTGCGAGGCTGATAGTGCTCATTCGCTCGTGCTTTTCTTTCGTGGCGTGTACAAATTTACCTCCATCGTAATAACACTCGATGATCTTTTTCCGAAAGGAATTGAGTGTCCATTCATGCAGCCACTCGATAAGCCGTATAGTATTCCGGGCTGTGGAATGCTCGATTTATATACAACACTGGTGGAAAAGGCGCTTGTAACTATCGATAGATGAAAAGAGAAGCTCAAGTAAAAAAAAAAAAGATGAGATCTCGCCATTATGGCCCGTTATGCGTTTCCATCGAGGAAAGAGCTGTGCATAGCTCTTGGTACGTCAATACTCGTTATCTCAACGTTTAAACTGTCTGCGTCTCGACGCAGCAGCCTTTCCGTAGTGGCGAACCGTATCTTTTCTTTCAACGCTCTCTTCTCATCTTCTCCTATTACCCATTTCTTCTCCGTATCTCTTAAGAGTTGTTTCACCGCGTACCACTTTCCTGCTCAAGTATATAATTAGCCATCTTCGTTTCACCCTTTCCCTTAACCGGTCCATTTTCTCTGTAGACTGAAACCACCCGAGTATACATCAGCACCGTACTTCCGTCCGACAGAGGATGCTTCCTTGGTAAAGGATCGCTACCACCTTCGCACCGACCTCACACCAGCATCCTCGTCAACACTGTTCAAGCGAAGAGCTCTCTCTCTCTCTCTGGTTTCATTTTATCCATCTTCCTTCTATAACGTTTCGTACCTTCCCATCTACCTTCTCTATTCTTATCGCAGCTTCTTCCTCGTACCTACCGCGTCTCCTTACATTCTCAGTTTTAACTGTCTTTCTCCCACTCGACATTCTCGATCCGACAGTTTCCCGTCTTTTCGCTCTCGTACTTCCGGCACTTTTCCTCTGATGTACACTCGAGGCTCCGATTATTTCCGATCTTTCTCGCCAAAGCCCTGCCCTCTTCTTCCTTCTCTTCACGTTCTCTTCATCCACGTTCAATGATAATAATGAGGAAATCAAGACTCGCTAACAATCTGCTTGCCTACTCGATCCTTCTGCTTTTTCGATTTCCTGATATCTCGAGGAGCACATAACTTCCTACCTTTTATGGCTGCGCATACACTGCTGGCACTCTGAATAAAGGGTTCGTTCTGCTTCGAGGTGGAGTCCGATACCGAAAAATGGGAGCGGAGACTCTTAAAATATAGTAACAACGTTGCTAAGTTATTCGATCTGACTTTTTGTACTGACTTTTTTGTTTCGTGTTCTGCGTTACAGTTGTCGGCAGTTGTCGATGGAATTTACGCGGAGCATGGACACACAGCAGGTTCTTTCACACGATTAGCAAGTGATCAGCTCCTTGTCGGTGGCGGAGTGGACACCAATGCGTTACAGGGAGCCAAGGGAATCACCAACTTCGTTGGATGTCTCCGTGAGGTATGACAATCTTTTTTTCGAGCAGGTCAAATTTGCAGAGAGACTCGTTCAATTTTTTGTTATAACCATTTTTTATGATGACATAATCCTTCGGGTCCTTTTCGTCCTGTCACTCATATCTCACCTATTTGCGGAGAGAAAAAAACATTTGGTGGTTTCATAATTATTATAGCAGTTGCATATTTGTTTATATTTTTTATTGAAACGTCTCAAAAAACAAGATTTTCGAAAAAAAACTTGTCGCTCGGGTCGAACAGAGCCACATGCTTCACGAAGAGTTAAATATTTATCAATTATTGTTGTTGTTTTCCCGAATCGATCAAATAATAATTCGCTTCAGCGAATTGAGAAGATTCGAATTGCCAATTTCGATGTTGAATATTTACTGATCCTTTCATCTGTCGGTGATTAGTCTTGCCAGTTCACTGAGCCCAGAACTACACTCTTGTTGGAATTAAACAAAATGCATTAATGTATCGGGGTCGTTTGATGGCCCCACGCCCCGCATTACCAGAATCGTTTCTGCGTTTGTATCGAGAACTGCAATTGATTCGTTTGACGTAAAGGATGGTAAAGAAACTTTTTTTTTCAATCCTCTGCTCAAAGTGCTCGCAGCGATATGATAAAAAGTGTTTGGAAAAAAAATACGTTGAAATTCAATTATTACACTAGAAGTACCACGAATCAACGGAGCGACAAAAAGCATCACTTTTGATGTAAAGCGGAACAGTAGACTGGGATGAAAAAATCTCTTCTTCCTAAAATGAACCCTGACGCTGACAAGAGTTTCATCAATTAAAAATTTCAATGACATTATGGCGTTAAGCGTTTCTGATTCACCGCTGCCTCAGGCTTCAGTGTTTTCTCGCTCAGTCGTCATTTATTTGTTCGTAAATATAGAAAAACATCCTGAAAGAGTATAAAACGAAAAACAAGTGCAATTCACACACAATTACCAAGTGAACTCACCGTCAAAGCGTTGAAACATCGATAAACATTTATTTTTCAATAAAAATTGTTTTTATCAAAAGTTTTGGCCGAGTTTCGAAAGTTTGTATTTCACATTGCCCGGACGAAATATAGTGGTCACGATATTTTTTGACCTCAGGTAAAATTCGGAGCCGAGGGAATAGCAATGGAGCTTATCGAAGCGGCAAAGAGCAAAGCTGAGGGTACGACAGCCTGGGGAAGAGTAGATTTCCACTGTCGCGAGCCCAAAACCGATCCAGTTACGTTTACCACCAGAGACTCTCATCTCGTGAGTACATTTCTGTAATTCTCACTGTTATAACACTGATAATCGTAATTCGTGTGGCTTTATCAATGTGAACTAGTGCTTAATACTTCCAATACATCCATTTTATACGTACGAATAATAACGAATCATGGAGGATATTATTTCGTCGTTTGTGCTCTATGCAATCGTGTGCAGCACGAAGATAAAAAATTGAAAAATTCAACGGATATATAATGATGAAAAATAATCAGCTTTCGGAATATCACACTGAAAATTCATTTCGTGGCTCATTGTAGATTCCAACTTATACATTCGGGTTCACTAATCTTACAATAATAGAAAGGTCCAAATGAGTGCGAATGAGACTGCCAGGCTAATTTTTGCAAAGACCAGAAAAATTCACATTCTGCTGGCTTTGCGACTCATTTTTTTATCGTGTCTAATTCAATCTATGTGTTCGTGCCCGCCTTCGACATTTTTTTTGTCTATACGCTACGAAAGTCTCTCTAATATAATTTCAAGTGATAGTGCCTCTCAAATCACGAGCATCTATAGAGCATGACACGTACGAGGAAAAATTCGAGAGACAGGAAAGAACGAGAGACAAAAAAAAAAACAGGAAAAGGCAGAACTTCCGTGAATTTTAAAATAGGACAAAAGTGTGCTTTACACTTGTGTATAGAAAATAACACTCGTGAGGCGGTAGTAAGTACCATTCCCTCGCGATTCCCGCAGTCGTCCCTCTCCTCCCTCCTCATGCCCCGCTGCTGCTAAACTCTCTACTCTTTTATTGCCAAAGTTTACGCTCACTCGATCAAAGTCACCTGCGTTCGGACCACTGCGGGTTTTTCAAGCACGTATACACCTATAAAACCGTTCAACTTCTACGATGACCTTATGGAGTCTTTTTCAACGTATTAAGAAGTATGGAGATTCGACCTTTTTATTCTCAATGTTCATAACATCCTTATGAACGATTGAAGAAAACGATCGTTATGGGGTATAAAAATAAAAAGTAAAGACACATGGAAAATTTTGAGTAAATTGGTGTTAAGAATGTTGACAATTCTGCTGGTTAAAATTATGCAAAAATTTGCATTTTTTTTTGACACCTGGTTGGACAAATTGTTGAATGTAATTACTTCCGGCCATAAGTATGAGAAAAAAAGAGGATCGATCATCGAAGCCGGCGGGCGAGTAATTAGTCTGCAGGAATTGGTAGCGCGTTGATTGACATTGCTAGCGATTTTGTGAACGGATTGCTTTGAAAATAGAAAAATGTGATCGCTTGTTGAGGGCTTTGAAGTTTCGATGCGAGTTATTCATCAACTACGTTAGCTATTTTTCGATCGCGGCACACCGTGAAATTGTAAATTGGCTCGTACAACAAAACGAGTCCTTTGATGAAATTTGGAGTATGGAAGAATTTAATATACGAAAGGTAGCTTCGAGAATGGTTGGTCAACAAGGTCAACAACCCGTCGATACCACAATCCGGTGCAAGTGAGAAAAATAATGAATGCTTGAGCAAACTTGTGTGTGTGTGTGTGTGTGTGTCTGTGTTTTGTAGCGGGAAAATGCATCGAGCACGAAGCGAAACGGTCAGTAAAGCGAAAAGCGAATGGGAGACAAAGGGGTGTATGTTGCGAACGTCGCGAACCATCAGCAAGGCAGAAGCCCTTCGCGCCGTGCCCGTATAGTTGCTCATAATTAAAACTACCAGTCGCGCCAACCGCCCCTTTTGCTCCTTTGTTCCTCCGCATTCGCGTTATCAATACATATATAAAAATTTCAACTCGCCGACCATCGGTTACGTGGTATGAAAGGACAAAGCTTTTGCGGGCGTGACTGAGAGTTCAATCGGCTTAACCTTCGCTCGCTGATTGCACCGGAAATGTAGCCGAATGGACGAGAAAGCAGGCAACTTCGATGCTCCTAAATTTCCAACACTTTGCCCGGCTCACCGAAAATATTACAAAGCCTTTCCTTAACAAAATTCTTGTTCACATCCACACTAAAGTTTGCAAACTTTCCTGTGATACATCGATCGATTTTCCATTTGCCATCGAGATGTAGAAAATTGAAGAAAAAAAACACACACACACAAAAACACAAAAAAATCCCCCAAAAGTACAAAAATTTGTATCCTCGTTAATTCCTACGAGTAAACAGTTTTACACGATCCTGCCGATATTTTACGCAGTCTATCAAGCCATCGGGATCATTTTGCCAATATTTTCATCTCCAAAATTCAATGATGAACAAATTCAACTAGCAAGTACGTTGATTGGCCGCAGGAGAACTTGCACTCGCATGTGTGAAAATTAACGCGACGCGAACCAACGCTGACTTAATTACAAGTCCCTCTTCGTTCTGCGTGTTTGGAACATCGCGATGTTTCGACGGCGAAACGCCTCGTGTCTCGGTTTACCTGAGATTAGTTTTAGAACGAAATTACGAGATTTTCGTTCCGAGTCCAACATCCTCACGACGTCCGTTTTTTCCGTCTCATTCTCGGTTGAATTATCGAATCACGAGAGTCTCCAGTTCGGACTAATTAGCCAGAGTAACCACCAGCATCCGTCGAGATCCCCGGATGGCCCGGTTTTGGGGCTTCGTCGTGCGACGAACCAAACAAGTCTGCGAAGCGCAGAGCCAAACTTTTTCTTTTTTTCCCTCCAAGTTTTGTCTTGAGTAACGAAACTGCAGGCTATTTATTACCTGGTGAGCTATTAATCGCACAAACTAAAATGTCCATGAATCTCGAACGGACAAGTGGAACGTGGTGCAAAAATAAAAATAACAATTTTCGAAACATTTTTATATTTTTATCGAATTCCATGATTTTTTATCATTTTAAGGCAAAAACATTTGAATTCAATGAAAAAGGAAGCTCGACCGATTCCTCCTCGTATAGATTTCGTCTCGTCGGTTACATTTAAACGCGATTTCAATCATAGTTAATTAAACAAACACGCTCTTATATGTGCATAAGGGCGTATGAGCGAATGTCATAGTTTAAATATAATCGCGTTGTCATTTTCAAGGCAGCGACGCTCGCGGGACGTCGTTACGACGGTGCTAGAGCGTCGCTAAGGGATCACCGGATCGGTCGCAGTGGCTAGGGAACCATTTTTTCCCATCCACGAGCTCTAACGTGTTGGAGTTTCGTGTCAACTCGGTGTGAGACCTCCGAGGAATATTTAAATAAACAAAATTTTCAGCCCATCTAGCCACAGCGGCCTCATTTATGTGTAAAAGTCACTGCCTTAATGAAAAATACGCAACTCGAAGTTCCTCGAATCTCTTTTCACGAGTCAGCTACATCTACTTACCTTACATTTCAAACTCGAGATTTCATTTTTTTTCGCAATTTTTTCAACATTTTTGTTGCATTATTTATTATTTTATTTTAATTAAATTTTTTGAATTTTATTCACAAAAAGTGTTTGATTTGTTTCATAAATTAGGGTGTAAGCCAGAAGGCTCTAATGAATCGTCATTGACGCGGTGCTCTCCCTGAGTATTGAGGTGAGCGAGGGAACACAAAAAGTAAGAAGCTGAAGCAGAACATGCCAGGAAAGAAATGAGAGAGGACTATGGCGTCGCTTGAAGAGAGATAAAAGAGTTGAAATGCGAAATCAAAGAAAAGATGAAGAGAAGATCGTGGGACGATGATAACAAAGCGTTGCGGGTGGAGGGGCGGAGGTTCTTTAAAGTTATTCGTAAAGCCACAGGGAAGTGTGTGGTGGCGTGTACACGCTCGAGAGAGGAAGAGCCAAATCGACCGGTAGCAATTCCATTTTCCTGTGTGCATGCCTTGCGCGCTTTTTTCTTTCATCCTCGCGAGAGTCTCGACCCGAGTCCCGGCGCTCTGCTGCAACATCTCCCATTTAACACGCTACTCCGTTGCAGGCCTTTTCATAATTAATTTCCCCAGTAGGTCTCCGCAAATACGGCACACGAAGAAATTCAGCGATTCGAACATTCAATATTCACAAGCCGCAGTCTACTCTAACCATCGGCACGATTATGTCCAGCCATTTTCTCTCAGTCTATCTCACCCGAAGAATTGCTCATAGTCAACATCGCTTTGTATTCGGAAAACTTTTTTTTTTTCACTCATCTCGTCGCTTTGACTTCAAAGACGGGGGGGGGGCGGTTTTCCTTTTAACAACTTTCCTTCTCCGTCTGCTTGAACATCATCGTCGAAATAGAAAACAGAAGGAACAAAACCAGCAAGGAATTATTGCCACCGTTGGAGATGACAACGCTCCAAGTCGGAGGAACATTTTCTTTCGGTTACAAACTTTTGCAAAATCGATCCAATTCATGAGCCAATATTTAAAAACGTAAGAATCTCGTGGCATGAACTCGTCCTGTTTTAATCAAAAAACCGGGAATAAGGAAAGTTATTCCTCGTCCATTTTGGAAGCAATATCGTTTTTTGTATTTATCAGAATTCGTATAATGGATTAGGAGACTCAGCAGTAAGTTTTGAATGCACCTCGCAGTGTAGAAAAAGTATATACTCGCTAGTGGCTACAGTATGTGCATACATAATCCTTAGTTTGTATCAACAGAGTTCACCAACCTCGTTTCTTGTTCCCATTATCCAACGAGAGGCTAGGGAGCGCTCTAATTAAAACGTAGTGTTTGTAGCTTCTGTATATAACAACAAAACATATAGATAGAGCTCCCCGGACGCCTCAATGTCTTTACGCTTGGCACGTTCGCCAGGAACCGCCCGAGCAGCGTGTATTTATTTTTATATTTTCAAACAATTGTGTCGAGCTTGTGAATTTTTCTCGTGGCGTGAATTCCATCGATTCCAGAATTTGTTCGACTCGCAATCATTCTTCAAATTAACGAAATTAAATAAAAATACATTCACATATTCCATTAGTCGGTGAAAAGTCGAAATAAAATACGATTTTTCGTGTGTACGGCGTCCGCATGAAATTCTGGAATATCTATTTCTCGCGGCATGCACTTGATATTCATAATTGGCGTGCAAAACCAGGTCCGTAATAACGAATGGCGTGACACTCTCGCGCGAGCGTTGTTTCTGGCTTGAAATACTGACCTGCCCCATCCCGCCGGCGCAGAGTGCGGCAAAATGCAAGAGTCTACGCTGCCGAATGGCCCTTTGCAGGGTGCCGACTTGAGGGAGATGCCTCCTTTCATTATTTTCTACTCTCGTACGCACCGGCTTTTCGGGAAGTAGAAAAAAAAATGGAAGTGAATTCCGGGCGAAATTTTCTGGGCTCGGTATATTTCACGAGCGGAAATATATCGTACGGGAATGCCACGAACGAGAAATCGTAGGAAAACGAATGGCAGGGCATCGTGCCAAAGGGCAAAAACCATAGAGAATACGACACGCAAGACCCTTTGCTCGCAACAACAACAACAAAAAGTACAAGCGTACACACACTACGAAAAACTACCCCTATCCCGAGAGATACTTATCGTTTATTTATCGAGCCTTTCTCACGTGCGATCAACCCCATTGTTATTAAGTCAGGCAGTTCAAAGCTGCTCGACTAAACGTCAAACTGTATACATATATATGCTCGCGTAATTAATTGGCTTGATATTCCGCCACAATCGTGCGGAACCAACGGAAGAAATAAATTTTCTGATATTCAAATCCAAATTTTCTCTGATTCATTTTTGCACAGGAGTAGAGATTTTCAACAAGATTTCCCATGAGGTTTTTATATTTTTTACGCTGTATACGGTAGCTACAAAACTCTCAACAAAAAATCGCTTCGATTCTTCCCGTATAATTGGAAATATCTTTGCATTTTCCGCTCGTACAATTGAAAAAATATTTAATCATCAAAATCGCTTTTTAGGAATATTATTTCTATTGTTTATTTTCCAGAAATTCAGACACATTAATTCTATTTTTTGTGCTCTACATTTCGAGTGGAAAGCATATTTTAAAAATCTTGGAAAAACATTTTTGAATTAAAATGGCAAGAATTTGTAGAAAATTGGGAGTTGTGGTTGGGAAAAAAGGTTAATAAAGTTGTAACGGAATACTCCATATATGTTGGATAGACGGCTCAACACGATTACATTCTCGTGCCCCGTTTATTCTAAAGTCAAGAGGCTGAGTGTTTAGACACTTGTGCAGCTCGTTTTGCCAACGACCTGTCACGCGCGTTCCCCCAACAGTCAACTCGACTATCCGGCACTATAGCACTGAGAGAGGCATAATACTCGATAGTAACGTACAGTTATTTTTCCGTCATGGGAGTAAAAAGGCCACGTCAGCTTTTTTTACAGGAAAACAAAGGAAATGTACAGTTCTGCATAGATCGCAACTTTTCGATAGAAAAATTTCCTTATGAGCCTCTGCGGCTTCTCTAGTTTCCTTTACTAATAAAAAAAAACAAAACAAAACAAAACAAAACGTCTCCCTAACTCGCCTCAGCTAACGATAGGTCGATAAGAACGTTTCTTTAGCTCATTTCACAAGTTTTAACTTTTGAAAAAATTCTGCAAAATTCATTTGCCTTTTTAGAGGCCTTGACTAAACCCTAAATTCTTGACCCATCCGAGTTTTTTTTTTTCGAAGGTTAATATGAGTTAAAACTCAAACATTCGGATGGGCAAGAAATGAGACAACGAAAATAATTATGAAACGCTGCATTTTGCATCGAGACTCGGCAACCGTGGTTCTGCATTCCTATTCTCAAAATGATATTCTGTTTCTTTGTTTACCCTTGTGCTAAATTTGTATAAAATTTCATTATTAATGATGAAAATAATTTATATTAAATTCTGGCCATTTAGGTGAATGAGAACGAAACTCAGGATCGCGAATTTGACACTGGAATGCACTCGTTGACATTATCTATATAACCAGTGCGTATATGAATGTAATTCGAACTTTGTTACTTGCATGGCTGCCGCACGACGAGACAGAATCCCCTGCTGTGTATACAGAACTTTCTCGCAGCCCCGAGAATCTTGGGACAAGCTTGAGAAACGTGTCGACTCATATTTATGAAAACGCACTTTAATACCGTCTTTGAATGTGACGACACGATTCCAAATTGACGAAGATGTTGAGCTTTAGTGAGATCAAGGATGGCCCCGTGTACGTAGGGTAGATATGCCAAGGGCTTATCGAAAATGCATGGGAACGCCCATGCAGACGAACCAAACAAAATCCTGACCTTCGACTATGTGATTGTTTTTTTCTCGTAATTAAACATGCCAGCTGGAATTTTTTTTCCTCCCTATTTATGAGCTCTCCGAATTTTAGACGCGCGAAAATCTCATTGATCCTGATGGAAAACACGGTCGATGCATTTATTATCGCACCATAAATTCGGTAGTTATGATATTATCGTCGAAAGCTTTTCTCGTCCCGATTTTCTGACATATACCGTTGATTCAGGTGGATAATGCGAAGCGTTAATGAGCGGAGAGCAAAAGAGGAATGTTTGCCATACAGCACCGTCGGTACGAGGGCTCACGAGTTTCCATCAATTATTATTAGCGTCCCGAGCATGTATAACGATATCTGAATGCGAGATGAATTCAACAGTGAAATCGTTGCGATGGCAGCATTATTTGTGTTTGTCATAGAACATGGTCACGGCTTTTCTCTCTCTCTCTCTCTCAATATTTCCTTTTTCCACTTTTCTCTCTCCCTCTCTACGGTTGTTGGTACATTGTGAAATTCGTGTACATATCGAATCAAGTTATGATTCGCTGACCAGTAAAATTATCGTTGTAACTGGCAGCATCGAATATCACGAAGGTGTGGAGGGGTATTATTTGTAAGCTTGCCCACGAGAGGACTGAGTGGAAAATACTTCACCAGAGTCGTTAAGCACTGAGCAATTTTCAATGCTCCAATCGTTTTTTTCGCTTAATTACTTTTCCCATAGCAAATGATGACAGAAAAATTAAGTTTAGGGCTCGACGAACGATCCTCTAAACCTTCATTGCTGGCCCGATTTTATTTTTCACAACGTTGAGAGTTTTTCATTTAAGCGATCAAAGACAAACAAACTTGAAATAAATCCGCAGAGGGTCCAGAACGAATGGCAAATCCTCCTCAACTTTTCTATCAAAGAAATTCCATCCTCATTAAAAACATTGTAGGAAAATAAAATGAAAGCGTGCGCAGAGTGTGATTGAGCTAAGAAAACGAAGGCATATCGCTAATTTATGGGTCAGAATTTCGGAGTAATTATTAATAAGGAACAAAAAATAAAGACACAAGAAAAATGTCAATAATTGTGCTGTACGCTCGTTGCGATCTCGGTCTCGTCATGGTGATCGCTCTGACATGAACGTGACAATGGGATGACACGAACACACACATCGCGGTGAACGCCTCATTAACGAAGGCCTCTGCGACAGTGAATACGCGACGACTACACGGCGCCATGGTCACCTTTACCAGCCCAGAGTCCCACCTGGTAAGCCACAACTCTGAGAAAGAGTTAAGAAAATCTCCACGCCAAACCACCAGCTTTATCGAAAGCGAAAATAAGCGAGAGAGTTTTCGCATTACAATTTCAATATTTATTGGATTTTCGTCTCATCGTTCGCACCATATGCTGTTGCATCAAGACACATTCATGTCTCAAAGGAAATAATTAATCGAGTAATAAATTTTACTTCCAATGTCAGAATTTGAAAAAATTGCTTATGCATCTTTCGACAATGTTTCAAAAATACTTGCTCTTCGTGTATGAAAAGATAAATGTTGCTCCTTCGTCTCTCTAATTTCTTGTCGCCAATGACAAATTTTTTAATATTTCACCATTTTTTGAATTTTTTTTTTTCAATGCACAAAACAAACGAGAGATAAAAAGTAAAAGTACGTGACAAGAAGAGCGAAAATGAGATAACCTGAATAAAACAATGATTATTGTATAAACGTGGACTCTCTGGCTAGCGCTGCGACTACTGCTGGCCGCGGGCCATGTAAAACCACTTCACCAACGTCACGCACCTTGATTGGCTATTATAATGAATATGGATCACGCGAAAATTAGCTTCTAGAGACGAACGATTCGCACAAATTTCCCGATACACCTCCACACCCCTCACGCGGCATGAAATTATTCGGTCTTGGATCTGTGCAATTCATATTTGCAATCGCATCAAAAATTATTTCACATTCCACGGATTTGTTTGGCCGGAAATGAGCTGTGATACCATTTCGAATCTTATCCAATTTCACCAGCTTATATACCACTTGATTCAATAAAATAACTAGATATATTCCATCGAAATGTTTGGCCATCGAGCAGCCGTAAAATCGAATTTCAAAGTTATCAAATGCAACGTTAATAATTAAAAAAAAAAAAAAAAAAAAAACGTAGTGTGGTTAACAAAAAAAAAAAAAAAAAAAAATAAAAAAAAATATATAAAAAAAAAAAAAAAGACCCCCTCATCCTCGAGTATTTACTACAAGGACAACCGAAGGCTTTTCCCCAAGAACATATCCAACTCGACGTTTTTTTTAAATTCTATTAATACCAAAAATCATCGCTAATTTTGATTGCGCAAAATCTTTTGAAAAAATTTGTTTCCATCTCCAAATTCCAACCTCTCGAAAAATTTTCAAAAATTAAATTAATGTATTTCTCTCGCCTTATCAAAGTTCATTAAACTATATCGAACTATAACTTTGGAATTATAACGAGAAAAAAAAACGATGACCCAAATCCGATGACGTTGATAAAATTCAAAGTACCGATACGTGACCGATTTTTCAATACCGTGCACCATCTTTTAGCGAATGGATACGTATCACTCACCCCCACGTACACGCTGATTTACAAACGATACGCTAGCATATTATGCGATATTTATTAATAAAAATTCAACCTAAACGAGGCTTGGGAAAGGCGAACTATTAAAAAAAAATCGACGTACTCCAAGATGAAATTTTTCTAGGCTTTAGCACTAATCTATACGCTATGTGAAACAAAAATCGTTAGACATGAACGAATAAGAATAAAATAAAATGAATCACTGGACGCCACGATGCACATGCACGCCTATCATTATGTCACTTTGATCTCATCTCATGCTACATCGACTCGAAGCACCGGGTTTTTGAGTTAAAAACAGAGAGCGAAACAGCGAAATCGCCGATTTGCAGGCCACAGCAACGGAAACCTTTATTTTCTTCATTACCTCTTCGAGTGCATACCTCCTATAAGTGCATTGGGTCAATCTGACCCGAGGCGTCGTTCAAATCGTCGTATGCCGATAAAAATGCATGTTTTATTCATTTTTTTTTTTTTTTTTGTAGTGAATTCTTCATATTTGAAGGCCCCGAATGAATTTTTCGACGAAAATAAAAATAAAATTCGGTGATAGAAAATTGTTGGGTTCCGAACGACCCAGTATGCACTCGAAGGGTTAAAACTTGATTTCGCGATCATACGAATATTTTCATGCACAAACGATTAAAAATCAAGTTTTTCTTAATCGTATTTCATCTCATACAGTCCAAGTCGCTTGGACAGGTCGAAACGAAGAATTGTGGAAAAGTTGAAAGCGAATGTGTGCGGAATAATTTGTAAATCCCTCATCCAAACGCATTGAAAACTTTAATGAATTTGAATTAAAGTTGAAATCCACAGTTCCATGAGAATATGAACAACTATCTGTCGGCTTTGTTTTCGTGTAACTTTTGAGAAAATGTTTGGAATTGAATAAAACGCGTGGATGTGTGCTCGGAACATTGATAGACTGGAAAAACGCGCATTCCACTGCAATAAAGTTTGGATTTGTACGAACGCATTCGATCACACGATCGAGTCATATTCACTGCATCATAGCCCCACATCGGAATGACTTGTGCGTGCGAATATAGTGTACGTAGGATATCAAATAGTAGTGAGTCTACTACGAATATCATTACGATGCTATATTCATTGAGGAAATGAGTAACTGTGTTAGCTCGTGCACCGATGAAAATGCATGGATCGAATCACGATATAAGAAACTGAAAGAAGAATTTTTAAAATAAAGCACACGCTTGCATGAGAACGCAAACTTAATCGAAAAAAGGGAGATATTATTGACCTTGTTTTCAGGTGATTTTTTATAATAAACCAGCACGAATGAATTTATATGATTATATTGTATATGCTGAAAACTACGAGGGCGCCTTTCACATCATCGTTGTCAATAATCTATCAATCGAATTCTCAGTCGTTCAACACAGAGCTAATCCCAAAATCGTTCACGTCCAATAATCGACTCCGCACTCTATCGTTTCATGAACTCGTATTTCATACGAACAATCAGCCCAACTATTCGTACTCGTACATGTTTTCACTGATCTTCACTCCAAAATAAAATTTCCTCTTTCAATCTAAACACGAAACACACACTATTTCTCGATAAATAGCCCGACACCGAATTAAATAATCTCTTCGAGTTGAAGTTTTTCTACGGCGATACCGGGTGACACTCCATTAGGTAAGATTATTATATATAACAATGATTATCGTATTTTCTATGATTCGTGACGTTGCTGCTCCCATGAACCTGGACCACGATTCTTGTGACTCACAATTGGTAAGAATACGTGGACGGAATCGACGTGTTAATGATTACAAATGAATCCTGGCGAGGAGATGTTTCAAGACCAAAATACACTTTTCCAAATGGGATAATGTTTCAAAATTACTTAACTACTTCTCTCGAGTTTGTCTTCGAATCGTTTACCTCAATGACAAATATTTCTTTTGTGCGCCCAACTTTTCTTTACAGCAGATATTCCTTTGATTGAACCTCCGCGGATCATACGATGATTTTTTACGGCACAGGCTGTCGCACGCACAACTCGCGTATTTGGAGAGAAAAAAATCTGCAAAAATTCTGGAATACTCTCCATTGATTGAACTTTGGGGCTTCGTAGTTTTTCGAGTTGTTGCATTATTTCATTTCTGAATATATCGCTTTGAAAAAACGAGATTGAAAAAAAATTGATGCTTGGGTCAAATAGACCCGTGCTAGAGGGTTAATTCGAAAATTCGAAAACGGCAACAGCAAATCGTGGCAGTTGCGTGAATGATAAAAATGTCTTGGTTCGTTTCGCTTCGCCCATCGGTTATAAAAATCGTGCGATGGCCAGTTGATCGTTGGAGCTCGTTTCCCTTGTCGTCGTGTGTAGATCAGTGCCCGAAGTATTTTGGAACTTTGTGCAAGAGTCATGGCGAGAGAAAGGGAGCGAGAAATAGTTGACGCTTCCATGTATGGGTGACGACAGCTTCGAGGGTTTGTCGACGAGGTATAGAATCAGGAACTAGCTCCACCGCGCGCGTAATGCTACGAACGTCGACATCCAATACGATATAACGTGGTCCCCTCAGTCTCGGTTGCGGTCGTAGCCTCTGGCTTGCCTCGTGCATGCATATATGTATGTATTCATATATCCATGTACAAATACGTATCTACATATACGAGACATTTCGAAGCAATAAAGCGACTTCCGGTTGATCATAGTCGATTTTTCCAGGTGCCTTATTCCAGAGACGTCAGGCAGGTCGAGAAAAAAAAACAACAAAAACTTTTTTCCACTTTTTCAACCGGAGAAAAATCGATAGAGATTTTCTAGAGGAATGAGGAGTTAACGCTCGAAAAAATATCATCTTGCTGCCTTGCGATTCCATTTTCCAACCGATGTACGCCGCAGCCCGAGGAGCCTATAAATGCGAATGAATTCCTTGACATGAAATCCCCGGAACGGCTGAATTGATGAAGAAAAAGTTGAAATGTTGGTTTCGCGAATTAATACCCATGTGCATGCTGCTTACGGTGCCGTTGAGAACATTCATCGGCTTTTGAGGCTGCCGAATCCACCAGTCTATCTCACACATAGATCACAGACTCTGGACCAACAGCATCCGAAACGGAGAAATCTCAGGTCGCCACAGGGCGGCTTCTCGCGCAACCATACATCACGGACAACCTCGGGAAAAGCTCCTTTCTCCGATTATAGAGTTCTACTCAACGCCGAATTCTCCCTGAACGATCCTCCTAACGCTATACGTCGAAAGCGAACCATACCGTTGGCAGCAATGTAAATATACGAGGCTGGTATGGAGATCGCGGGCGGTACAGAGGTATCTCAGAGCTCAATCCTTGAAAGACACACTGGAAAACGAAACTTCCTGAGTGGGGAATACCACAGCAAGGAGACAGAGAGTTTCTATTATTTGTACTTGTATATCATCTGTCACAGACTCATTTCGCTTTCCTCAAACACGCTCTTGCTCCGTATGCCCGTGGATCATGTATGCACAGATCTCTGCCACATTCCGTTGGCTTCTTCAGCTCCAAATCTTCACATTCCATCGATTCTCCCATCCAAAACCATCAACAGCAACCATGAGGACCTGCCCATACTGTTCTCCTCCTTAGCCCCGCACATCGTACTGTGCCGATGTTTGCAACAATCCTGTGCTCGGATATTCTGTATTTGTATGCACCGATTTGACTAGCTCCACTGGCAAGCTACGTAAAGCTCATTTGAGCTCTACAGATTTACCCAGCAACGCTATGGACCGAAGCACCCTCGAGGGAATATGTGACGTGCTTGATTCTACTTTCGTGTTTCATTTGCGAAGCTTCATTCAAGTGGAAGATAAAAGGAGAAAGAGGGGATGAGCAAACTTGGCTTTGTAATTTTTTATTGATTTTTATTTTTTTAATTATTCTTGGTGTGGTAATAATATAACAATAATGGTGATTATAAAATTGTTTCAAAAATTTGAAGTGATTATCAGAATTATCGACGTCGGTGGCACGAGGACAAAGATTCATTGCCTCTTGACCGTTTGCTAATTATACATTCATTCTTCAAAACGTGTGTCATGAAATGCAGCAATCGACACGTTTGTATTCCAAATAAGTTTCCCTTTCATCAGGAGACTATCTTGGCTCACGAGAGGAGCTTTGTACACACGCCGTTGATATTCCCCGTGCCGCAAGCACGCATCTTCGTGTTTATCGTCTTTCACTCATGCAGCTGTGCAGCCCATGATCCTCTGGGGTTTGGATGAGCGCATTCGCTCGTCTGTATTACGTACTCAACTGCAAGAATAAGGAGATAGAGGCAAAAGAGAAAACGTGACGGATATTCCTCACGTGGCGAGTTGCGTGAGTCTTGCCTGCCTGCCTGCACAACAGTTCGTCGTCCTTAAATGCTATCAGGTATTGAATGCTGTACTCGTCGAGTGGAAGTACCAACATTTACCTAAACTACGGTAGGGTCAAATAGACCCTCAGCGCATGCCAGCCAGTTTTATTTTTCGAGCTTTTTGTGTCATGAGCATCAATCCTGCTGCCATAACTGACATTTAATTCCCGTCCTAACCTTTCAAAGGGACTCAAGCGAGGCGTAGGACTTTCGGCGAGAAAAAAAAAATAAACTTTTTTCGCGAATTTTTTTCATCTATATAGATAGAATAAATTTCTTCAACTCTTCTGTCCATTGTGGAGTGTCATTTCAAGGACATCCCATGAAATTTGTGTTCACTGGATCTCAACCAGAAATGATCTGATATCAAATACCATTTAAATTTAGTAAAAGTATCATCATATCTCTGACTTACTGTGTGGCAGAGAAACAAGCCAGAAATTTATTTCACGTGAGGTCTGAAGACGTGAGAACATGCACAAATTAATTTCTATACTCTTGGTCGAGCAACTGTTTATGTGAATACATAGAAGTGCTTGTGATTTAATTTCACTAGCTTCTCCATTCGGCCATCAAACTGACAACTATGCATTCACCGAATGATCCCGGATAAACGTGGTTCTTCGCGAATGGTGAACTAGCGACGATTCCCGGAGGAGGTGGTTATGCAAATTCGTTGCGGCGTCCGACGAGGAGCGTGGGATACTGCGACGTTCAAAAAGCACTCAAGCTTCTGCTTCTTTCGACCCTCGAGACTGGTGGCTCCTTCTCCAATCCAATAAACTGAGATCTATGCCAAAGAGTTATGGAAGAATCTTGACGATTGCTTGATGAACGTAAAGATTGAAAAAATCGTAAATTGTTCGGGGAAATTTAACGCCGGGCCGCGGAAACTAAACGCCAAAGCTCGTCCAGAGATTCCAGCATTTATCTCTACGAACTCAAGCTAAAAAACTTTTGTCGGCACTACGACTATACTCTGTACGTTCGAGGCGAAAAGCAGAATGCTTCATTCAACGTTGGACCACTGCGAGCCCACCTAACGATGTTCGACCTCGGAGCGTCAAAGTTTGGCCCTTAAAACTCCGCGCTCGAGGTCGAGGAACGGGGAAGCTCCACGGCAAAGCCTCTGGACGTGTACTGTGTTTGCACGGATGAACAGGGCAACATACAACTCACCCTCGCATATACCCACGGAGTGGTAGAGTCAAGAGCGCCCTTTCATGAAAATGTACAAATACAAAACCAAAGACCAGGCGATGCGAGCCACGCACATGAGATACGCGACTGACTTTTCTGCATTTCTCTCCAGCGCGAAAACCATCGGGAGCTTTCGACGGAATTTCTCTATGGAGTTTATTCGCAGACTTTTCCAAAACTCCGCTACGATTCGATATTTCTCACTTCGGATGTTTCGTAAATTCGTTCGAGAACCAAAAAAAAAAGAGTCGCGTATGGGATGTCCTCGTGATTATCATCATTTTCTGCAGAGATCCTCTGCATGGGACATCCTTGTCTCCTCAGTGTGTCTGCTTCCAGTATCTCCATCGGGAGGGACGTTCATGTCCGGCAGTCGCGTTGCTAGTTTCAAATCCAAAATCCACGTAATATCGAGAAACTGTAACTGAAAGCACTCACGAGGTTTAAATTCCAGTTGGCTCGGTTGTACACAAAAGTCCAGGTTGAAGAAGAGGAGAAGGGTAGGAAAAGGGGAGCAGCCGTTGAGACTGTGAGCAGTAAGCGCGAGAGGCTATAGATAGCAAGTCCAGGATTAGTACATAATTAATTTCTGGAAGTAATCTAACTTTTCTAATTGATCGTCTCCGGAACTTCTCCCACAACTAACTTGCTCTTACATTCTCTCGCTGAGTTTTCTAGTGATCGACTGGTCCACGAGAAAGACTTTCTTGATCAAAAATCACTACGCACGTCGACGTACTTTTTTAGAGAAAGTCGCAGCGACTCGACGTTCTTCGATTGAGACGAATTCCCTGGTAGAAACGATTCGTGTCAAACACTCCAAGTCCACATTACACTCCGTCAGTTTCCTGCACACACCAACGGTCTGTTCACATGCTCAGATATACTTTTCGATTTTTCACTCCGAGCCACAAGTAATGGAAACGACAAAACTACAAAGTCTGAACGCATGGTCGTTCCCGTTCGTCTATGCCAAATCTGCCTAGGTCGTCCTCTTCCTTGCTCTTCGAGTTTCGAATAAAATGGTTGAAGAGACGGTCATATCGATTGGGGTAACGTCAAAAATTGAAGAAACTCACGCTCGTCCCTCGACTATTGTGTTTGCTGTTACAAATATATTCCGTTTTTTATCTTCCAGGCAATTTCAGTTCCACATGGATCCACGAGTCTTATACCGCGGCTGAATCCACTTGACAGGAAACATTGAAATGCGCATTGTTCAAGTTGTTTGTAGACAGGGTCTCAGTCTTCGGAACTAGTAAAAGTTTATTAATTATGTTGTTGCAGGTTCTTCTACCCTGGAAATACCCCGCGTCTGGGGTTATCTCCTTCAAAATTCGGACCAATGAGCCCAATGGGCTAGTCATGTACAGCAGAAGTGGAGCTGCGACTCGGGTAAGGATCGATTACGTGAAAAAATTCATAGGCAGACATTCACTCGGTGAAAAATAACGTCAAATTTGCAAATTCATTTTTTCAGCCAGATCTTTTTGCCTTCGAGATCTTGGACGGTCATTTGTATCTCCACATAGACTTGGGCAGTGGGCCGATAAAAGTGAAAGCATCGCGGAGAAGAGTCGACAACGGAACTTGGCACGACGTCAGTTTACGGCGGGTCGAACGAAACGGTTACGTTGCTGTTGACGGCGATAAAACAGACTTTCTCACAGTCGGTAAGAACAGATCTCTAGTCTCTGCAACGATCTACTTGATATTGCATTCCGCGGTAATGAAGGATATTTTGAGAAAAGGGCCTACTTGACCTTCAGACGCTGCGACGTGTTCTCAGCGTTTCGAAACATACTCGCTTCACGTATCGACCTTTGCTTTCCAATTTGTTTGGAGGACGATCGACTTTTCATAAAATTACAATAATCCTCGATTTTTTCCCCACTTGTAAAAACCTGTTGAGTTTATAAAAATGATTCCAAAGACACAGACACATATTTTCCTTACTTATTGTATTTCTAACCTTTCGAGTGCATACTGGGTCATTCTGACCCCAACAATTTTCTGTCCTCGCTTGAAGGCACTTAATGTATAATATTTTGGCATTTAGTTTTCGTATTCGGCAAAAAATAAACTTTAGGCCATGAAATCTGGATAATTTACCACAAAAAAAAAATAAAGAAACACCTTGGGTCAGATTGACCCAACATTAGACAATTTTTACTGAGCAGAATGGAAATTCCCATGGAAATGAAATAAAATTTCTTTTATCCGAAATAAAATAATGTTTTCATGAAAAATTCAATTCTGCACAGAAAAAATCGCCAAACTTTCGAGGTATCGGCAATTTTTTGTTTTTGTTTTTCGGGTGGCCAACATGCGTTTCTTTTTACTGAATGTGAACTATTTCGTAATAACGAAATTCTAGGCGACTCGACCGAATTGGACCTCGACGGATTGCTCTACATCGGAGGAGTCGGTGTTCCGTTTGCACCTCTGACCGTACCTCCGGTTCTTTGGACCGGAGCCCTTAGACAAGGCTACGTCGGTTGTATGAGGGACCTCGTAATCGACAGTCAACCAGTCGATATTACCGGATATGCACAACAGCAAGATTCCGGTAAAAAAAATCTACATCTTAAAAATAATAATTTAAATAATTCTATTATTTTTTTGTTTACATTATTTATTAAATATCAATTAAAAAATAATAGCACACGAAGAAACCACAGAAATCACACATTTTAGAACGAATATTTGTAACTTGACCTTGGAAAGTATTGAATTATGGCTTATCGTGTTGCCACAGTTGCCAGGGACTCTATTGGAAGTTCATTTCAATATATCGGTTTTTTTCCATCCCTATGCCACATGAGAAATATTTATGAAGAAAAATCAATAATTTTTCATGATATTCACGCACTTGACTGACATCACGATGAAAAAATCGTGTGACGCACGATTGGCGCGGTAATTTTGAAAAAAGTTGCAAAAATTATCATTTCCGCTCTAAATTTTCCGGAAATTTTCATATTTAATTCACAGAACGTTGTGAATTCTGTTTGGAACGATCAAACCGTCTATTCGTGTTGGTGGCACGCCCGCCTTTGAGCTATACAACGGCAATGGTCGCTCGGCACAGTAAATTACCTTTTTTTTCCAAAATATTCGTTATTTCGTCTGATAAATCATCGGATTAATAAAATCAAAAGACACTCATCAAATTACGGATTTAATTAACAAAGAAAAAAGAAAAAAAAAAATTCGCTGCGGACAGGATTCGAACCTGTGCGGGCATAGCCCATCAGATTTCGAGTCTGACTCCTTAACCACTCGGACACCGCAGCTGTTGAAATTCGATGTACATTTTTTTCCTCATCTCTGGTAATCCGATATATTTCCATCGAGTCAAGATTTTTCATTTTTCAACAATTCAACAATCTTTTAACTTTCGATATTATTTTGCATTTGTACGAGAAAAATATAACGAAAAAATGAGTTGATTTTTTTTCGTGTTTACTTTTTTACCGACCACGAGAAAACAGACCGTGGGACATTTTTTATCCCGAAAAATAATCATTTCAGAATGAAACGAAAAATATTAATGTTTTCTGAGCATTCGCTATATTTTCAATGGAAAATAAATACCAAATGCGAATCTTGGACTTTAATTCTAGGTGCGGTGAGACCGGCTTGTCACGCACAATCGCCTCACTGTCCCTCACAGCCGTGTATGCACGGTGGGCGTTGCATCGAGGGATGGAGTCGATTTCATTGCGATTGTACGGCAACCCCTTATACCGGGCCAACCTGTGGAAAAGGTATATAAACCATACCATTGCACTCACTAAAAACAAATTTATTTCCCATTCGCCAAAAAACAATTAAATTTCAATTTAAATTACAAATCGCTCGCCTCGAATCAATTCGAACCAAAAAAAAATCTACAACTATATAAATATGATTGACAAGAATCTCAAAACCATTATTTTCGCAAAATATTTTCCAGCACCTCGAGCACAGAGAAGTTTACGAAATTCGCACGTTCCTTAATATTTCATGAAAATTCGTTATTTATTGTCGCTTCAAGAGTCTGAACATCAGTTTTTTCCATTTTTTTCATTTATAATTGGGGTCGTGATCAGCCAGAAGTTTAGTTTACGAAAAACGAAAAATATCAACAATCTTTATTGATTGTAATCAATCGTAAGGATTTCTTTCAAGGTCACGTGTGTCTAAAATAGATTTTGTGTTCCGACAGACGCCTCAACGTTGCACCTAAACGGAAGCCAACAAATGACCGCTCTTATGCCAGAAGATTCAAAGACGCAGGCGGAAGAGATATCCATAAGATTCAAAACAACGAGACCGAAAGGACTGCTCGTAGCAACGAGCCTGGAAAACAGTTCGGACAAGTTACAGATATCGTTGGACAAAGGAACCGCGAAGCTGCGGATCCACATAGGCGATCGGGAACAGGCGAGTCGGAATTTCCTTATCGACGAATCGATTTTTCATTTCATTCAAAAAATTCATTATTATTATTTTTCTGAGCAACCATTCGATCGTTTGGTTTTACAGATTTTACTGACGGGACAAGGCCTCAATGACGACATGTGGCACACGTTGAAATACTCCAGAAGAGCAACAAATCTCAAATACCAAATTGACGAAGAGACTCCGGTTCGAGGTCAGTCGAGTCATCGAATTTTTCAATAATGTCACACAAAAACCTGTTCCCTCCAACAAATATTTCATACGAATGTGTACACAACGTCAAAACTTTTATTCGATATCTGAACTGATGGTTCTACAGTTTTGCCTAAAATTGAAAAACGTTCTCCGACTTTTGAGATCCTGCGAACATTAAATTCGATATATTCAATAAAACATGCACATTCATCAAAAACTTCAATAATGAAAACAAACCTTCCCGTGACTCGAACAATTCACTCGCACTTGTGCAAACATAATATTTTTTCATGCGGACTAAAAAGACTTTATTTCGTCCACCTTTTTTGCTCCAATTTCATCGCATCATTAACTTGTTACGCGTTACTCAACAGTCGATGCGAAAATTCGAGTTTATCGCGCGCCATAAAGGCAAATCATTCCACTCAACTGAACCCGAGCATTTTTGCAGTTATGCACGGCGTCTGCGTGGATATCCTATTTGAAGACAATTTTTCGGACGTAAACTCGAACTGAAATCGATAAAAATGCATTTTCCAATAATATTCGATTCGTAAATACTACCAAAATATAAATTTCATCACCTCCCAGCTGCGTTATTGACTTTTCTCAACTATAGCAACAAAACTGCATTTTCTCAAGCGTATAATCAATATTCTGTAATTTATTTCCTTGCGTGCCTACACACTCAGCAATATCCACACAGTTTTAACTCTTTTTTGACTAAATATCAATCGCTTTTTTTTTCTGTATTTTTTTTTGCTGATTCTCATTCGAGCACTGTCAAACAATTAATGCACAAATTTAAAAAATGGCTGTACAGATAATTCGACGATTTAACTGCAATTTGAAAAAATTACAAATTAGAATTGAGTTTGAGCTTTCGATAAATTTGACCAGTCTCTTAATTCGTGCCATTGAAATATATTATTTTTTCTTGGTACTCCAGTGAATGTTTGATAAATCGTCATACTTGAGTATGAAATATGTTGGGGATTATAATTTGATTGGGTCAGCGTACGAACGCATACTCATGGGAGACTTTATTTTCATAGCCGAGACTCAACTGGGAAATCAAGGAATTTTGGAATTCCGGACTCTGCACGTTGGTGGTTATCTGCACAGTGGGGAAAACGTTCCTCACTTCGTTGGCCAGTTGCAGCAGATGTGGTTCAATGGTCATCCCTATTTAGAGGTGGCAAGAAGCGCGGGATCTCATCAAGGTTCTCATCAGGGAGTCACCCCGATAATAAGGGTTACAGGAAAATTTGGAAAACGTAATCATCCGGTACACCACGCTGTTACATTCAAGTCGAAACACGCGTTTGTTGGGCTTCCGGTGCTCAAGGCTTACGTGGAAACAAACATTTATTTCCAGGTGCATTTCCGTTATACTTTCCTATAAAAAAATGATTGAAATTTGAAAATTCTCTTCACACAATAGAGATGGGGGATGATCTTATATTTCGAACAATTTTTACCGTCCAGAAAGTTAATTCACATAAAAACTTTATTATATTTTATCTTGAAGAAATTTTACTTAATCGTGGCAATAATTGACATGCTTAATAAAAATCGTTTGACGTTCCAGATCATCCCCTTTTTATATTCTCGAACAGTAACATTCAAGTTTTATTTCTCTATTATTGAAAATCGTGGGTTTTAGCTTGAAACATTGAAATACCATGCAGAATGTAAATTTTTATTTTAAAACAAAAAAATGTAATTTATTATCATGCCAATAATTGACAGCCTGCTCAGTAAAAAGTTTTGCTCTTCTGTAAGCGTAATTTTATGCCACCCCGGATCATATATGAGTCGTTCTCGTATTGCTACTTTTATCTCACGACTGTGACGTATTGTGAAAGGAAAAAAAGTGAAAAAAATCTGGAATACTCTCCATTGATTGGACTTGGATGTTTCATAGTTTCTGCATGCAGTCGTTGCATTTATTGTAATTCAAAATAAAACGATTTAAAAAACTAGATTTTGGGAAAAAAACGTTGTCACTCGGGCTGGAAAGACCCGTATGATCCGCGGAGGGTTAATTCTCTCAGTTTTTGTTTTGGTTACTGGAATGAAAATGCATGCCCTATGTGGTTAATCGAATGGATCGTTGACAGTTCAAAACGAGAGAAGCGAACGGCTTGATTCTCTTCAATGCTGGACGAGAACGCGATTTCGTTGCCGTTGAACTGGTCGATGGTCACGTCCATTACGTGTTCGATCTGGGCGATGGTCCTGTCAAAATTCGAGACACATCTCGACCTCGCTTGAACGATGGAAAATGGCACGCTGTCAGCATCGGACGACCTGCACCCAAGAGACACACCTTGGCCGTCGACGATCATGTTGCCGCTGTCACCAGTCAAGGCAACAATGAAAATCTTGATCTTGATGGCATTCTCTACATAGGTAATGGAGAGAAAGGATTTGCTTCAAATCACGTTCGAGCTTAAATCAACAAATTCGTGGATGGTCGATTTTTTCAAATTACTAGAATGAAAAATCAATTACAATTCAAAAGTGGCAATCAGTCGTTTTAGTAAAGCGTCAAAAAAACGAAAGTCGCAAAGCAGAGAAAAAAAAACGTAAAACTCACAACGAAGAAAACCCAAAAATCTTGCAATTAGTTAAAAAAAAATTCAACTATTTTTTCCTGTGAACAAAAAACATAATTTTTATAGCAAAAATGGAAATTTATTTGCTAGATAAATAGATTTCGGTTTGGTTTTTAGTTGCCCATTTAATTTTCTTCGACATTCACGACTGAAAATGATTACAAAATTTGTGATACTTTAGGTGGAGTGGAAAAGACTCAATACGGACAATTGCCAAAGCCAATAGCCAGTGAACAAGGCTTCGAGGGTTGTCTCGCTTCGGTCGACCTCAGCGGAGAAAGCGTTGATCTCATGGCTGACGCTGTAGTCACGAGTTCCCTCGTTGAATCCGGCTGCGATATCTACGCCAATATTCATCCAGGCAAAAAATGCACTCACGACATATGCGCCAATCATGGCACGTGCGTCCAACAATGGAACAGTTTTACGTGTGATTGCGATATGACCAGTTTTAGCGGTCCCACTTGCAATGACGGTGAGAAAAACTCGACGAGACCTCGTCCACCTTATCCATGAGATCCCAGACACAGAGATAATTAAAATCAAGAAATAAATCATTACAGAGTGGATGAACGTTTTGACCTTGAGTTTGGTTCTGCTTTTAGGAAAAAAATATTGTTTTCCATGAAAATTCTATAAAATTTCAAATATACTCCAAAAAATTCGATTCCCTCGTACATGACTGGAAACTTTGTTGCAGAGGCTATCGCTTACGAGTTTGGGCCAGGACGAGGGCTCATTACATACACTTTCCCAACGGATCGCAGGCCAGAAATGCAGAGAGACACGATAGCCATGGGTTTCGTGACTGGATCGGGTGACGCTGTGCTTTTGAGGATAGAATCAGCGACGAGCAACGATTATCTAGAAATTGAAGTTGTAAGTTGTTAGACCGCTGCCCAATGGACAGAACCTGATGGTTCATTTATCGCCTCATTTCGTTGACAGGTCGAGGGCAACGTCTTTGCTGTTTATAACATGGGCACGAATGACCATCCCATCGGTGAGGCCAGCGTCAAAGTCAACGACAATCAATATCACGTTATCAGGTTCACGAGAAATGGGGCAAACAGCACTCTCCAGGTCGACGATTACAACGTCCAGGCTAATCATCCTTCCGGTGAGTTTTACCGCTTTTTATTCTTGCCAAATTATCCATTTTTATTCGGACCAAGAAGCAGCCTCATTCGAGCTCAATCTTGAGGGCTTCAGGATTGTACCTTTCCAGGATTATTAAGCAAGTCAATGACGACTGCGTATTCCAAAATCGAAACTTTTCCATTTCACGTGCAATTTGGGCAAAGATGAGCCGAAACCTTTTGCCGAACTTGGCGACACTCAATAAAAAACATGAAATTATGAGAAACCAAAGGAAACTTATGCTGCTGGACGTTCGGAATATTTTCGAGCTGCGAATAACCCAAAATAGTAGGTCGAAAGAAACACACAACGACAAAACTGGCTCGTAGGATAAATATTCGTTTTATTGTGATCGACGAGTTGAGAAACAAGTTTTTTGTCTCTCCTACACAAAATTAATTGAGCGATCAATTTTTCTATGGACATTGAAAAAAAATCTTCATATATTTTCATAAAATATCAAATCCTTTACGAAGCACTCGTAGTATTTTTTTCGGACCCTTGCAGAACGTAAATTTCACGTGAAATAATCGAATGCACCTTTGTGAAGAAAAAATATTTAATTTAAAATGAAAATGTCACAGAAAACACGGAAAACATTTTCGTAACGTCGTTTCAATAATTTCTCGTAATCAATTCGTTTTCCCATCTCACAAATTTCACAAGAACTTTGAAAAACGAGAAAGTGACAATTTTGTGCGTCCGTTCGAGAACAAAGTCCTCGAGTGACTGACGATATTCTACGATCTCGAGAATGCTACGAGAGCGAACAGAGTGAGAGGAAAAAGGGTCGTATCTTTGGGCCTGATTGGTCGTCCGGTTCCTCCCTCCAGTGTGATGCATCCCCGAGTTGTTGCAGGATGGGTGTTGAGTCTTGGAAATAAAAGGAATAGAATTGAGAGGGGATATTTTTTGGTCGAGGAGCGATGGAGAAATTGAGAGGCGGGGGCGAAGGGCACAAGACTTTTGTAAAGAACGTCATAAATCTTGGGTGACCCAGCAGGCCAAAAAATCATTGAAAATAAGTGGCTCGTTTGCTCGAAAGACTTTCGTCGGTTTCCTACTCGCCGGATTTTAGGAAGCGAGATAATTGGTTTCGATTTTTCTTCATTTATTCTATTCTCACGCACACTCCAATATCGAGGAATGAAATTCTTCCGAATCTGCTGTTCCCTCATGTTGGCCGGATACGAATGACACGCTCCAGTAGATCCGAGATGACGATACTTGTGTTTTTTCTTTCTCTTTCTTTACGATCTTCTTCCACGCGGAGATAATCTCGTTTTCTTTTTCTTCCACGATATTTTTTGACAGCCGCGAAGGAAATCATTAAAATGTTTGACATTTTTTCTGGATCTAGTCAAATTTAGAACTTTCACGGTCTTGCTGCTTGCCGGATACCATGGGGCCAGTTAATTGGCTTCTAAAACCATAAACTTTTTTTTTCTTGAAACCTAATACTCCGTCGTTTTGTCGGTCGCTGCATTTTCATGCTGCTCCGATACAAATGACACGCTTCAAGGTACGATTAGGTTGGAAAATTTGGAAAACTCCTACAAAGAAAAATTTTACTTTCCACCATCGCCTAAATTCCTAATACGTCAAAGCCCACAGATTTCTCTTTTTTTTTTTTTTTTATTCTACTCTTCCGTACCTTCTGCTGCTTCGATCGTGCCACTCCGTCTTTTGTAGCTTCAAGCAAAATGCATCGCAGCGATCGTTTTTTTCCGGAATGTCAACAATTATTAACGGGTTGATTCGTATTAATTAATCATCATTAAATTGACTAATCCTATCTAAAGAATATCGACCCGTTTCAACGAAATTGGGATCTCAGTGTATGGAGAAGAATAATTAATAATATCCAGAAACGTTTTCAACACAAAAACAGATTTTCAATTCAATTTTTGGGGTTTTATGAAAATTATACAAAAAAAACGATTTTCGTTGAATGAATTTGTCATGAAAATTGCCTCTTCGTTATTTTTTCAAATAACAAGGGAATTCGTCACCACTTTGGGTACGTGGGACCCTGATCAATCGGCCTTGGAAAAACAAACTTTCACATTTTCGTTCACCCCAAGTATATCGCGTCCTTTCTTATGGCAAGGGAATACGGCTCTCGAGTTCGAGGGACTCGTTCGATCGTTTTACCCACCGAAGCAGGAAATCGCCGTCAGGGCCAATGTCGATGGTCAATCCAGACACATTTTTTCCAAAGTTTTTGTACCTCCAAAGGCTACATCGAATCCTGATGCAGAAATAAGTCATAATTGGCTCGAAGCCAACGTTCTATTGTGAAGAATTCGAGATGATCTTTGGGGCTCGGTTCAAGGCAAGGATCAACACAGCGTGTGGTTTTCGGAGGAGCCCATTAACGTGGACCGGCTTGAAAATGATCTGTCGAGCATGAGGACCATTTCCAAGAAAGCTGCAGAGGCCCAGACCCTGAAATATGATTCTGACGTTTTAAATAATGGGGAAAAGAAAAACACGCTCGAGTCGAACGTTGAGCAGGTCAAATGAAATCGAACCCTCGTAGCTTTTCCCTATAGCTTCTTTATAATCCCCAGCCATTTGGGACGAAGGAGCCTCCACGAGGATCGGAAAATTTTCAAGAGCCCCCTACTCCACAGGAAAAACATTTTCCTCGAGGATTCACTTTCTTCGTTTCATGATCCCCGGCTCTTTGACCTTCGACTAATTGAATTTTCCGGGCAAACGTCTGAAGGCTTTGGAAGGAATATTTCCAGGAAAGGAAAATCTTCTGTCGCGTCATGAATTCCTATTAGCAAAATAAACACATCGACGTTTTTTTTTTTGAAAACCAACACCAGTATTTTTCGAAATTCAGAGACTCAGCCTTTAGATTTAAATGGAAGAAAAACTTGAGGAAAATCCTTGAAGATTTTCGAGAAATTATCGGGAAAAAAAATTCTTTCATGTTTCTTGGTCGTTCACGAAAGAATCTCGAGGAGAATTCTGACCAGTCGCTGAAGAAACGAAATATATTTCCCTGGTCCCATCGTCAGCCGGATGCAAAGGATTTTTCAATGTTTTTTTTTTTTTTCCCTCTTTTTCTTCGAGAGAAATTTATCGCAAGGAACAACCCGAAAGTGTCTTGAACCTCCGTCGAGATTTTAGGTTCCTGATACACACAGAAACGCTAATCGGCATCATTAGTACAAACGGCCACCGCAATCATGCTCAATCTTATGCGATGCGTTTAACGACCACCCGCCGCCTTTGGAGCATTGTGACGTGTCATAAATCAGCGTCTCTCGCATGGTCCCTGCCCATTCATATTGGAAGACGTTTCGAATGTCAGGGTCTTTGCATTTACCGCAGGCTTCGTTAAGTTGAAAATTAACGACGACAAATCCTCAAAATTTAACTCCCTATGGTAGAATTTTCATGTTCCCTCGTTAATTTTAAAAAAAGGAGTGAAAATTTTATTCGTCGACAATTTCGAAACTCAATGATGTGCGGGAAAGGCTGAAAAAAATTCGACCATAAGAATATCATGGGAACTTGTTTTCTGCGGTAAAAATAATGAATTTTGTATTTAAAGACACAGATTTGAGAGTGAAGAAAAAAATCGTAGCCGAAGTAAAAAAAATTGCCAAGCTTTCCAGTAACGAGGAGGACGAAGCAACAGAGTCCAGAGTTTTTTTTTTCAACTCTCCTCGTTTCTGTGCAGCATTGGTGAATCTTGGAAACGTCCCAACACGAGATGGGAACAAACAGATCGCGAGAGAGAGTGTCCAGGACACAACAGGAGCTCAACGCTCTTCAACCCCCTGCACCCCCGCCCCCCCCCCTCCTTACGCTCAACGTATATAGCGAATGAACGAACGAGGTGCTCTCGAGAGCGGGGTGAATCTAATTTGATTTAATTAGAATAAATTTGCCTCGGCTGGCTGAAAGTTTCTAGCTCTACAACGGCATATAAGCCTGGTACGTGAATTCATCAAATTATGCGTAGAGTCGAGAGCTCCGGGCAAAGGGAGACCGATCGGCCAGAGAACGGAAACCCGCTCGTCGAATCTTTCTTTCTCATGCATGTGTGTTACGTCTCGGTCGTCGATCATGTATTGAGTTTCCCGTGGGAGAAACTATTTTTACTCCAAACCGAGCTCTACATTTACGGAAACATTTATTCTCATAAGGACCGTTGCTCCTGCAAAAAGTGTTTTGCAACGGCGTAGTCCACTTTTGTTCACTGCACCAACGATCGATCTTAGGCAGTTGGCACAAGTTATACATTTATTTTTTAATTTTTGTTCCAACAGAAACGAAAGAATAATGAAAACACCGAATTTTGGGAACCAAGATTTTTAGTTTCGTTTCATCTTAACGACAATTTAGTTGGTGGACCTTTTTAAGGAAAACTTGAGGTCGCCAATGATTTTTATTCTGATTGAATCAAAGAAACTCGGAAATCTACTTGACAATTGTTTCATGACATTAACCGATTGATTTGCCTGATTATTAGTGTCGAGCAAACACTTTGTAATCGATTGTTGTAACAATAGGGAACCCTGCGACGTTTTCGCGATTAAGAAAAGCCTCTGCCAGCGGATTTTTTTTCCATCGTCCTGCGTCCTCCACTGCCAGGACCTTTTTTGTAAAATTCTTAAAATGACTTGAAAAAATGTTGGATGTGAAAACTCGAGGTCTCGTTCGGTGACTGATCCATCTCCTTAAAGAAAATATAAATTTGATGGGCGAGTCTCGCCCTTGTGGAGAGTCGACCTTCCAGGTTCCTGAGGTCCTGTTCGTTCGGTAGACGAGCCTTTGTTGCTTCAACCCTTTCTCATCGTTCCTCGTCCACGTTGACTACCTCTTCCGAGTCTCAGCTGCCAGACCATTCGGCCCTTCCCCCATTCAGGTGCATCGTAATTGGTTCACAAGACTTTCAACTATAATTGGTCGAGGGGAACGAGCTCCCGGTATACGAAAACTAATTGCTCTCTCCCCCATCTCTCTCTGCCTCACGAGAGCTTCGACTTCTTCTTCGGCTTGCGTCCCTAATAACTTTCTGGATCATACCGTGCCCTTTGCGCGCCAAACTACAACTTCTTGTACTTTTTTTTCACCCTTTCCAGCATACGAAAGTTGTAAATGCCTTAAAAAACACAATGAATTTTTTTTCTTCTACGTAACCGCGCTCGATATATTCGTCTCCAAGCCCTGATTATTTATGGGGATACGCGCACCTCAGGAATCCGAATATAGCGAATTTCAAAAAATTCCTTTCGCTTGGAAAATCCGCGTTTCGAATTATTCTTCATTTTTCACAATGAAAGCAAAAAAAAAAGGCAGTGTCGATGAAATTAAAAAATGTTATGATATTAAAAACTTGAACGAGTTTTAGTGAATTTTTGTAAATCTTCAGGTCGGATAAATGTGCCAAAAACAATTTATTATTATTATTTTCTCAATTAATTCAGCAGCGAACGAATTAACAATTTCATAGCTCATTTGATTATGGTAGAAAAATGCATTGAATCAGGAGCAGTCATTCTCTAACCTATCGATCAACTAGTAGGCTGACAAGAACCGAAAAATAGATCGAGTGTGTATTTTTCTGAGAAATGAACAAATGAAGTTGTTGATTGTCATCGAAGCAACATATGCAGTTCAAATAAAAGTCGGTAACATCCCCGACAGAGGGCGGCCATGAGAGTGTCGGATGCGCTTTTACGAAGCTTCGTCGACCTCCTGCGATCCTGGCATCTAGAAATTCGAACGAGTTCGAAACTTTAACCCTTTCCCACACGGTGCAAGGGTCTCGGCGGGCATGTGCTCGAGACCGTTAACCTCAGGGGTCGCTCCGAAGAAAGAGCTTTATCGAGTCTAGAGTGACCTGACCCGAAGGGGAATAATTAAGGTTTTTTTTTTAACATATGCCGGACGTGGATTTTTATGAAGCAATAAATTCAAATAAAAAATGGGAAAATCTTCGAGGAAAATACGAGCAATAGAAAAGTATTGCCCGCACTCTTTGTTGTCGACAATTATTTTGTTTATGAAGGAGATATTTTTATTAATTCTGTAACAAATGGCGGATTCACGAGGAGCGAAGAACATTTATTTAGAAAAAAAATACTTTGATCCGGAAACGAAATTTTTAGAAAAAGTTAATAACTAAATGTTTAAATTTTTAATGCATTTATTTCGAGAAATTTTGATTTTCAACGGATCGAGCACGACGCAGGGTACGATGTTGGAAAGAAAGCGAGAGAGTTCGGGAAGAGGCAGTTATCTGGGTTCCGAAAGAAAAAGATGAAAGAAAAAAGGATGTAAGGCAGTTGGGGGTGGAGAGGAAGGAATCGAGAAGAATATAGCGACCCTCGAGATCGCCGAGCGAGAGATTCCGATGAAAAAACCTCCTCCTGGATTCTGCTTTTCTGTTTCATATGTGGAGGTTAACGTGTCCCCGAGCCACATGTTCTCACGCCACTTCTCGAACATCGCGACCAAGGCATCGACTCTTCTCGCCTCCCTCATTTCTCATCCGTTTCCCTCGGTCTTTTCTTTCTTCTCACATATGTGCTCTCGCACACGCTTTTCGAATATCAATTCCTCGGGTCTGGTAGGCTCCGACTAACATGCGGGCAGTGAGGTTTTTTCTTTTTCAGCGATTTCTATTTTATTTTTTTAATTCGAACAATATTTTTCATAAAATCAATCATTTTTCTTCCAACAATTAGACAATTCTCATGGGTTTACACTAAACTCTTCGTCTATGCGAATGACTCGAGCTGCATCAGCTCCTTGCACTTATAAATGACCGGCGTTAGTTCAGCGGTCACCGATCCAAGCAATGGATCAAAATTTTCCATTTTCCAATTGATTTTTCGCGAATTTTCGGAGTTTTCAACTTTTTATAACGAAACAAAAAACTTTCAGCATTGACATTAACATCTAGTGCTGAATAATTTTTCTCCCGACATTTCTTGTTGACCTGATAAATATTTAATAACTACTCGTGTACATCAATTGCTACGCGCCGACATAGGGGCTGCTGATGCCTGCAAGGGTGAAACTTCCATCAGTTCTAAAACTACCTCTTGCCTCGTCTGTTATCCCGATGGAAAAGGTCACGTAGGAGCTTCTCCTTTTTTTCCTTGCACTTCGAGCCCTTCGTCTCTCGCACGACGAATGGAAATTTTTTTCCCGGTTAGAAAAACTCACCCTTTGTGGGGCGGCATATGTAAAGCGACGAGATGAGGATAAAACATCTGCGAGCCGAACGTTTTCTTCTCTTCTTCCCGACTGATGCTCTCTCGATACTTATTTAGACCAGACGACCAGCAAAAACAAGTGCTTTTTTATGTACCGCGCCCATTTATCTCTTTCTCTCGTGGACGGCCCAGTACAACGCTTTTATAAGACCTTGGTATTCGCGACGAGACACGGATTACTTTCCAATCTCGTTTAATCGCCTGTTACCCCTTCACGTATGTCTCCGCATCCGTGACAATAAAAATTATCATCCTCGTGTCGAATCTTTTTAGTTTTTTGATGCGTTCGCATTTTTGTTGACGGGAGAGAAACCTAGTTACTGACTACACTGGGTCAATTTGACCCGGAGCTTATTTTATTCTCCGTTCGACTACAGCATGTGGGGATATTTTTGTTATTGAATCCACGTATAAAAGAAATTGTTCAATGTCCTTCATTTCGCCCAACTCTACGAGATTTTGGGTTTTTTTTTTTTTTTTTTTTTTTTTTTTTTATTTTTTTTTTTTTTTTTTTTTTTTTCGCTGTTTTCACACTTTATTCTATAATTCTTACACGTTTTATTAATTTTTATCCATATTATTCATTTTTAGTCATAAAAATTATTATTATCGTTATTTCATTATTTTAAAATGCTAATCGTTGAAATAAATCGTCGTCTTCTTCGTTGTCAACATTATTAACCTTAAAAAAAGAAAGATAAAATATTGTTTTTCCCTCTCACGACTCGAATTTGTTAGAACGATTTGTTTTTCGCGCAACATCGAAAATGCCTGAATGACACACAGCCACAAAGACAGGCTCGTTCGTCGCGATTGCACAAAAAGTCGAGACTGATTGGAAATCAGTTCTCCGGTCTCGTACCTGAAATTTTTCTTATTTTTCCTTCTTTATTTTCCCCTTCACTCACGCTCCGAATTAATATTCTGCCCTTAGTTTTTCTTCATTCTTCCTTGTTCTTGCTGCCCGCGAGGAGAGTCGGCTAGTCGAAAAGTAAAATAATAATTACGAGGAAACACGTATTAAAGATTCGGTTTAACGCGCCCGCGCGCGCGCGCGGCAATATATTAATGGTACACCGATCGCGCCCACATTTCGTTCCTAATTGTTTCTCGTACTTTGTTAATGTTTTTCCCTACTTCTTTTCGAATATTCCTTCTTTTTTTTCTTCGTTGTTTACTTTTATTATTTTTTTTCCTCTGAAGTCAATGAGCGCTTGATTCTCGTTTCGGCTTTGTCACAGAGCACGGGTATATTATCCATCCATTCCTCCCAACCCTAGCCCTCATCGCAAAATTATTATATCTACATTCATATGAATGAATATAAATATAAATATGTATATATTTATATTTATATGTATGTAAAGAAACAAAACGAATATATATATATATATATATATATATATATATATATATATATATATATATATATACATATACATATATACATATATATATATTATAATAAATTATGTTTTATCATTGCAAGCGTGCAGCCATTCTAGCATGGCTTATCGTGCAAGTCCTCGAATATTAACATTTTTTTAAGTTTTATTTTTATTCTTTTAATTCGCTCGCCAATGAAAAGTAAAAGCTGCAAATTGAAATTCACGAGAGAGAAAGAGAGAAAGTGAGAGCGAGAGAGCGAAGAATATTTCATCAAAGTATAAAAACGCCAGTATAAGTCTGTGATCTCGTAAAGGAGAGATAGATGCGAAAACCGTGTCGAGTGCGAGAAAACGCCGAGCTAGTTGACACGTTCGAATGAGATAAAACGGAAAAAAATAAACCAGATGAGAGATTTTGTTTTTATTATTTTTCGATCGGAAATTTCTCAATTATTTTCTTTCTATTCCTTTTTCTATTATAACGACAATTCACTATTCGACACGCCAACGATATACACTTGGTGAATTTACCAATTTTACGTACCATATTATTTACCTTCGCGACACGCTATTTAATTTTTCGAATAAAGTCAAAAAACAAATAAAAGGTTGAACGTTTTTATTATTCATACTACAATGCGTACGGTCACCATTAATAACAACACTATTTGAATAATTTTACTGACACCCTAATGTATAATTATCTCATTGGTACATACCATTATTATTATCATCATTATTATTATTATTGTGGTTACTATTATTATGGTTATTATCATTATTACTGTTGTACTCTCGAATGCGATGATTTTTACGGAATACACTTATTATACGTATTTGTAATACAGGCGCCTTATTGTAAGCACGCTCATACCACTGTGTCCGCCCACGTTTTTCACTTCGAAACACCAAACCCCATCCATTTTTCCTCGCAATCGCCTTGTGATTTTTTTTGCTCCTCTCTATGAGTTTCATTATTGTTATGATTATTTTTTTTTCTTCTTTTTCAATTTTTCATGCCCATACGCCGTGCCGTATGTTTCAATAACATGAGACTTATTGGGCGCGGATGATCTCTTACGAATCTAAGAAGAATATATTGAAACATGATGCATCTGTCGTCGTTGATAATTCACGAACGATTTACCAATTTTCTCGACAACGCGTCATGGAAAAGTAACGATCAACCATAGTCTCTCGTATTCGACGAAAATCTTTTTGGTTATTTGGCCTGGTCAGAGATGAAATGAAACAAACGTTTCGGCTTAAAATTGACGAGAAAACGAAAATCGATCGTGTCACTTGTCAATGTGAAACATGCCGAGCGCGTACTTTGAATTTGCGTACACACACTGACACACAAAGATACTAAGGATGGGAGACATCTAATGGTTTTAACGAACATGTGGAAATACAGCGGTTTACTTGGTACCAGTTTCCAGGCGTATGTGCAAACTTATTAGTATTTTTAGGCCGTAGGTGCATTTCCGAAGGTGACGTGTGTTCATTCCAGACTGTAGAATATATGGGGAAGAGAGAGCGAGAAAGTGAGGGAAGAAAGAGAGAGAGAGAGAGAGAGAGAGAGAGAGAAACTTAAAGCGAGAGATTTGTAAGTTAAAAGAATCATTGAAGGAACATAATTTTTAAATATGACTGAAGTTGTAGAAAAATATAATGTGTAATTTTTGTGAGGAGGACAAAATCAACGAGTTCGATCATACGATCGATCATTTCCAAAAAAAAAAAGAAAGAAAAACTATGATCGTCTACCAAATTCGCGAGGCCAATAATGAATCAATTAATAAATTTGTTAATTAATTAGTTTTAGATAATCTATGCGACAATTAATAACACCTGAAAGATCTAGTTTATTAAAAAAATAAAGGAATAACTCGAGAAAAATGAAATACAAGAATGTATTGGACGAGAGAAATATCAAAGTTTCATATCTTCTTCCCTCTCCCTTTCGCATATTTGTCTCTCGCTTTTTTCAATTTATCGTCGTATCCTCCATCACTTTCTCTCTCTCCCAGCCCCTCCTCTCTCTTTCTCTTAACTTCCTTCTTCTCATTCCTCGCCCTTGTCTCGACTCTTTTCGTCGTCGACTCATCCCCCCGCCCCTTTTTCCTCTTCCTCTACCCAACCCTCCTTGCCCTTTCTCTCTCGCTCTCTCATTCTCACCGAATCAAAGTCGTTCGAGTGCTATTTACGTATTCATATATATTTACGTAGTTAATTATTGTGTAAATTCTACTAGAAATTGGGACTAAATATCGATATATGATATAATTATTGTGAGGAGAGAGAACGAGAAATAAGTAACTGAATAAGTGGAACAGAAAAATACGAGAAATAGTGATTTTTCTTGTTCTTTTCATTGAACTACTTTATTTTCGAGTCTTTTGGCAAATTACTCAAGTTCCGATAAAATGGAGGAAAAATAAATATTGCCAATTATCGATTTGACTCGAAATATCGCAGCTTTAGATAAAAAAAAAAAAACGTTCTCGCTCACTCTCCCTTGAACACACTATTGAATATACTGAATAATTACATTTGGAACATGACGAAATCATAATTGAATGTACCGAGGTGAAGAGGGAGGGAGAGAGATTCGTGCTCACATGTAAATCCTTCTTCTTCATCACTGCTCATCGCGAAGCCAAAAATAAACTTAATTGAGAAAAAACAAACCATGGAAATTACACGACAACGTGAAAAAACTAGAAGGTTATGAGAATATTAATAAAAAATATGCCTACGAGGGATCAATGTAACTTCAAAATATCAATAAGACACATATTTTTAGAGTATATTCTGAACTCTGACGAGGGCAATGGCGGAATAGTTGTGTGAGATGTAGAGATAACGAGAAAAAAAGAGAGAGAGAGAGAACGACCGAGAAAACACACAAAAAAATGCGATTGATAAAAAACGAATACGAATCGATTGGATTATTATAGACTCGATGGTAAATGAGCAGACGATTAATCAATGTGGCGTTGAACGAACGAATAAAAAAAATAATCAAAGTTCCCCACGTGATATTCTTGTCTTGCTCGTACATTTTATCTTTGAAACTAAATAAAAATGAAATAAACGCACGTCATTACGAATTTACCGGAATAACTCTGCTTTTCGTCTCTGTCACCCACGATGTACATACATGAATGTATGTATATATCGTGCATTCGCGACGTCTCGGACAATGTTTCGAGTTCAAGCATCTACGCTTGCATTTAAAGCGAATCAATACGAATCGACTTTGTTGGAAAGAATCAACCGAGATTCACAATAATCGAAAAAACCGATAAATCATTAATTAAAATGTGCGATATGGATGCTTTTCAAATGATTATATAATAATCGCCGAACGAACAATGAAGATGATAATAAAATCAACCAGAAAAAAAATAAAGAAGATATTGGAAAAATGTGTGAATATTCGGAAAACGGCAAGACTAAATATAGTAAGATTGTGAGAAACGAAATAATTATGAAGGAAGAAAGTTATCAGACGTGTAAGAATAACGGGAGTGCCTCTTCAAGCGCTTTAACGCTGTGAAACATGAAAAATGTCGAAAAAATAAATAAAATGAGATAATATTAAATGAAACCCCAATTAATTGTCCAGCTTTAATAGTTAACGAATATGACGATGTGCGACTCGATCATTCCAGTAACGTCCCTTTGGTCCAATGGATTAGAACCGCGATTTAAAAGAGTGATTATAAACATTTGAAATACGAACCACAGAGCTTGGAAAGATTTCTGCCAAAAGGTTTACGAAGATTATTAAAATGAGTGAAAACAATCTACTCTTCCATTGGTTAACCTTAAGAATTTTATGAAACGAGAAACACACACAGGGCGACGAGGAATAATTAATGACAGATGAACGGGAGCATCATTAGTCCTGACGCGTTGTTAAACGCCGAGAGAATAATACGAAAAAGTACTTTTCAACGAATTGAAACTTGAGATTAAAGACGCAGGAGGGAGAGAGAGAGAGAGAGAGAGAGAGAGAGAGAGAGAGAGAGAGAGAGAGAGCGAAAGAGCGGCGAGAAGTATCGGGGAAGAAGATCGAAATAAAAGACCCACTGCTCCGATATACGCTTAATTGTGTTGCCAATCATAAATGTTAATTACCTTAATTATTAATCTGTATAATCGATTTACAAAAATATATTACAAACGTCTCATAGTATTACGCGAGTAGCCTATTTTTCTTGTTGTTATTTTACGCAACTTTGAGAGTTATTAATTTAACGATTGAACTGATTATATTTCTTTTCTTTCATTTCGTATTCATTCGCGGTACGAACCGGAGACCGTACTATTGGCATTGGCATCGCGCCCGCCCAAGTAATCCACGAATTTCATTATATCGGAGAGCAAAAAACGTTGAAATTTTTGTTAATCATAAATATGTGCCTCATCGACGAGAGTCTCCAAAAATATTGGATACATTCCCGATAATTAAGTATTTGCAATTGCCACTCATTTATCGACAACACAGAGTGCGTTCTTCCTATGAGCATTATATTGACTAAAATATTCCAAATTGAGCTTCGAACGCGTGCTTCATTACTTTAGGGTAAAAAAATTAAAAAAACAAAAATTACATTGTCCTCGAATCAGTCTTTCTTCTAATAACGCTTATGATTATCGGTATTCGTAATTGTTGTCACCATTATTATTGGTATTATTATTATTATTATTATTATTATTATTATTATTCTTACTATTTTATTATTACCATTATGATTATTTTTATCCATATATATGCACAATGTCATCTTCCTTGTGCAAATATCGCGCCAACGAAAAAAAACCCTTCCAGTTTATGCGAGGCGACGATTGAAACTTGATTAATCGATAAATAATTATTCAAGGCAGTCGCTAAATCGAAATTTTCGAGACTCTCGTTGTGATACCCATTAGGCTCGATTGTGCTTTAAAATTGGAAAATAAATGAAATGCAATGATGAAAATAACTCCGAGGAAATTGGCTGGAAATTGGAAAAGAAACATTTGCTTATACGTGTCCTGGTTAAGTTGCCAGTTACTTCCGGCCAGTATAAAGCACAGGCGTGACTATTTAAGGGTGATTGAAAAAAGGGAAAAAACGTCTCGAGTAATGGAATAAAAATGTGTTATTTGGTAGGACAGGAGGAAAAATAAATTGTGGTTAATGCGGAAACTCGCCAAATTGGATGGAAACTCATTATCGTTGATACAAAAATCACTTATTACTGTGTGACTGCATGCCTGTGTTCCGTGTGTGTGCGCTGTGTGCTTGTTTGTGTGAGTGCGGTTCTTTGCACACGCGATTTAAGGAAGAAAAATTTTGCTCGAATAATTATAACGCGTCTCAGTGCCTAATCTATATCGAGATATAAATGTTTGAAATATTTAAAAAAATGTGAAAACAATTGAAACATTTTCTTTTCCTTTCAAATCACGACGAAATGGTATCGAAAATATTTACATTTCTTTCTGTTCTCTCTCTCTCTCTCTCTCTCTCTCTCTCTCTCTCTCTCTCCCTCTCTCTCTCAGCCTCTTTCGGATTCCGTGTTCATAAAAATGAACATGAAAATAACCGTACGAATGGAATTCGAGACGAATTAATAAAAACTAAATTAGACAAGTTTCGATAGTCGATGCACATACGATATGTATCATATATTCTGTATATTTTTGTTCTTTTCCTCGTTGGAGTATCCGGGAATTTGACTAAGATTCGCAATGACGAAAATAATCCAATTCCATCGTCAGCGAAGCCGCCTCAATCTAGTCGTTAGAGTGATAGGCAAATATTAGAATGAATAAAGAAAAAGAGCGAGAGAGAGAGAGAGAGAGAGAGAAAGAGAGAGAGAGAGAGGGTAGAAGAAACGACGATGAGAAGGAAAATCACGAGAAAGTCTGAGTCGTTTCCACGATTAATTAATTAGCATTTAGATGAAGACAAGTGACCTTAAGTCCCTCCCTCCCTCCCCGCGCTCCCTCCTTGAAAAATCTCGTTCCATTTTTATCGACAACTATAATAATGAGAAAGGAAGAACAAAGAACAAAAGTATAATGCTTTCTCGAATCGATGTTAACGTTATTTCTGCGACCCTTAAAAAAATCTCTTGCTCGTGATAAGCGACGAAATCAAATGTTCATACTCACAATCATGCGGAACGCTTGAGCGTCAGCAATTAAACGAAAAATCAAGTCTAAGAAAAAAGCTTCGAGAATTCCACACACGTCTTTCGTAACACGAACAAATAATCTTTTTTAATCAACACACACCAACTCGACGATTGTTCTCAAACCACACGAGGCGATAAAGAAAATACCAAGAAAAAAAAAGAAAAACATTCTGTGACTAAAGTGATCCATCATCAAATCGACTCAACCTACTCACGTTCAAAAAATACAGAATTGCGAATCAATGCAAATTTCGATCTTAAATAATGTTTGAAAGCGAAATAAAGAGAACGAGTCAAACATCATGCAAACGATTTAAAATAAATACGAATGAATGATAAACTACATGTAAACGAGTGTTCTAAAAAAATCTATAAATATATCTATATATTTGTGCGTGTGTGTGTGCGTGTGTGTGTGTGTGTGCTTGTGTATACACATGGATGTACGTTAAGCACATTAATATACATAAAATCGATAAAATTAATTTGAGCAAAAAAATGAATTTATATACATACAACGTGTAACAAATGACGATAATATAACACGATATTTAATCATGTATCTGTGTGTGTGTGTGTGCGCGCATATATCTATATATACACACACACACACACATACGCATAACTATATAAATATACATACGTATATGTACAACATCTGTATATTTACATGTAAGAAAATATATCGTAATTAACGTAAGTGACTAATTGTACTGTGAATTTAATTAGTGCATACGCCATTCGAGTTATGTCGAGGATAAATCGATCGAAAAATCATCGTTACTCGTGCGGGAGGGGGACTTGAAAAAAAAAAATATGATACTCCGCCCCATCTGACAAGAGTTTTCGTGTTAAACTGTGTTGTGAGCATTAGCCTAGTTTCTTTATTGTTAAGGACATTTTCCGACGTACGAATTTGGGTCTCAACCATTTTCGGCAACACGTCCTTTTAGTAAACCCTCGTACTCGTTATAGGGCAACTAAAACAGCTCTATGCATCAGATATTATATGCATTATGAATACATAAATTTGTATGGTAAGCTATGGTAATGGAGAAAGGAAATATGTGCGACGATCATTTAAAAATTTAGAGTAATCTGTTGATCCTAACGAATGCTTGCTAATGTTTGTTCGGGTTTTGGCTCAACTGGCTGCGTACTCGCATCTTAGAAAGTTTCGACATGGACATTGATTTTTAATTCGTTTCTCAGTTTTTTAAAATTCTTTACAACAAGACTAGTAAAATCGACGATGAAGCTACTTATTCGTTGAAAACACGGTGAGCTGTTGTGTCCCCTGGGTTTACAAAAACCCTCGCCATTTTCAACTGTTGTTATCTCTTTTTCCCTCTCAAGAGCTTCAGTGCAGAAATTTGAAAACAACCGATGAATATATTCATAACCATAGACTGTCGTCACACTAAAGATACAAAATGTTAGCTGCCATACGATTTCACCAATAGTTTATTCTGCACACAGTCACGGCAAGCTCTTATTTTTATCTCAGTGCATTTTCGTGCTTTCGTTTTCTTGCCTTTTTTTCTGGCAACCGAAATATCGGTTCTCATTTTTTCAGAATAAATTTACGTATCGGCACCAAACTCAAACGAACTGGAGTCACTCTCCGTGAGAGAGATAACGCCCAAATAAATTTCACTCTCTCGTTCTAAATGCTCATTAGCCTACCGACTGCAGGAGGACTTCAAATCTTCAGACTGTTTTCTCTCTTTCTTTCTCTGTCTCTATCTTTCTCTCTCTATTTTCGTTTCCAAGCCACAGATACTAGATAAATTATTATCTCATATTATGGGGACGAAAGAGTCTTTGATGATGGTGAATAAAAAAAACGAATATAATAATCATCGATATATCCAAAAAGGCAGTTCTTTTTATTTTCTATTATTTGAATTTGTCACTCGAGTCATCGCAAGATTAATAGGAGTGCGAAAAAATTCTATACTTAAGCGAATTGTTTATAACGAAGATACATCATGAATATACACATATATATACCTACACACACACACACACACACACACACACACACACACACACACACACACACACACACACACACACACACACACACACACACACACACCCACACACACACA